>NW_010729127.1:3681041-3776209 GCF_000365185.1 Nelumbo nucifera
GCGTCAGGCGGCCAAATACATCATAATAGACGGACAGTTGTACCGAAGATCTTACACGCTCCCCTATTTGCGCTACTTGCGACCTTCCGAAGTCGAGCTCGTGCTTCGCGACACTCATGAGGGTCTGTGTGGTGGACACTTGGGGGGTAGGGCTCTCGCCCAGAAAGTGCTACGACAGGGATACTACTGGCCAACAATGAAGGTAGATGCGATCGAGCTTGTCAGAAGATGCGATAAGTGCTAGAAGCACTTCGACATCCACCACCAACCTGCCACCAACCTGAAGTATCTCACCAGCCCGTGGTCTTTCGCACAGTGGGGGATCGATATACTCGGACCGTTCCCGCCAGCAACAGGATAGAGGAGGTTCTTAGTGGTCGCAGTTGATTATTTCACCAAGTGGGTAGAAGTCGAACCTCTCACAACGATCACGACGCGGAATGTGCAGAACTTCTTTTGGAAGAGTATAGTGTGTCGTTCCAGACTACCCCGAGTGCTAATCTCTGACAACGGTAAGCAGTTCGGGGATATCAAATTCCAGAGCCGGTGTAAAGATATGGGGATTTAACAAAATTTCACCTTGGTAGCACACCCTCAAGCAAACGGTCAGGCGGAGGTCAAGAACAGAGCCATTCTCCGCAGACTGAAGGCACGCCTCGACCGAGCCAAGGGACTCTGGGTAGACGAGCTACCCAGTGTACTATAGGCTTTTTGGACCACGGTGAAGACCGCAACAAGAAAGACTCCCTTCAACCTCACTTATGGCACTGAAGCAGTTATCCCAGCTGAGATCGAAGTCCCCACGTTGCATCTGGAAGTGTATGATGACAAGGCAAATGAAGACGAGCTACGCACCAACCTCGACCTACTCGATGAAGTACATGACCTCGCATACATTAGGACCGCGGCCTACCAGCAGAGAGTAGCTCGGTACTATAACGCCAAGGTCAAGAAGCGGAACCTCTGCGTCAGTGACCTGATCCTTCGTAAGGTTATGGTGCCTAAGCCCGATGTTGGTAAGCTCGGGCCAAATTGGGAAGGACCCTACCGTGTAAAATGGGTTCTCAGGGAAGGAACGTATGAGCTCGAAACCCTAGAAGGGAAACAAGTACCTCGGGCATGGAATATTGTCAACTTAAGGCAGTATTACCTGTAATCGCCGAGCTGAGTGGACTGTAGTCACTCCCAAAGCCTAAGGACCAAAGCGTCGAGCTAACAAAACCCTCGGCACTACCAGACCCAATCGCCTCTGTGGCATAAGCGAACTCTAGGAGAGTGGACCATAAGTCACTCCCCCAGCATAAGGGCTAAAACGCCAAGCTAACGAAGACCTCGGCACCGTATAAGATCTAACCTTTTCGTCGGCATAGGCTAAGTATTAATACAAAAGGCACAAACAACTCGGGTGTGAATCCTATGATGCATAGCCCGCCCCGATATACAAGTTGGACCCGTTAAGGACAACCGACTTCAACTTAAGTAACCAGGTGGATAAAGGTCGGGCATATGCTCGCTATGTTGGTCACTTCGGTGTACGTTATAAAATCACCCCTACCAAGTACTGGGAGACAGCTCGGGGTAACAATAATCGAGAAACCCCACTTCAGGCACTTAGCTCTAACAGTTCGAGTGAAATAGTCACTTCGGCAAAAGAGCAAATCGCACATACTTAGCAAAAAAAAGAGAAACATTTCATTACTAGGAAAAAAAAACCAGGCTTAACAGCCCGGGAGAGTACATCAAAACAGAAAGAAAAGAAAGAGAACCGGGCTTAGCCGCCCGGGAGCAACAACTTCAAAAGATTCATTTTTCAAAAGAAAAAAAGAGAGCAACCAGCCTCAAGGCTCCACCTCCTCTACCTCCTCGTCACTCTCCTCCAGGGAGTCGGGCTTCTCCTCCTCTGCCGCGTCCGCCGTCTCTGGGGCCAGGTCTCTCATTGTTACGCCCTCCAGGTTAAGGCTGGAGAACTTCTTCCGGATCAGCCACTAGCAAAGCTTGAACCCCGAGCAGTAGGACTTAGAGTCGTATTCGACCTGGAGGTCGTGGAACTGCTAGGACTCCTTGAAGTCCTCCACCGCCTTAGCACGCTATGCCTCCATCGTGGCGTCGAAGTTGCGGGTCCTCTCATGGAGTGTGGACTTCAAGCTCTAGACCTGCTAGCGAAGAAGCTCCCTCTCCGCCGCCACCCTTGAAGACTCCTTCCTGTAGCGGGTGGTCTCCTCAGACAAACGGGAGATCCGTGCTTCCTGGTCCCTAACGAGCAGCTCTTAGGCCTTGCTCCCCTTTTGAGCCTGGAGGAATTCCTCCCGGGCCCGGTCAAGCTCGCGTTGGAGACCCTGCACGTTCGACCTCTGATTGGCGGCATCCTGTGAGTGGATAGCAGTCTGACAGGCCATGGTGTGGATGGCGGAGTTCAGCTGCCAATAGAAAGTCGAAGTAAGTAAGGGAGATAAAGAAAAAGAGAAGGGAGGAAGAAAAAGGGAAGAAGCAGGCACTTACCACCATGCAGTAAGCCGAGGCCAGCTTGGTGAGCTCCCTATGGTGCATCCCGGCCCAACTCGCGACCTCATCATGAGTGACCACCCGCCGGCTCCTCCGTGAGGCCACGAGGTAGTTGGTGATGCTTTTGTCCCTTCCCTCGGTAGGAAACCACGGGGTTGAAGGGTATTGCTCCTGAGGTGGGACCTCTTCTTCTTCTTCTTCTTCTTCGCCGCTTCCCGCGGCTACTCCCTCAAAGGACATAGGCGGGACTTCTGGCGGCAGAACAAAGGCTGGGTCTGCAGCCTCGAACTCAGCGGCCCCAAAAGTGGATGCCTGGCTGGGGCGCAACCTCTTTGCCCTGCGCTTTTGGTTGCTTGACAGAAGGTGACGCACATCCACACCAGACATGTCGGCTGCAAGAATCACAAGGGATTAGTCCAACTCAAAAAAAAAAAAGAAAAAAAAATGACCTAAAGGTGACCTACCGGGGTTCAAACCGGCCTGCACGAGCTTGTCCTTAGCCAAGTAGTCCCAATAGAGGAAGCCTACCCCCGCCTAAGACTGCAGCGTTTCTCGAACTTTCGGTAGATCCTGGAGGAGCTTGAAGCCAGGACGAGGGGAAAAGTAGTACGAGCGCCTCTTTGGAGGGGCTTCGGGGGAGGCATTCTTAATGGACAAGATGGTGGCAAAGATGTCAAGGGAAAGAGGAAGACAATACTCAAAAAACAAAGAAATCGTCCCAACCACATTCCGGATTGAGTTCGGATGGAGTTGGCCTATAGTGACATTAAAATGGGTAAGAACCTCCACTATCAAAGGATGTAGAGGGAGTCAAAGACCAGCCACGAGCTGCTCCTCAAAGACCACGATTTCGTCGTGGCCGTGTTCCCAGGGATAGTTACCCGATGGGAGGCTGTAGATGAGATCGCTAGGGAGGTTATAATAAGAGACTAGGGCCCGAAGCCTCTCCATGGACATGGAGGAAGGGCCGAAACTATCAGGCTCCCGACCCTGGGAAGTGGAAGCCGCATTACCGGAGGCCTCACAGGCTTCCGGAGCCTGCCCTTTAGGGAACCCCCAAGCTCGAGGGGACCTCGCCCTGGTTACCGTCTCGGGAAAAGCCACTGTGGTACGGATATCCAAACATTGCTTGGACAAAATAGAGGACTCACCAGGCGAAGGCGTGACCTCAAAACTGAATGCAAGGCAAGTTGGCGTAAAGAAAACGAGGCTTGAGGCCCTCCTATTTATAGCCGCTGCGCTAGAAAAACCAATGGTCTCGATTAGAGCATATCCGACGGCGTACAATAACGCCGACTGCACGTCCTCCGAAATTGAAGTAAAGACGGCTGCACGTCTTCCCAAATTGAATGAAATTTGGCACATTTTTTGGTGCCCAAAAATCCAGAAGTCACCTGACATCTGTGCGTACACATCATGCAATCAGTCAACCTAGTTTTGAATATGGGTCAAATCCACCCATCACTTCATGAACTTCCTGTGCCAGAGTGAGACTCTTAGCTCGGGGAGTGGGGGGCAATTGATGGAGGGTGATTTGACCCGACCTCCTAACTAAGGGACTCGTGGATATGACTCGACGTAAGTGATAGCTCGGCATGACAGCCTGGCCACAACTCGTTGTAACGAGCTCGCTGGAACCCCGACAGAACATCTCACCACAAGGCAGCTCGCTACAACTCGTTACGGAACGGCTTGCTGCAAGACAACTCGCTATTAGAGCTCGCTACGAAGGAGTTCGTTACAAGGGAGCGCGCTACAAAGGAGCTCGCTATTGAGTAACCTGGAGTCTTCGGGTAACGTCTTATCCGACAAGACCGTGCTTTTTAGTCTGCTCCCACGTCTCTTGTCCGGCGGCGCAACACCTGCTAGTCCAAAGGACTGCGCCCACGTCTCACATCAGGTGGCATACACGCCAGCTCTGCATAACGTCTCTCAGGTGACAGGACCGTACCCTACGACAGATACCTGTGCCAATCAAATCAGTCTGACGAATAACGGCTGTGGGAGAGAGCTAGAGGCGGTTACACCCGATTTGTAGCACATTAATATATAAGGGCTCTGACCCCCAAGAAAAAAGTAATTTGAATTTTTGGTAATCGAGTAGTGTGCATCCCCACTCTTAGTTTGTCATTACTCTCTAAGCCTCTCTCTCAGAGTTCTAACTTAAGCATCAGAGTGTTCCCGCCGGACGAGCTCCCCGGGAATTCTTCATCTTCTCCTTCTCAGGTGTTGTCCGTTGCTAGGTAGGAGCGAGGCTGCTTCCAGCTAGGAGTGACCAGATCACACTACATCAACTTCCAAATTTATTAGGGGTTATTTAGCTTGGGCCCTATCCGCTAAAGCCATCATTGGACTCCAAAACTTTGATACTTAATTAGACTTCAAATCTGATTATCCTTGATAATGTGTGGGCATGATGCATATCTCAGGTAGACCTAAATTAAAAGAAAATAGTTGCTTGAGCCTGCAAATTTATAGATCTAATAGTTGCTTAAGTTATAAACGATTTGTTACTTTTTATTAATTATTAATAAAAAGTAAAAAAACAAAACTAAAATGCAAATTAAAATCAATAGGTCATTCTTTCTTCACGAAGTATTCAAACATGGGCTGCTGTGCATGTTGCATTTATGATTTCTCAGAAACTTTCTAACCATACTGGTCTCCTCCATCACAACTCAATTAGAGACCTTCTCATGCATTACTCAAAGACCCCAATTAACAATGTCAGACATAAATTTTAATATTAAATAATTATTAATTTTCTTAATTATTTTAATTTTATTAAATTTCAATCATATTAATATTTCTTATCAGTGGTTATTTAATTTTATTATTTTTTATTGTGCTATTTATAATTATTAATTATTATCAATTATTATTTATTTTATTATTTTGATTCGTGTTATTTCAATATTATTAATAATTAAATAATTAATTAATTATTTATTTATTAAGTTGGGTTGGGCCCACTTGGTGTGGGCTTGAACTTAGATTAGGAATAATTTTGTCATAAAAATATTTTATAAATTTAAAAAACTTAATGACATGGCCCCGAAGGTAAGGATTCGACTATAATATGGATAAAATATGATATCTGAATAACTTTTGAGTAGTCAATTAGAATCATAAACGTGGTACTCAATCTGTTATTTATCAAAATTCATAGATGAGTTTTGATTGGTCAAAACTCTTTCTATACTATGTCTTTCCCGCATCATATATTTTTCCTTTTCAAACCTAAGAGAAAATGAAAAAAATCATAGTGAGTTTTAATAGAAAATACGAAAAAGTTATAGTGAGTTTTGTACGTAATCAGATGACTATTTACCTTGAAAGTGGTCAAGTTATGGACCCACTCACAACCTTTGATGCCCGGGTGCCATTCTGACGGAGCACGTCCGTCAATCAAACCAAATTCTTTCGATCACGAGCAACGGAAAATGACAAAAGAGCACCTGTATGGCTAATTTGGGACTGGGGTCCACGCGTTTCGTTCCCGCCAAATAGAAACTGATTATTGTAATGGGCCACGTTGCTTAGAGCCCCATCTTGCAAACCAACGGTAATGTGACGGTTTTTAGTTACCTGTCATTCTAATCAGACAATACAACGAAATCGAGAAAATCAGAAAAATCAGGGGATTACTAGTGCCGCCAAGACGTTGGCCGTTACTTGACGTTTTCCGTTAAAACACGCGTTCCTGCAGATTCTCCATTAGCGCACACGTGGCCTGGACCCGCGTCTTCTAATTTTCCTCTTGTCGCTTCTGTTGAATCCTTACCCTACGTACGTGGCTCCGGACAAAAACATTTATCCAGTACTCTCTGGTCTACCCTATTAACTTATCTCCTATATTGTGAACTTAATTAACGACAAATTTTATTGAGATATTAGTGTTGTTGGGATCACGTAGGGTGGGGCTGATCAGACTTCAGAGTCTGGTGGAACTAACGAGCTAGATACGTAAGACAATAACGGTGATTGATTGTAGTAGTTTCTTTTTTTCTGTCGTCAGATTGGAACCTTTGTAAAGCCAGTCCGACATACCACTATGCCAGTTCTCCTTCCGATCGGCTTAAAGAAATAGTTTTCAACCAGCAAATGACGTGCCTCACTGGATATTCTAATTCAACGGTTGACTATTCTCAGATCTCTTTGAGACCAGAGTGACATGTCCTGAATGGCTGAGCCATGTGGCTTCGGGGCTCGAGTCACAGAAGTAACAAGTGGAGCGGTTCATGGGCAATGGTCCGCCACGTTTAAGGACATCATTATTCATGTACGTACCCGGTTTAATATGTCTCGACTCACGACAGCAAATTAAACTTTTACCGGTCCATATACATTAAATATTAATATTGTATTTATATAAGATAAGGCCATTAACAAATAAATGAATAAATAAAGCTTCTTAAAAGCACCAAAGCTCGGGATTTTATATATTAACTAAAAGTGGAAATATCTCCGAAACTTGGATTATTAAACCCACCTGCAATACATTGCAGCCGCACATCGGGGATATCTTCGATTCTCCCCGTGTAAGGACCATTCCGTGCACTCTTTGCCTGACATAAGAAAGGCACCTTCCCTTCAAGGTTCGAACCATTTTAAACCTAACTAATTCTATTTTCAGGAAAAGAAAGCCTGACCAGTGACCAACGCTGGACAAAATTACGTTTTTGGCCTTGCATTTATCAGCTTATGATTGAAGTAAACGACGCAGTCAGGGAGTTGGAGTGGGCAATTTGGTCAATGTAGAAGTTAAATGGCAGCGACAAAAACATAAAAGAGCCTCCTGTCTCTCGTCCACCTCCGATGCTCTCCACAGCCTTCCGTTTTTCCGGGTGCTTGGTGTAACCTCTGAGAAATTGTTTTTTTCTGCTTGGCTTTGAAAACGAAGAAAACCCTAATCGACGAAACCAGATGGTTGGTTTTGGAGCGGAGGGGGATGGAGAATGAAACCCTAACGACCACCACAGCTGAAGAGCAGCTGTCGATGTTCTATCGGTAATCCTCCAACCATCCTTTTATTTTTTCTTTGAAATTCTCTCTTTTTGTTTTCTCCTATCCTTTTATACTTTCCTCCCCCATTCCAGCTTAGTCCTTGTTGATTTTAGCTGCGTGCCACTCTTCCTGGTTATCTCTTCTGCTTATATTTCCTGAATGTCAATGCTCTCTTTTTCTATGTTTCATTCATTTCTGTTACTGTATATGCTATTTTAATTGGCCTTATTTTTTAAACTCCTTTTCTGCTTTGTAGTTTTGATTGCTGTATCTTAAGCTTGGATTGAACATGGTTTTCTTTTGGTTACAAATGTGCATTTATGAGTAGCTGCAAATGAGATTACCTATGGATTGGAGGAGATATATATTCCGTTTTGGGAAATTTTATGTTTTGATAGTTCTATACGTCTCCCTTGGTGATGTATATATGACAATTTTATTGCTTTTTTTTGTTATTATTCGGGGAACTTTGTTCCTTATCCTGGTTTTGTAACTTAGACTGAACATTACTAATTAATAGTGAATGCATATCGTCGTTTTTAGGACAGATGGACATTATCTAATTTATTTTCTTAAGTTCCCATATTTATTCACTTAAATTATGAACCGGAATTTGGACCGAGGATATTAGTTAATGCAACTTAAAGTTTTAAACTAGTTTTGAAGTATTAAAAATTGAGATTATTGTGTACGCGCTGAAAGTAAGTTTGAGATGATTACTTGCAAAATAAAAAGTTTTAAGTTAAGTGTAGGAAACGTATAAAAGTTCGTGTTTCTCTTTTCTGAGATAATCAAACAACAAATTTTGCAGAAGTTGAAAAAGGTTTACATATTTTCCAGTGCAGATTCGATAACCTATTGTTTTTTGTTTTAAAGCAAAGTTTCAACAATCACTTATTAATTTTTTGTGTAATCTGTTGACTTTCTTATTTTTTAGATTCTAATGCTAGTCTAATGCATGCATATAGATGCATTAATGGCTTAAGCTTCCAGGGATCACCTACACCTTTTTAGGATGCTTTTTGTCGTTTGATGGAGGCTTTTTAAGTGATTAGCATCAATTTTCTTTTCTTTTCATTCATCCTTTTTCCCCCTCAGTTCCTTGGTCAGATGAACGAGTTTTTGGAAACTTACCTGCTTCATTTACTTGTAGTTTCACTAACTTTCTATATTTGTCCTTTTTACCCCAACATTATTACGCAGGAGGTTTCTTCATCCATCCAGAGGATTCCATCATGTTCTGGTTCTTTCATGCATCCTTTTTCGCCTGGCCACTTGTGAGCCATGTTCCACAAGGAACAATTTAGTGTTGCAGCCAGAGAATGGAATGCAGAACCCTTTGGAGTATGATGCATATGAATCTTATGGAGGTAATTATGATGCCTGTTTTCAAGATAACTTTGCTAGTGATGTTAGCTCAAGTTATGTTTGGAGAAGCTCTCCATCCTGCATGAGTCTTAAAGTTGTTTGTGCCAACTCTGAGTTCTTTTGCTTTCCTTCTACACTGTCTGGTCATTTGTCTGAAGAAGACAACACAAAGGAATCTCATTTGGAAGTTACCATGATTGGTGGTGATGTTACATTACCTGGCAAATGGTTTTCACGTAGTATGTTGGATGTTTCCTCAAGCCAGTTATTGGATCATGGACAATTTAAGTTATTAAATGGCAGAATAGTTTCATGTTCTCTTAACTCCAGAAAGGGACTGCATGATGTATCATACCTTCAGTATAATGGCATTGATTGGAGGCATCTTGCCTCCTGCAGAGGATATGGGTTAAGATCTAGCATAGGCAAGAATTTGGAGGCAAATAAAAGATCTGGTGCTCTTCATGGCTCTTCAATACCTGAAGTGGAAATAAACCCTCCTTCACTTGATTGGGGACAGAAATATTTATATTTTCCTTCATTATCTTTCTTGACAGTGGCAAATACTCACAATGATAGCATTTTACATATCTATGAACCATTTAGTACTGACACACAATTCTATCCTTGTGATTCTGATGAATTGGTGCTTGGACCTGGTGAAGTTGCTACAATTTGTTTTGTTTTCTTGCCAAGATGGCCGGGCTTGTCCTCTGCTCACGTAGTATTACAGACAAGTTCTGGGGGTTTCCTAATTCATGCTAAAGGTTTTGCTATGGAGTCTCCTTATAGAATCCAGCCTCTGCTTGGTCTAAACATTTCTTCCAGTGGAAGATATAGGCAGAACTTGACCTTGTACAACCCTTTTGATGGTACCCTCATTGTTGAGGAAGTCATTGCATGGATATCTTTCTCATCCGGGAATATTTCCCACTCTGAAGAAACTTCTTGTAAAATGGACACTTCTGGTGATTCTGATAAATTTAATTCTTTCCTGAATGGTAAAGAATGGTTAGATATCAAAAGTGGTCAAGATGGTTTTCCACAGGTGGGAATTAGGCCTCTTAACAAATGGGAGATTGATCCTCATGGCGCTGAAACCATCATGGAAATAGATTTTTCATCTTCTACAGAAGGAAAAGTTTTTGGTGCCTTTTGTTTACATCTGCAGAATTCTTCACTGGATAGAATTGATACACTAATAGTTCCTCTTGAAGCAGAAGTGCATGGAAAAGAAGCATATAGTGGACTTATGGGTTTAGTTTCAATATTTCTCGAGGTTCTTTTGCCATGTGATGTCTCTGAAATAGTAAATGTTGCTCTCTCTGTAAGAAATGGGGCCCCAGATCTGTTAAGTATTGTCAAGATTAGTGAAGTTGCAGAAAGTACTAATCTTTTCAATATTGAATACTTGGAAGGATTAATACTTTTCCCTGGCACTGTTACACAAATTGCGATGATTACTTACACTCCACCTGTTGATCCTCTACCTGAAAAATCCAGTATATATTTGAATTGTAAATTACTCATATTGACAAATGGTTCTGTTAGTCCACAGATTGAGATTCCTTGCCAAGATATAGCATACGCATGTTCGAGACGTATGCCAGATTCATACATCGAGTACAAACTTCATCCTGAGGAGGAGCAATCTAGACATGAAAAGACAGGAGCTTTGAGAAGCAGCATTCCATCACCATCACAGGTAGAGTATTGGGGTGTGATTCTACTTTTGCGGCCATTATAGGTCCATGGTAGTTGTTAAGCTAAGAGTGGTAGGCATTTCATTAATCTACTTAATTTCAAGATTACACGGTAGCTATCATGATAAACTTCTGTAACTGTTATATGTTGTAGGTAAACAACTTATCAAAAAAATATGTTGTAGATAAACAATGGTACTCCAAAGTCCAAAACCTTTTACATATGGAATCAATGTTCAAAGTATAGATATGTATTGGCCCGTATCGGCCGATACGTATCGTATTGGGAGCTTCCCGATACACCCCTACAGAGGGTGTATTGAAGTTTTGACTGGTTCAGGGGGTGGACGGACCTTAAACCGGCCCCTCTGAACCGGATTTAAAAAAAACTAAAAAAAGCTTTGTCGATATTTTGAACCTTGTATGGAATGACTGCTGAAAATTCTGTTTTTTACCTATGTAAAGCAAACAATTCTAAGAATAGACAAGTTCTGCTCACCATAATTTGAGCTCGTCACTAGTTTCCCCTATCAAATGTTTCTGGTTGGATGCAACCTTGGTCCGGCAAGCCATATAGTGAAAAGTAGAACTTGAAGTTGCTTCCTTCACTTTCATCCTTTGTCTGTTCCTACTTGAGTAATGGTCTGGCACTATATACTGTAAGAATGCCCTGAATTTTACAGAATTACTTTTACTAACTAACACTTGGAAGATGCAGCTGCAGGAATTATCATTTTTGAAACCATAATATTTGTTTGTACTTATATGTAAACTAAAGAACTAAAATTAAACAAAGAGAATTGAAAAACTTATTGTTGCATATTCAACTAACTTTCCAACTTCTTGGACCCGTTGTTTATGCAAATGGTTAACCTAGGCAGTAGGCACCTTGACCTTTTGATTTTGCAGTGCAGTATAACCCCACTAATTGTACATGCTACATCTTTTTGAATATCAAAATACATTTTTTTTTAAAAAATCCCAAACTTGGAGGGGAGGCCACCATAAATTTTATTTATGGTAAAATAAATAAATCCTGGGGGGGGGGGGAAGGCATAGAAGCCTTACCCTCGAAAGAATCTATACATCAGGCCATCAGCTTATATAGAAATATCTGACGCACCCAATAGAAAAGCTAATTTACACGGAGGAAGGGAAAGCCTATGCCCTCTTGATTAACAAGTCTTCTTATATGAGCCTGTAATTCACCCATATAACTCTCCTCTCGCAGCCAAATTTGGAGAGAGTGTCTGCCACTTAGTTAGCTTCCCTAAAGTTATGAGAGATATCAATTTCCATTATCTAACTTAACATTCGAGATCTTTGATTTCCAATACAATAACTTCCAAGGGGTACCACAATCTCTTTTGAGAATATTATGAAGAATCTCTGAATCAGTTTCAACCATCACCTTTGTAATCCCCAAAGATCTAATCAGATCCAAGTCATCTTGAAAAGCCATTGTCTTTGCCCATAGTTTTAATATCTTCCCCATATTAATTATAGAATACTGCCACAAATGCATCCTTAGAATCTCTCACAATACCACCTCCTCCACATGAACCAGGATTGCCTTGAGAGGTTCCATCCACACTAAGCTTCATGAGACCATCTTCAATGGGACTAAAGTGGATTACTTTGACTTTCTTCTTCTTGATGGGCAGAACAGGAACACACAAACTAAGAACTGAAATACATTGGGATAAATTAAGAGCCTAAGGGGAGTGGTGTTGCTCTTCCAAACAAACGTTTGATGCACCCATTGTGCAATTCTGAAGATAATCGATTGAGGTTACTGATAGACACCCTCCATCTTTCTTTGATTTCTTTCTTTCCAAATTTCCCATGTTATGCAACATGCCAACCGTCCTACCAACATAGCCCATTGATTATTAGAATTCCTTGCAACAGTAAACCAACGAAATAACAAAGTTTAAAGTTATAGACATGGTGGAACCATTGTAAAATATGAAAAAATATAGAATGATGTTTTATGAAATGATAAAAGAATGATAGACATACCTTTTTAAATTATTATCTTGTTCCAAGTCATTAAACAAAGCTAAGAGACTAAGGTTATAGACAAAATAATTTGTGTGAAGTTGTCCTATAAGCCTTAAGATTCAAAACTACATAATAGAATGAGTTTGAGCAAAATTTGAACTCATGGAAAATACAAATGGTTCTAATAGATCAACCAAACAATCTATTACACAAACATAAACTAATATTCAACTTCATGTTTGAAATGGATATCGAGATGGCTCAAAGTGGTAATCATGTACCATTAGGCGGACAGTAACATTGCTACTCCACACACACACACACACACATACATATGACTAGCCTCCACATATTTACAATATTGTCACTGGGGAATATGTACCCATGTAAATGAAAATATGTTGTGAAAATATTAGGAAATTTATGGACGTCTTAAACCATGCTCCTGCGTGCCAAGTCCACACCCATAACATTGCTGAACCACTTCCAAATCTTCTTAGCTAGCCTTGGGCCAACAAATGATCAACATTCTCCACTGCAGGGTTCTTACAATAGACACATTTTGACACCAAGGGAATTCCCAATTGTTTAATGTGAGAGTCAACCCCAATCCTGCTCCTCAAAATCTTCCAATTGAAGAAAGTTTGTAGGAGTGTCTTGATTTCACAATACCTTGTACCAAGCACAATGAGCATTAGTGGTGTTCCACGCCAGTTTAGTAGAAAACTCGCCATACGGCAACCTCAAAATCTTCCAATTGAAGAAAGTTTGTAGGAGTGTACTTATCAAAAAAAAAAAGTTTGTAGGAGTGTCTTGATTTCACAATACCTTGTACCAAGCACAATGAGCATTAGTGGTGTTCCACGCTAGTTTAGTAGAAAACTCGCCATACGGCAACCTTTATTGCACGGTCACACCCTCTATGGCTTCATGGCACCGAAGATTTTGATTTAAACCAGGGCTGGGGGAAGTCTGTGAGGAAGGGAGAAGAATGAAGCACTTAGAAGCAGCCACAGGCTTTACTCCGGCAACAAAGTGGAGGAAGGAGGTAATGGTGGAAAAAAATTTTCTGTTCGAGGAAATGAATTGAGGCTCAATGGTAAAAATTAGAGAGGACATGAAATCTATGGTGATTCTGATAAAGGAATCTCTGGATTGGTTTAAAGGCTTTATTGATGGGGTGGTGTTAATAGTTCACCAGGTTGGGTGGGCGAGATGATCAGATCAATAAGGGAGAAGATACTCTGTAATGGTGTAATGCAACGACATGGGTTCTTTCATCATGTTGACAGAAACTTTTGGAAAAAACCAAAGACAACTCATTTGCTTTCTAGAGGGAAGGGGAAAACAAAGCTGGGTCAAGATTGCAGAGGTATTGGAGACAAGGTAGGTCTTGAGGCTTCAATTGAGCAAATATCCAAGCCAGATGAGGGGCAAGATGAAGGGAAAAAAACAGAAGATACCAAGGTGGAAATAGCGTGTAGTATCTTGACATTACTGAGAATAATGGTGGAGGGTATACTATGATGGAAGAATGAAGAGGTGGGTTGTTATTGCAATGAAGAAAATAGTGGATTGGAAAGGAATTTTGGTGGACCTCTTAACAGTAATCTTATGTGAGGACTCACCCTGGCTAATGCCGTTTGACGAGAAGAGAGATATTATCAACTTCGGTGGAGCCATTACTGAAACAATGAAGATTTTGACCAGAGAGAGCTGGATGTTGATCGAAAGATGGAATCGGTCCTGTAATGAAAAGGAGCTGGAAGGTGGAAGATCTGAGATCAGAATCTTTGAGCTCCTCTTCAACCAGTTATCCAAGTTCTGAATAAAATTGCAGCAATTTGTGGAGGCATTTTAGAAGCCTTTTATATCTCTGACCTCTGTACTGTGAGGTTGAAGATTGTGGGGGCAAAACTGGATTTGATTCCATGGGCATTTGAGTTTTTTACTGGAGGCAGATGGAGAAAACTTTGGATCGCTTTGGAAGCTGAAGTGTTTCTTTGAGGAGCAGAAATGAAGGTTGAAGAAGAAGGTGATGTGGCAGGTTGGCTGCCACATGGCGGAGAAGTGGCCTGCAAATGGGAACTGTTGGGCGTTTTAAATATGGAAGAGGAAAAGTCGAATGGGTGAGAGTGTCCACCCAAATTTCTAATAACAGGAAAAACTCAACAAATTTTGAACTTGATCCTCTAGGTATTAGAAGGGAATCCTATGTAGAGGCACTTAAAAGTATGGGTGGGCTGGGTATAAAAGGTGAAAGACCAAGCTGAATCCAGTAGGGTGGTCTAGTGGGTGGATTGGGTGCATGTGATAAATTAAATGTCACGTGGCAGGGGGGTTTTATTAACTCGATGGGGGACGATAAGGCTCATCAATCATTGTCCACATCAAAGATTAACAGGACAAAGGCCTCAACGTCTTGCTCGCTACAATGGGTTAAGATTCAAACTCCCATTGATAGGTCCAATCCTAGATATTCTAGATCCAAAGATGACCAGAAAGATGAGGACAAAGATATGGCTGGATTAATTGTGAGGAACTTGGGGAGGAAGATTGCTGCTTTGATGATGAAGCTAGTATTGGCAGTATGGAAGGTACAGTCCAAGTGCTGCTGGAGCAAGATGAATATTTTTACTTATTAGAGCTTTTTGAAGCAGACCGAGTTCGCTGTACATGACTTTCAGAGGAGAAAGATGTACATGGGGTAAGCCAGAACGTGGGAGAGGTGGATGGAGAGAAAGGAAAGGCTACAGACTCAGATGACACTGTAGAGTTGCAACTTTGAGTAGATGAAGGCGAGAGTATTGACCACAAACAAAGCAGGGGGTGCATGTGGATCAAGGAGGAGAAGCTTTAAGAAATCTGCAGCAAGGATAGGGTTTCTGGACGGTGGACAAGCACTTGAACCAGAACATTTGCATAGATACTTTGATTATGGAGGCAAGCTTAAATTTGGGATTCTTTTATGGTTCCTTTCCAAGATACTGAGACTGTTTGCATGGGGGAAAGGGGCCGGGAGTCTGAACAAGTTAAGGAACCCATCTAGGTGTCCCTGCAAGTTTGGTACCAATTGTTATCCTCCTCAGGTAACCCTGTTATCCCTGTCATTTCTGTTTCTGCTGCTAACAGTGGTGCTGTTGCTCGTGCAGATTGTCTGCCATCCCGTCAGGATCTAGTTAAGCCCAGCCAAAGCCCAAAGTCTAATGAAGTAGAATCGAAGGAACATGTGAGGATAGAAGGGAAGTTATTGAAGAAAGATATTTTTAATTACTAAAATAATTATTCCATTATTAACATTTTAATTTCTATAAATTTTCTGAAATAAAAAATCAGTTTTGTTATAAATGTAGATTAGTGGATTTGATAGGTTCAATTTAATATTATATTCTTGGATGTTTTGTAAACAAAATTTTTATTTTTGTAAATAATAAATTGTTATTTAGTGTAAAATTAAAATATTAATTAATAATTTATAAAAATATATATAAGTTTCAAGATGCATATCATTTGCAAATTTATAAATTTTAAGTACTAAAATAAATATTCTATTTTTAGTATTTTTATTTGTATAAATATCTTGAGAGTAAAAATCATTTGTTGATATAAATGTGGATTTGATAGGTATTTATTCCATTATTCCCTTAAAGTTTATAAAATACTAATTTTGAATATTATTCTTTTTAATTTTTGGTTGGAATTGTTGAACATAAACATATGGTATTTGTTTGGATTGCATGTGGATATAAAAGTTAATAAAAAAGTTATTTTATTTCATTTATTATCACAAGTTAAAAGGTGGCTTAGTGGCTTAAGGTTGCATTTAAGGGATGGGTTCAAATCACGCAAGTTACAAATTTTTTGAGAGGCACTCACCAGAGTCAGTCATATTGGTGCGTATTAGACAGTACAACAGATACGGCTCAATACCAATGCATATCATGCTGATATGCACAACTCAGTGAATACATTGTAAGTTGTAGCGTATCCTGTATTGGTTTGAATCCTTGGTTAACATCAACCAACTTTTTGATTTGAAGGCCTCCTTCAAAAGGAGATGATATTTTATCCCTGACCACCCAATTATGTTTCTGGTCCTAGTTAACACCTGACCACAGGAAATTTGCTAAGATTTGTTCAATCCTTCTAACTTTCTAAGTACACCATGAGGAGTATGCATAGTGGTGAGACATATATTGGGTTACTGCTTAGAACCTGTCTTATAAACACCAACTCACCTCCACTAGATAACAGCTTCCCTTTCCATCCTAACACCTTGTTAGTAATTTTTTCTACAATGTCAGTGAAGTGAATATCAAAGTGTATGTTCTACTAACTTTTAATAAGAGGTCTTAACGTTTTAAAATTGTCATCATGTTATTTCTATGTTTTTTATAATAAAAGGAAAATTTGTTAAAGTAGAAAGAAGGTCCATGGTTAGGGGATAAGATATCACCCAAGAATATTACAGGCATCCGATGTCCTTACAACACTTGTTTTTATAAGTTTGATTACCCTCAGAAAATAAAAAGTACATGGAGTCAAGCCATTTCAAAAGAAATAGCTAGAAAGGGTTTCAAATAAAGATGCATCCTTGAACATTGGGTCACACTGAACAGAATGGAATGGCAAAACAGGATTCATGTAGTGAACCCCACATAGTTGGAACAAGGTTTAGATGATGATGATCTACCTCCAAAAGACTATCAAAATATCTGTTCCTGAAACCCTGAAACTCCTTTGAGATGCAAACCCAAGATGAAAATTAAAATTGTAGAGAAAGTCGAATAAAGTCAAATTGTGAATCTATCATAATATGTAAGATCCTTTAATTTTTAACAAACTAGTTAAAAATTTTAAAATTTATATTGAAATTTAAATATATACAGAAAGATGATTTACCCTACCAATAAATCATATCTACCATCTTTATGCTTAAAACAAGAGATTAAGATGATATAGTAAAGTTTGACGTGAAAGCCAAATAATCCACATTCAATGGCTCTTTAACTTAGAAATGATATAAAACAAACACAACATTGTTTCTAAAAGGTATTGGATAATGTAAAGGAATAGAAGACTGAAGATATTATGGAGTGTTATTCTTTTTACGGTATGCTGAGGGAATGGAAGGAAAGGGATAGAAGACATTAACAGATTGGTGTTGCTCCATTTGGAGTTGAAAGACATAAAGGGATCTTCAAACAGATTGGTTAGCAGTATTAGAGTCTCATTGGGGAAATGGGTGACTGAGGTCCTTGACATATATCTGTTTTCAGTCCATTGTTTATGAGTTGTTGAGTTGCAGTTAATGTCTGTTTTATTGTATTTGGTGAAATCTCTGTTGTTCCTTTTTCTATTAATAAAATTTTCTTTTCCTTACTATCAAAAAGATAGATCATGATGCTTAGTATATCTGCATTGATACAATTCAGAGTTTCAAAACTATGTTGGTGCTGGATATTGCATACATCCAGATGCATGAATGTGTTGAACATCTGCTTAAAGTGAATCTTAAACTACCAGAAGACAAAATGAAGTGCATTCATGCTCTTAGAGTTTGCTCATTCCTTTTTTTTTTTTTGAAGAATAAAGAGAAAAATCATTAAAAGAAAAAAGAGATTACAAAAGGAAAAGTAACAAGAAATCACCCAAGAGAAAAAAGACGGACACTAATACAACTTACACCCAGCGATACCAGAATACAAAACATTCAAACAAAGAGACAAAAGCACCGACTCCGGACACCTTCACCCACCTCCATGCACTCCGAGACTACTCAGGACCTAGACATCCAACTCCCTAATCCTCCCCCTCAAACATTTCCTTCTGCCTATTATCATCTTCATCCCACGCCTCTGTTCCTTTCCCAACTGCAACTTTCTTCAACCTCTCTTCCTTCCTTTTCCTCTCAAACTCCTCAAAAGCCTTCTTAGCAAACTCCTCACCTCCCCAAAAAAACAAGCCAAGATTTTTTCCAATCTCAACTTCTTTCTCCACAGTTTTCTCAATAGGAACTCTTCCAGGCCTCTACTGATCTTCAAGATTTCTATCAGGATCTCTCACTTCAGAGTTGACGTCAGTTCCATTGTGTTTTTCATGCTGACAAATCCCCACCCGAGAATCCAAACTGTTAGGAACCCGAGAGTCCACGTCCCTAGCCTCTTTGATTGTTGACACTATTGCCCTGACCAAATCAAGTTTCAGCTGAGATAACACCTTGGTTATGTGAACAATGTGCATATTCCTAGCTCCACAAGATTTCTTGGGAGTCACTTCAACAGAAGTGTCTCTATCAACATCTGCCACCCTCTGTCCTATATCCATGCCTAACACCTAACTTTCCTACCACCACTTCCTTAAAAGTACTGTTATTAACAACAGAGCACTCCACCTGGGAAGAAACTCAACCAACCCCGCCGTTGTCTTCAAACCCGCCTTCACTATCACCTGCAATCTTTTCAAGTTCAGCGTCATCTCCCCCTATTCCAGCTTCCTTCGTTTTCTCCCCCAAAATGTCATTTGCTACCTCAGCAGGAGAGAAATCAGTCCAAGCCATTTGTGGCATCAACCACCTCCTGACTCACCGCTCCAGAAATCAAACCAGGAAAATCTTTGTCACGATCGCAGAAGACTGGGGCACAATCGATAGAGATATCTCTTCGATCAGCATCACGTTCAACACTCTTTGCTTTAACCTTCTCAGAACCTTTTACCTTCTTGCTTCTGTCATACCTGAAAGTCACCCGTTCCCATCTTTCTTCCTTCCCCTTTTGCTCCTCTCCCAGAAGATAAGAGCTTGAGGATCCCTTTTCATGCTTCCTGTCATCCTTTGTAAATAGTACCGAGTTCCTTCATACTACAGGTTTTTAAGGCCGTTCATTCAAGATGAATTGCAGTTTTCTACAATTTTCTTCTTTCTTTCTTTCTTTCTTGAAGTAAAAAAGCTTTCACTCTTGTTTTTGGTTTTAGTGCTTTATTTCTATTAATATCCATTATAAGCATCCAAGGTCATGATTGAAGATTTACTATGTATGGGATAACTGTCTTTCATCTTTATGTTTTTTAAAGGGAAAAAATATTTTCTGTTTCTGACAGAAATTTTATGTATTTATGTTTAACTTCATTTCTATGTTCCTAATAGCAATTGCGGGTATTCCTGCCAACTTGCAGTTGAAGGCGATGAAGACTGCAGGAACAGATGAATTGGTGTTAAAAAATTGGAGGTCTCAGGGTACAAGTGGCATGTCTGTGCTTGACGATCATGAGATACTCTTCCCAATTGTTCAGGTGGGGACTCACTGTTCCAAATGGATCACTGTCAAAAACCCAAGTCAAAAGCCTGTAATAATGCAGCTTCTTCTAAACTCAGCAATTGTCATCGATCAATGTAAGACTCCTGATGAGTCCTTACAGCCCTCATTCTCATGTAGTTTGCTTCTGAATGACTCTATTACACCTAGGTATGGGTTCTCCATAGCAGATAATGCAGTGACGGAGGCCTATGTCCATCCTTATGGCAGAGCTCTTTTTGGGCCAATTATTTTTCACCCTTCACACAGATGTGGGTGGAGAAGTTCAGTGCTGATAAGAAACAACCTTTCAGGTGTAGAGTGGTTGCCACTACAGGGATTTGGAGGGTCATTTTCCCTGGCCCTGCTTGAGGGTTCTGAGCCTGTTCAGAGACTAGAATTTAAGCTACACATGCCAATTCCTCTAAATGTTTCACATCCAGAATTTTTATTTCACAAAGAAGACACTAATTCCATTTGTTTCCAGCCTTTGCTGAAAGAGCTATATGCTAAAAACACAGGAGACCTGCCTCTTGTGGTGAAACGAATTGAAGTTTCGGGATCTGATTGTCAGTTAGATGGGTTTATGGTTCATACTTGTAAAGGGTTTGCTCTTGAACCAGGGGAATCAGTAAGGCTTCTAATCTCATACCAAACAGACTTTTCTGCTGCAGTGGTTCATAGAGACCTTGAGTTGGCCCTGGCCACTGGTATATTTGTGATCCCCATGAAGGCAAGCCTTCCGGTGGACATGCTCAATATCTGTAAGAAGTCATTTTTATGGATCCTGGTGATAAAATTCTCCTTGATATTTCTTGCTGCTGCTTTATTGTTTCTTGTATTCTTCTGCATCCTTCCCCAACCGATGTCTTTGGTTGCTTTTGATTACTTGTTCAAGAACGAAAAGACTTCTATTATCACTATTGGCAGGGCTGGAAAATCTCGTGTTCATCGTAACCAAAGAAACAGTAGGTTTTCCATGTATGAAAACAAGAATAGCCCCCCATTTAACCGAGTTGGAGAAGATGAGACCTCAGAACTGGGGTTTTTTGGTAGATGTTCTGATTGCTCAAGTGGGGATCAGGGAATAATTTCTCCACATACGAAATTGATGCAGAATAACCAAGAAGAGACTATTGATATGTTGGAGCCTCAAAAAGAAGAGCCTCTGTTGTCATCATCTTCAGTATTGAAGTCTGTGGCATTAATTGAGAACTCTGGTTTGGTGGAATCATCACATACTGGTAGCCTTAAAGTTAGGATTGAGAAAGAAAAGGGAAGAAGACGAAGGAAGAGGAGGCCTGTTGGTGGAATTGCAGGATTAACAGGAACTATTGAGGTTTCAAGTAGCCAGAGTGGGAATTCTACACCTTCTTCTCCATTGTCTCCAGTCATTTCTTTTACACCTAAACAAATGTGGTCTCTATCTCCTTCTCCTGATATTGACAATGGCATTGAGAGTAGGAGTCCATTTGCGACAGTGGCAGGCCAAACCCATTACCATGAGAAAGGACAGATTCCTGAAGTCACTAGAGATGATAGGTTGTTGGAACCTGAGATTTCTCCTATATCCTGCAATAACAATTGTTTACTTTCTGCTAAGGAGCAGCCATCTGTGCTAAGAAAGGCAAGCAGCAAACCTGTACTACTGCCATCTGCTACTTTTCCATCTGCTGGTCGGCTTGCACCTTATGTCACAAGCCCTCCATTTCTAACTTCAACTTCAGCAATTTCCCCAGATGCTCGTGCTCCCGGATCCAAACCTGTGATGGATAAGAGCATTAGAGCAGAAGAAAAGGGTGGACTTGGGGACGAGTTCACATATGATATATGGGGCAACCATTTTTCTGGATTTCATCTAACGAGTAGAACAAAGGATATTGCAACAATGATTTCCACTGCTTCTGAAGGCAACTCTGATAGCTTTTTTGTAAGGGGCCCCCTGATCCTCACGAGAAAGTCTCAAATGAGATCTGAATCTCCTGATCCTAAATTGTCTAAGTATGCTGCAAGTTGTCATCATCAAAAGGGTTAGTTATAAAATGTTACGTAATTATTAGCTTTTACAGTCAGCTTCATAATCTTTTCAGTTTGCATTTTTTAATTCGTAGACACCATAAAAGATAACAAAAGGAGAAAAAAAGGTGAAAACAAAAACAAAAACAGAAAGCAGCAGCTTCTTATGTTTGGTGACAAACAAGGAAGCTTGGATTCATTAACTTGCTTTCCACCCTAAAACATTTTGTTTTGTTTTGGTTTACTCCAAACCATTTGAATGCTTCTTTTGATTGATCCACAAAGCTTTTCAAATATGTTTTACCCTTTGCAATCTAGTTGCTGCTAAGGTGCTTGTCCTCCTTTTTAACAATTTAGGCATGCAGGATATTCCTTTTTTACAATTTACACAGAGGCTGTTTCCAAAATTTGAACCCCAACCTGGGTGACTGGTGTTCAAATCTTGGAAACAACTTCTCTGTGTATCTGCAGGTTAATGCTGCATATATCTGTCCCTCCTCAGACCCTGGCATTGGTGGAACGAACACAGGGTGTTGTCCTTATCTCTTAGATAAAAATAATTTTCAAATTTAAATGTCTTATGATATTTAATTTTGTTAATACTTGTCCAGATCAGTTCTCTCTCTCTCTCTCTCACACACACACACAAGGGACCAGATTTTCACATTCACACAAAAAGAGGAAGAGTGCTATGCTGTAGTATAAAGAGCAAAGAGAGGTGGTTGGGGCAAGGATAACAGAGAAGAGAGAGGGGGGTGGGACGAGAGGGAGAGGTAGAAAGACCCTTAAGTTCATATACTTTCTGGTACATCAAGGTTTTTTGCTTTTTGCTTTTTGCTTTTTGCCTTTTGCTTTTGTTTATTTTAACCACTGGTATAACCGGAACTTAAGGACATGTCTTTCTTGAGTTGATTGAATTGCCACTTACCTAATGTACCAGAGGGGTGATATGTACTTGACTATAGTTCAGACACTGCATGGCTCAGCCAGTGAATTATTTTCTTGTTCCTTCTTGGTGGGTAAGCCAGTGGGTCATTATTTTTCTATTTAGTTCTGCTTTGCTCAAGTTGTGCCTGCACCTATGGTATGATTAAATATGCTCAAATGTCTACATCTGTATCAGTTCCTTCTTTATTTTGCAATAGTAGATGAAATATACCTGCATCTGGTAGTGTGATGAAATTGTGCATACAATTTCCAGTGCTTACATTTGAATAAATTCACACTTTTTTGAAATGCAGTTCACACACTAATATTAATAACTGAAGAAGCTATTGTATGCTGTTTACTTAGGTTTATGATAACTCAATTTCATTATCTTAAATCCTAATAAGCAGACATTTATTTTATTTTTTTTTTGAGAAATGGGTAATGTTTATAAGCAGGCATTTATTGATAGGACTATATGCAGTGTGGTAGCTTGAATTGAATTTGATAGGTTTACTCAGAGCAACTTCGAGGGAGCTCTGCCTCCTGAACAAGGTAGAAGAAGAAAGAAAACTGGAAAATATCTCTCATACTGATAACTAACTCTATAGGCCTTATATAGTAATGGCCTGATTACAATCACATTACGCACATGGCTCTCTCCCTCTCTCTAACAACCTTCATGTGGCCTCCTAATGTAGACAAATCAAGTGGGAGGTCTCGTGGGCTGCTCCTAGGCTGAGGTTCCTTCTTGAGCTGTCTGGGCTTGGGCTGGTGGAATGGGGACCTCCTGGGCTATGAATGCTGGGCCTGTTTGGGTTCTATCAGCTCCTCCCCCTGAAAATGAACCTTGTCCTCCAAGGTTTAGATGACTGTACTGCTGCTGTAACTTGGAATAATCTTCCCACGTGGCATCCTCTAATGGAAAGCCCCTTCGATGAACCTGTGTTTGTTTCATGATTTTACGATCGACTCTTACTCACCTGAAATCTGTTATTTGGTGAGGATCCATTTCAAGAGCTCTCCATCAACATTGTAGGGGGAAGGATTGGACTTGCTCTCACACTGTTGCGGCAAGGCTTCAGTAGGGGTACATGAAACACCGGTGGAGTTTCGAGGATGGTGATAAGCTAAGCTTGTAAGCAAGGTTCTAAATATCGATACGCCCGATACGCCGGTAGGCGTATCGGCAGTATCGGTCCTTTTTTTTACCTTTTTTTTTTTTCAAAACCAGTTCAGGGGGCTGGTTTAAGGCTCCTCCACCCCCTGAGCCGGTCAGAACCCCGATACACCCTCTGTAGGGGCGTATTGGGGTGCTCTCAATACGATATGTATTGGCTGATATGAGCTGATACATGTCGATACTTTGAATCTTGCTTGTAAGCAACCTCCCCTACCCTCTCTATTATCTGAAAAGGGCCATAGTATCTGGGAGATGGCTTCTACCAGGTCCTTTTGGCAATGGTAGTTTACTGGTAGGCCTGTTGTTTCAAGAACACCCAATCTCCTACTTGATAAGCAACCTCTTGTTGATGCCTGTTGTAATATGTTTTCATTTGCTGTTGAGCTGTGTCTCTACCTTTGCTACTGGAGTGGAGCCCGATGGGGGTTCCTGCACATATAGGATTGGGTGTGGTTCCAATTACTACATGATATGATGTGTTGTACCAATATTCAGCCCCAAGGTTCAAAATATCGATATGCCTGATATGCCGGTATGGGCATATTGGGCGAATCGATAGTGTTTCAGGCCCTTTTTTTATTTTTTTTCGCAACTGGTTCAGGGGGGCGGTTTAGGTCTCCTCTACCCCCTGAACTGGTCAGACCTCCGATACACCCACTGTAGGGGCGTATCGGAGGGGTCCCGGAACGATACGTATCGGCCGATATGGGCCGATACGTGTCGATATTTTGAACCTTGTTCAGCCCTGGCTAACCATTTCATCCATTGGGTCGGCTTCTCATTGACGAAGCATCGAAGATACGTTTCAAGACAACGGTTGACCATCTCAGTCTGCCCATTGGACTGCTTGTGGTAACTGGTTGAGTGGTTGATATTGACCCCTTGGGCCTTGAAGTACTCTTCCCAAAACCTGCTCATGAAGGCTGGATCACGGTCAATTACAATAGAGACTGGGGTACCATGATGTTTGGTCACTTGTCAGACATAAGATTGAACCACCTGGGTCGCAATATAGGGGTGGGCTAGACCTATGAAGTGAGCATATTTGTTGAGCAGATCTACAACCACCAGAATTACTGACTTTTCCAGAGATTTAGGTAAGCCAGTTATAAAGTCCATGGTTACATCATCTCACACCTGCCTTGGAATTGGTAGCAGCTGTAGAAGCCTTATAGGGGTTTGGGTGGAGTATTTGTGTTGTTGGCAATGGCTATTTGGGTCAGTTCCTCATTCCTGGATAGAGCATCAGCTACCGCATTAGATGGGCTGGGCTTGTACTCTAGGGTGAAGTCATAGCCTAGGAGTTTAGAGGGCTATTTCTGTTATTCCAGAATCAATATTCGCCGGTCACACAAAAACGTCAAACTTCGTTGGTCAGTACAGATGGTAAATTTGCAGCCTAGTAAATGTCTCCACTTCTGCTTGAGAGCACAACAACCATTAACTCCTTTTCATAAGTGGATCTCAGCTGGGCCTGTGGTGATAGAACTTTTCTATAAAAGGCTACGGGTTGTCTTCCTTGCACGAGTACAACCCCTATACCCAAGGTTCAAAATATTGATATGCCCGATGCACCAGTAGAGGTCAATGTGGGTGGGGAAGAAACAACAATTAGATGGGCTGAGCTTGTACTCTAGGGTGAAGTCGTAGCCTAGGAGTTTAGAGGGCTATTTCTGTTATTCCAGAGTCAATATTCGCTGGTCACACAAAAACGTCAAACTTCGTTGGTCAGTACAGATGGTAAATTTGCAGCCTAGTAAATGTCTCCACTTCTGCTTGAGAGCACAACAACCATTAACTCCTTTTCATAAGTGGATCTCAGCTGGGCCTGTGGTGATAGAACTTTACTATAAAAGGTTACGGGTTGTCTTCCTTGCATGAGTACAACCCCTATACCCAAGGTTCAAAATATTGATATGCCCGATGCACCAGTAGAGGCCAATGTGGGTGGGGAAGAAACAACAATTTAATGGATTCAGAGGCTAATTCAGCTTCTGCGTTCCATTGGAATGAGTCTTTATTCAATAACTGGTAAGGGGAGCGGCCAAGTTAGCATATCCTTTTATAAACCTACAGCAATACCTGGTCAGGCTCAAGAAACCTCTCAAACTGTGTACAGTGGTGGGCCTAGCCCATTCCTTCATTGTTACGACCTTCTGTGGGTCAGTGGTCACTTGTCCCCCTTCTATGATATGACCGAGGTAGTGTATTCTCCGCTTCCCGAAGTTGCATTTAGATTGTTTGGCAAACAACTGGTGCTGTCTCAAATCTGTTAGAGTGCTTCTCAGGTGGGCCAAGTGGGAGGCCCAGGTTGGACTGTAAACCAGTATATCATCAAAGAATACTAGCACGGATTTCTGTAGGGCATCACCAGAAACTCTCGTAGTGCCCATCATAGGTATGGAAAGTGGTTTTGTGGATATCATCCGTGTGGATCCGGATTTGATAGTATCAGGCTCTAAGGTCTAGTTTAGAGAAATAGATGGTCTGCTGCAATTTAAGCAGCAATTCTTCAATGAGAGGGATGGGAAACCAGTCCTTGATAGTTATATTATTGAGAGCCTGGTAATTGACACAAAAGTGCCATGACCCATCTTTCTTTCTGACCAAGAGAGCGAAAGAAGAGTAAGGGTTGTGGCTGGATTGGATCTGTTGTTTCCCCAACAGTTCTTGGGCCATTCTCTCAATCTTGATTCTTTGGAAAAAGGGGGTAATGGTACGGGTGACATTAGTGGGTTGTGACTCAGGCTTGATGGGGATACGGTGGTCTTGGGATCGAGGAGGGGGCAACCTAGTAGGCTCACAAAATGTCACCAAATTCTGATAGTAGCTGTTGGAGGTCGTCTGTCTGTTGTACTCATTCAAGGGAAGTTTCAAAGCAGGTTAGGTTAGGTCCAACAGTAAGAGGGCCCATGTGCATGAGAATAGGGGCCCACGCATGAAGCATGAGTTTGAGAATCACCTTGGGGGTCCTGTGGTTGGGGAAAGTGTCCCCTTCCCTTGGAGGTGGATGTGGTTTCCATTTACCTTGAACTCCATAGTGAAACTGACCCAATTGCACAACACTGAGCCCAACACTGCTCAAGCCAGAGTATTCCCAGAACTACACCTAAGCCCATAAGTCTAGCACATAGAGATCCACGGAAAAGGGATGGCCCTACAACTTCAGGCCCATGGATTTGCATAGCCCATTGCACTGGGGGGGGGGGCTGCTTGCCACGTGGATCGAGAACATGTTAACCGGTCGAATTGTAAAGTCCAACTGCTTGGATAGGTTATGAGTCACGAAGTTTAGGGAACTTCCACCATTTATTAACACCATTACTGGTTGGCCCGCCAAAATCCCGTAGACCCTCATGGTCCAGTTAGACCGAACCCTAGTCAAGGCTTATATGGATATTTCACAATATTCATGGGGTGGGGGTTCCTTTGGTTTGTCTGTAATGGTCTCTTCCTGCCTAGTTTCCCCATCTCCTTCATCGGACCTGGGTGGTTGACTAGGGGTCATTCTCACCTGTGACCCGAAAGCTTCTTGGTGTGTTCGAATTTTTCCTCATGCAGTCTTGCCAACCCAACTGCAGCCATGACATTGGAGGGCTGCATGGATTTCACCTCCAGGCAAATACCCTCCCTGAGGTTACCAATGAAACAGCCAGTGAGGGCAGATTCCGGCCATCCTTTGACCTTGGAAGATAGGATTTCAAACTCCTTTTGGTAGTCCCTTATGATGGTGGTCTGCTTTAATCTGGTTAGGGCCTCATCAAAGTTTTGATACCTAGAGGGGTCGAACTTGACATTCATCCCCTCTGTAAAGTCCATCCAAGTTAGTTGTGGATGGGATCTCTGGAGCCAATGATACTAGTGATTGGTTTCTCCATCCAAGTGTATTGTGGCAATGGAAAGCCTCTGGTTCGTTGGTACCCCATGGAACTCGAAGTATTGCTGAACCCTGTTTATCCAAGGGGCAGGATCCTCACCTGAGTAGACTGGAAAATTGATATTCACTGACCGCCTAGTGACAAACTCTGCTGTTCTCTGGTTGCCGCTGCTAGATCCTTCCAAGTCTCCATCCCTTCTAGTGGTTGCTGACATCCTGTCTACTTGGGCTACTAGAACCGACAGTGCTTCTTTGATCTTCTTCAAGTTGCCATCAAACTTCTACATCTGAACCTCAATTCAGTCTACTTGATCTTCCGTGGTGCTTGCCCTGGTACTCGTTATCCTGGGGGTGGGGGGGGCTTCTTCGAGGAAGCTCTGCCTTCTGAACAAGGTAGAAGAAGGAAGAAAATTGGAAAATAACTCTCATACTAATAACTAAATAGGCCTTATATAGTAATGGCCTGATTACAATCATTACACACATGGCTCTCTCCCTCTCTTTGAGTGAGCTCAAATTCTGTGAACCCTCAGGTTCACGAGAAGCGTGCACCTGCGAATGAAAAATGGGCATGTCATCTTATTAAATTAATAGGAATTTAATGGAATTGCTCTTTTAAGGTTGGTCCAATCAGCCACTAAAAGACAAAAAGGTGAAAAATGACAACCTCCATTCGAATTCCCCTCATTGTCTTTCAGCATCAAACCACAACAACCAAGTTGGGAGACCGATGATCGGTGACCGGCGGTAAAATCATCTTCTTCTTCTCTTCCTGTCACAGACAGAACGGAAGTGCAGGATATGTAGGTAGAAAAAGAAAAGTCAAAAAACAACAAAGAAGAAGGCCAAAATCAATCAGAACACTCACTCTTGCATTGCTACCGACATATTAGCTGATTTCATGCATTGTGAGATCAATGTTTTCTGCTCTAGTATTCAGAATTTCAGGTAATCTTTTGCTACTAACTTTTGTGTGTTGGGATCAAATTGACTGTAATCCAAACCTCATGTAATTGTGCTACAGCCGGTTGCTTCTTGGATTATTCAGTCCATAATTTCAAGTGTTTAAATGCTCTTGGAAAATCTACATGTACTTAGCGAGGATTAGGGAATTTTTTAGAGCTACTAGAAATGAGGTTTAAGTGTGTAGTTTTGATTGCCCTTTTTTTTTTGCTATTCAAGGAATAGGAGAAAGCAAGAAACTGAAGGTAATGACGAACAACTGATTTTTTTAACTGTCCCTGGATGGATTTTCTCTCCTAATACTTCAAGTAGCAATTCGGCTTTATTCATGCTTTCCTTTTCTCCCCCTCAAATGTCAGAGCTTAGCCTACTTTAATGATCTTAATTTTGAAGGTTAGGCTTTACTCCAACAGCAGCTGGTAGCGTTTGATTTCTTGTCGTAGGATCAGACAGAGGGTGTTGGGGTTCTGGGATACGGCCTTAAGATTTTAGAGGATTGTTGTCGATAAAAATGAGAAAAAGAATAAGGTGGAGGAGAAAGAGAAGAAGAATTTATCGTTAGTCTCTGGTCATCGGTTGATGCCTCACGTTGAACATCGATTGTTGTGGTGGCTGGTGGTCTAGTTACAGTATGTTGAGGCTTAAGAGTTAAGAGACAGTGGAAGGGGAGTTCGAATGAGAGATGGAAGTTGTTGCAGAAAAACCCAAGAAAACAGATTCGAATGGCACCTAAACTAAATGTAAAAGTAGAGATAAAGAGAAGCACAAAAACACATAGATTTACGTGGTTCAGCTTATAGCCTATGTCCATGGGCGAAGGAGGAATAGAAATCCACTATGAAGATGTCAATGGAGAAGAAATACAGAGTTTGTGCCCTCACATAAAAACCCTAAGCCCCAAATACACCCAATGTCTCACACATCTCTCACAAGACAAAGACTCTTTACAAGAGAGGAAAACCCCCGAAATACACAATTCTTTGTATTCGGTTCGGACCTATAAGATGAATATGGATCAGGTCCATGCTGCACACCCCCAATGGTGGTTTGTGGTGGCTATGGGCCTACGCATCCACTGCAAACCATTATGAAATTGTCTTTGGGTTTTTCTCAAATTAATTCGGAGCAGATTCATGAAGTGGATCACCACAAAGAATTCAAGGCACAAACATAACAGAAGTATTATTGGATTTTATTGTTGTTTTGTCTTTTAGTGGCTGGTTCAACCAGTTAGACCATTATTAACTGAGCAGCCTCGTTAAGCTCCTGTTAAGATACTAAGACGACGTATTCATTTTTTCATTGGCAGATGCACGCTTCCTGTGAACCGAAGGGTCTACAGGATTCGTGCTCCCTCTGTCTAATCTTCACGTGACCTCTGAATGTAGACAAATCGAGTGGGAGGTCTCGTGGGATGCTCCTGGGCCGAGGTTCCTTCTTGAGCTGTCTGGGCTTGGGCTGGCGGAATGGGGACCTCCTGGGCTGCGACTGCTGGGCCTGCTTGGGATCACATTTATTGATAGGACTGTATGAAGTGTGGTAGCTTCAATTGAATTTGGTTATAGTGTTGGGGTTTCTGGGAGTAGTAGTGACAAATTGCCTGTTGTCTTAACCTTTTTTAATGTTATGTAATTTATGTAATTCTCTCGGTGCAAATGTACCGAGGGATTAGTCTTGCAACAAATTGCTTTTCTCCTGTTGCTTGGTCGTATACTTCCTAATTCCTATGTTTTTGTTGAAATCATTAAAAGAGGCTCGTGACCAGTGCTTTCGAAAAATAAAATAAAAAATAAAAAGTTCACAATTGCGTGGGGATACTCCCCACGTGCACCAATTTTTTCTCTAGTGACTAGCAGATATTTTTGTACCCTTGGTGATTTAGCTTCTATTTGTTTTGGTGATTTTGTGGGGCATGTTACTCCCGTCCTGTGTAACACCTTTTGTTTCCCCACGATCACCAATTTTACATGGGAAAATCTATGATGCGGAAAAGATTTGGTATGGGAATAGTTTTGACCAATCAAAACCCACCCATGAATTTTGGTAAATGACACCTAATTGGCTACCCCATTTATGGTTCCAGTTGACTGGTAACAAGTTTTTCAGATATCATATCTTTTTCATATCATAGTCAAACCCATTTTACATCCTATAGCATATGCTATGGACCCCAGGCACAATACGAACTTGACCCCATGAATGTAGACTCCAGGTGGTTTGTTCCTGTGGAGACGTTGAAGTGAAGAGACAAGCTTGATTTCGTACTTTATTTCGAGGAACTTGCCAGCATGGAACGCGAGCAAATTCAATGCATAAAGGTGATGTTTCTGTGATGACGAGGGGTTTCCAAATTTTGCTGCAGCGTTGATTTTGGTTGCGCTTGGAATGGTACCCTAGAGGCCTAGACATGAGGCAGACTGCTTCCTGATCTCCAAAATAAAAAGGACTCGTATTTTAATTTTTATCTAGGGCCGTTGATAACTGGATGAGGCTGGGCTTTGTTTTCTTGGTCTCTCTTTAGCGTCTTAGCTGAGAGATCCCCTGGATTTATCATAACATCAACACCCCATCCTATGATCCTATTGATTCACTGGTTTTCAAAATCTCAAAAGGCAGCAAGGTGTTAGACAATCCTTACATTCTTTGATTGCCTGCCAAGGCGCCAAGATCAGTCACGAGAAATATGGTCATTCTCCTTTGACTCGATTTCCCATTGCGATTCATGGGTCTCGTCATTTGCATCAGCTGCTACTACGGTCACAGAATATCCGTTAGGGATGCAACTCTGTTTGGCCCACTTAGCTATCATTTTACATTGCTTTGGGTTCGAAGAGCTAATTCAAATTTTAACAAAACCCCAATCTGAGCCCATCCACGTAAAAGCAAACCAGGGGGTATTTTGAATTTAAAATACATGATGTTCGTTTCTGAGTTCATATATGCAGATATCGCGGTTGCAGCATTTTCTATGATCACCAATAAAACAAGGTTACAAGGACATGGTAGCAATCGAAAAAAAAGAGTAGATGTTTTGATATTTTTAAACTTAAAACAAAATGTAATTGTCGTCTTTTATTGGGGTCACAAGAAAGTGCTGCGACCACAGTTGCAGAAGATGCAAGATCTTGATATAGTTTGTTTCATATGATCACTGTATTTTTATTAAAGATAGGTATGTGATGCTTGTATGCAAGCAAAGGGTAAAGATATAAGTTTCTATTGTATAGTCAAATTTAACTTTTATGATCTGTAACAAAACCAAGGCAAATATAGATTTTGTACACAATTCTAGGTAGATATTAAAATATTTTACAACTCATTATCTAGCTGCATGTCAATTGAGTAGTGCTTCTCTTGTTACAAGCAACTGAGCAAGTCAATTTGGTTTCCTTCCCTCCATTGAGTGCTCACCTCCAAGTATGTTCTACATGCTTAGAATTAAACTTTCTCACTTTTTGTGGAGTCCATTTTCTTCTGTTATGAGTAGTGCTTCTCTTGCAGCTTTTGCCTCTTCCATGTCAATCATTGTTAGTCCCGGGCTCTTGAATCTGCCATCATGATGTGACCAGAAATTTCTTGCCATTGTTTCCACTGTCTAACAGATTTATCAAATTTGTCTCTTTAACTCTCTAACAGATTTATCAAATTTGTCTTCATTTCAGCATCTTTTGACTATCCAATACGCCATTTTTAATTTTCTTCATTTTCTGTTCTTCCTATCTTATAGTGCCGTCGTACTCTTTCACCATCTCATAAGCTGTATCAATTACTTTTAACGGGTAGGACTTTACATTGTTAAAGATTATGCTATTAATGTGTACTTCCAAAGTTGGCTCTTTTTATTATGTTGTTTCCTTTGTTCTACTCTAACCGCTTTACAATTGAACCATCTTTCTCTTGGGTTACCTTATAACTAGAGATCATTAATTGCTAAATTTGTAAATGTGTTTTCATTTACAATTTGGTAAATTGCTGAAACTTCCCCTTAAGTTTCTGACTGTTACAAAAACCTTTTCTGAAGTTTGGTAATTGCAATAATCTACTCTGAACTTTCTAACACTGTTGTAAATAGATCCCCTTTATTAGAATCCTTTAACAAGAGGCACAAAAATGTTCAAAATACCTATGCAATTTATATTGAGGCTGGTTTCTACAAAAAAAAAAAAAAAAAAGAACAATACAAACTTTATAAGCAAAAGCTGCAACTTTACCTTTGATAGATATGGAGGGAAAATTTGGAAAAATCAATTTTAGAAAAGAGATTGGAAGGCTTTGCCGCATTGGGCTAGCATTATTATTAAGAGAAAGTTTGAAAAATAAATGTTTTGGTTAAAAGTAACTGTATGGGTATTTTAGACATTTTCATGCCTCCTTTTAGAGAACTATAATAGGGGGTTTACTTGCAACTATGTTAGAAAGCTCAGGAGAGGTAATTGTAATTACCAAATTTCAGGAGAGGTTTCAGCAACAGTCATAAATTTCAGAGGTTTCAGCAATTACCAAACTTCATTTGGCATCATTGCTGCCAAATGATGCTGCTGTCTCTATATGGCAAAAAGTTAGGTTCAGTTTGAAAAGAGTATAATACAAAATACAAGGTTTTGTTTACTCTACAAATTTGTATTTGTTCTTGTACTCCTTCCAAATAGAAGCTTAGATTGTGTTTGGTTTTAGTGCTATTTTATTTGCACTAGTACAAATGGTCAAATGCATGAGAGTTCAAATGAAAAAAATGCAAATTCTCGTTTAATTTTATTTTGGGTTTTACTTTATAGTTTATTCTCCTTCATGTCTTAATTTACTTTATTTGTACTGCAATCAAATAAAATAAGCTAAAATTTGAAATAAAAAAATAAGTTAAAATTTACACTCAAATCATTTGCACTGTCATAATTTTGCGTCAGTGCAAATTTATTTATATTACAACCAAACACAATCTCAAGGACAAAAGAGATAAAGCAGATGTAAATTATCGTTGCAGCTGTATAATAGAAATAGTGATGGGAAATTATGGAGGGACAAGGTTTTTTGTATCGTGAACTTGCAATGGTGTACCCTACTTCGCCCCTCACTCTCTCACTCTCTCTCTCTCTCTCTCTAAATAATTTAAGAAGTAAAAAGTTTGGATGGGTCACGTGCACCTGTAGAAACAGCTTTGCACTGTTAACCCAGACTTGGTGCAGGCAATGGAGTATGAAGGGGCGTCACATGATAATGCTAGTAAGCCCGTATGGAAGATTGAAACAAAAGTAATTAAGTGAGAAGTGGAGTAAAGGACTTTCCATCCAGTTCACTGATGTTGACGATAGAATGTAGGTGTTTGAGGACAGACCAATGAGCCACAACGCTTTGAAGTAGAAAACTGTATGCTTACTAATATATATAAAGCTTTGTTATGTATGGGTTCGGGACCATCTCTCTTGCATCATACCTGACAAAACAAAGCAACAAACAAGTGGTCGCTGTAGAGTGAATAATCAAGGCAAAACCAAACCCTGTTTGCATTTTTTTTGTCTGGGTTGTCATCCCTTTATGTATTTATACCAAGCCTCCTGTCCTCCCTATATGTAGAGTGAATACCATGCCATTCATTGAGTGCTACCTGTTATTATTAATTATGATGTGTCAAGGAATGGTTCAACTAAAAGCTTAATCTGTAAGGTGAGGTCCTTATTCTCTAATACATCTCCTCATGTGAAAACTTATTGGGCTTTGAGCATGGATAAATATATGCCCACCCATACTACTTGTACTGAAATTTAATTAATTATAATTAATGAGACTGGCAAGAGGATCAAATATTAGACTAGACCACTTAGTCAAATATGCATTCATACTATGCCGTGAAATCATTTAACCCAAAAGCATGAGCTGTTAGGTGAGGTCCTTAAATAGATTTATATTCTCCAATAAGCTTCCTCATGCGAAGATTATCAGGCTTGAAATGTGGATAAGTTCATTCATACTTTGTGCTGAAATTTAATTAATTAATCACATAATGGAAGTGATGGGGATCAAACACTAAATCACTTAGCCAAACATACTTTGATTATCAAGAAATAGTTTTAACCTAAAAACTCAGCTTGAGCTGTTAGTGAGACACCTGAATAAGTGACGTAATATATTATTAATGTTAATTTGCTCACGGACATTATATTATGGTGAAAAACTCATTCCGCCATAGGTTCTATTCTGATGCTAAACATGTATAATCAAAGTTTCATTCTCAAAAAATTAAGGCTCAGTTTGGAAGGAGTACAAATATAAATATGTACAGTTCAAATACATAAAAAATACAAGGTTTTACACTCTCTACAAATTTGCATTTGTACTCCTTCCAAACTGATCTTAAAAGAGTGTTGTTATAAATATAATATAGGCAACCGGCTGCAATCATAATGTCATAGATGGATTAAGTAAATTAAACACAGCTTAAAAGTGAAAGTAATATAAAATACATGTAGACATTGACGCATGGTTGAGAAAGTTTTGGCCAACTGATCCAGGATTCATGATAAGGTCCTTGTATTTGATACTCCTTGAAGGAGTTAAGGTGTGTGGATTCGGGCATGGAGTGGTAGTGATTAAATAACACCCCATCGACCATCCCGTGGACCACATGATGTACAGCAAATAAGGATGGCAACCAGTCCTTCGGGTCTGGCTCATGGCTCGGAGGAACCCTTCATGTTCTTTCAACAATAATCATGTGGGGTTAGGCAATAGGTGTGCAGCAGCCTTTGTTATATATTAATTAATGTGTTTGTGAAATTGGTTGAGTGTCGAAAGCAACCTTGGTCCTTGGGTGATGATAGAATTAATTACACTATATATATATATATATATATATATATATATATATATATATATTAATAAACATTAATGATTCTTTTCTTTTATTTATTTGACATGAATGGTTGAATTTGCACACGTACGTAAATATATTCTTACGCCACTTCTTCTACTTCTCCTTCAACCAAAAACTCTGCATACATTTTGAAAGCATGGGAATCAGTTTCACAATGGCAACATCCCCTATGAATTTATCATACATGTATGGAAGATATTTCTAATGTATGATCGAATGTTATGTGTACAACATTTTTGTTTGCAGGAGATCTGAATTCATCACATTAAATAGCTAAGGTAGTCCCATAGGGGTGTTCATGGTTTGTTTAATTGAACTATGGGCTATTTTCTGAAACTGAACTGGTGGTATTACCAGTTTTTGAAAATCCTTTAACCGAAATCGAACTGAATCAACCCCTGACATTAGTCCGGGCTGGCTTGTGGCATTAAATGGTTAAGGTAGTCCATTAATAATTGGGCTTCTGTATGAATGCATATATGTATAGTTAATTAAATATATATATATATATATATATATATATATACATATGTATGCAAATATCTCTACATATGTACATGTACATGTATATAATCGAACTGGGATAAGGTTGGGCTAGATTTGGGCTTTTTAAGGACTAGGCCCAAGCCCAACCCATATAATTTAAAAATCAAACTTTTGGGCGTAGACCCAACCCAAAAATTTAATCTCAGCCATATAAAATTATGGACCGGGATCAACACAGACTCGGGTTGGGCCTGCCTAAGTTGCACCCCTACAGATTCAATTCCACTTCTACTTTTTATTCGTCTATTTCTACCAATAAATCGATGACCAAAATTCGAAGCAATTTTCTAGTTGGCGAATAGTAATTAAAGACTCATGGTTTTGAAAACCAGACCTGAGGGTCGGTCCGGGTGATCTGGGATCGGGTCAGGCAACTGGTTCCGTTTTATCTTAAAATTGTTCTTGGGTCCAAAAACCATTAGTCAGCGATCTGTTGATTCAAGCGATTAAAACTGTTGATCCATTGATCTGGATAATTATTTTGACCGTTTTTATTTTAATTATTTTAATTTTTAATTTTTTCTAAATCAAAATGAGCCATCCATTTGAACCAAACAGTCGAACCTTTTGACTTTGGAACCGGTGGCAAAAACGATTCCAGTCTGATTTTTAAAGCCTTGAAAAAACTAATATTATTTATTAAATTTGGGCCCTTTATTTCTCTGTGATAAAATCTAATGTGGTGAAAAAGAAAAGACTAGCTCATTCAATTCACTGGGTTTGTTACGCGCCGTTACTAGATACAACCCAACTCTGGTTGGATTGATCGTGATTCCTGGAGGTAAGGTAACGTCGTGCTGGAGAATGGAGATTCAGAACCTCCTCAAAAGTTGTTCCTTTTAATGCTGGACTATGTATATGTTGAGCCTTCTGCCATTAATTAATTAATAAGGAAGAAGCTCAAGCCCTTTGCACTATTAATGAGATAGAAGAGGTAGCCCTCGTTTAATTTTTTCCATCCAGGCAGATGATGAGATAATCCCCACTCAGGCGATTTGTGTTGTATTTGATTCTATGAGTGTTTATGAATAGGTTGTTTATTTGTATTTTTTTATTTAAACGTTTTTTTTACTCTTTACTTCAGATTAATAATTATTAAAATATACTACATCAGCATTTGGTTTCAAAAATATTGGGGTATTGGGGAAACATGAATTTGACATTTCCCAAATGCACAAAATCAAATTGTTTCAGTTTTCTACCATTTTAAACAGTTGTTTTATTTTGCTTCATCTATAATAAATGCAACACCTATGTGACACTGATATGGTGACGTTTCTTCAATAAACGCCCACGAAAGCAAACACAACCAATGTGAGTCATTTAGTGTTCAGCTTTGGTAAGTGCAATACCTGTTTTATAGAATTTTTTGTACTTATATGCTTTATTTTTATGAAAAGATATTCCCAATACAAAATTGTAAGAGGGTGTTTGAAGAGCGTGAACACAGGCTTTTACTGACCAAAGCCGATCTCAGTCGTTTAATGGTCGCTGGCACATAAAGAGGTGCCACGGGGGGTTTATCCTGGTACCTGGTTTAAGAGACAAGTCGTGTCCCGTTGGATTTGGTAAAAACAAGTAATGCAAACAAGCACAAATCAAATCTATTGAGTAAGAAGCATTTAATTGATAAATGTTTTCTCTGAATATGTCTTAAAAAATGAGAAAAAAAGTAATTTAAATGTTTTCTTACAATTCATCGCCATTAGGTGCTACATGCACCAAACAGTAAAAAAAATCACCATAGAACTGAAAAATGTCATTTTTGGTGGTTTATTGATAAACAATTTTCACATAATACAAACTAAACTGCTTAACCAAACAATAAATGGGGCATTTTTTTTTTATTAAATGCCTATTTGGCACTAAACTAGCGTTGTTGCTCTAAAAAATGTCATCAAAACCAAACACCACCCAGATCTTAGGGTAGGGTTTTTTTTTTTAATAGTATTAGCCCATATTTGGGAGTGCTTATTTAAATAAGCACATATTTTAGGTCAGGGCTACATTAATAAGCACTTCTTTGCATTTGGAAAATAAGTCCAAATAAATGTTCATTCATGGGCACTTATTGAAGAAGGTCAAATTTGGAGCTTATTTTTAATTGCTTGTTCAATAAATGGTTATTTACTTTCTATCTCATCTTAACCCACCACATCATTTTAAAATACATATACCACGCTTGTTTGAAAAAGTATTTTTTCACCAAATACTCACGAACGCTTACTAGGATAAATACTTATTTTTAAGCACTTGTCCAATAAACACTTTTTTTGGGGGTAGAAAGGAAAATATAAAAAACTACACAAACTGGGGTAGTGCTCCCAAAAAATTACAAAGACAATAATAATCACATATTTATTGAATAAGCACTCCCAAACTCGGCCTAATCTATTTGGTGAATTCACTGTGAGGGGGCATAGGGTAGCAAATAGCTCACATGCTCACAGTTGCAGAAAAGGCTAAAAGCTTTACTGTAGGAATATGGAAGGAAACCCGCTAGATTGGTTCACTACACGCCCTGAAAGGCCTTTTTGCATGGCATTTGGCTGCTTTTTATCCTTTTCATGATTTCCACAACTTTATGGTGTTTTTACATTTTATTTTTGGACTCGTGCTCACATAATGAAACGAGAAACATGACCCTTTGACATATCCAAACAGATCCCTTCGATCTGAGCCATACAATTAGAACTGACCAACCTACGGAACCAAATTTTTCTCCAACCAACCTACGAAACCTAGAAAACTTATAAACAAAAGTTACAAAGGTACCCTGAATCTGGGCTTGGCTACGATGTAGGCAGCTACATATCTAAGCTGGCCATTGGCCGTAGCAACCTACCCAAATGAATGAAACCTACACTGATTTGATTTGTAGATGTTCAGGGTTGCCACCAACGATTTTAATTTCGTTTCTTCTCCAAGGGTACACGTGGTTAGGGATACAAACTGATCCAAATATCTGACTTTCTCATTATATTCGAATCCGATCCCATACTATTAAGAGCAAATTTGATCCATGAATTTGAATTCGAATATGATGAGAAAGTCAGATATTTAGATTTGATTTGAATCAATTTAATATTTTTTAAAAAATTAATAAATTATTAAAAGAAAAATGAAATATAACAATTTAAATAAAGAAAAACAAAAAATACAAGTATATTTTCAACTATTTTTATCATATATATATATATATATATGTTTTTTATAAAAAGTAAATAATATAATAAATTTATAAAAAATGCAATATAAATAATATATTTATAAATAAATAAATAACATATATATGTCTCGAATCAGATAGGGGTGATCCAAACCTGATCCAATCCAAAGATTCAAAATGGGATATCCAAATCCAACAAAATAGGATCGGACTTCAGATCAGATCGGTCCGATCCATTTGCATCCCTAGATGTGGTTTTATTTCATGATTTTGGTTATTATATGGGTCGGACTCACAGGCAACCATGGCTTTCCATTATCATTGTTTTTCCATATTATGTTAAGTTTGATTAAAAAATTATATATCCTTGGATGGTCAAGAATTAACAAATTCAAAAAATGAATATAGTAGAAAGCTATAAAGGGTAGGATGAGAAATAGAATCCTCCAAAGGAACTCTTTTTTTATACATAGTAGGTAGTCTTTGAGAGGAAATTGGGAATAGTTCTAATAGGTGATAAAATGAGAGAAAGTAGTCTTTGAATGAGCCAAAAGAGTTAGGGATAGACCAAAAAATAACTGGAATTGAAATATTAAGAAATGACTTAATAGTTCATAATTTAACAATGAATGTAACATTAAAAAAAATGAAATGGGGAACAGTTGATGAAGCCAATCCTTTATATTTGGGATAAGACTTAGATGATGATGATGATATTGCAAAATATCATGTAGTTTCCCAAATATTCATTTGAGTAATTGTTTTCTTTTTGTTAAAAAATATGAGGTGAATTGATTGCAATAGCATTAATTTCTTTTCTTTTCCCTTTTCTATTCTTTATGAATTTTTTTTTTTTTTTTTTACAACTAGGAAGTTATTATATGAAAAATTAAAGCAAAAAATAAATAAATAACGGAGGGGGGAACATTAGCCTTAATAGGGTATAATCATTTTAGAGGCAATGGCACATGAGCCATGACTCTCCATTCATTGCGAGGTGGCCATACTTCTGAAAAAGCAAAAAAGCTCTCCAAAGTGTTCTCTTTATTCTTTTATAAAATAGTACTCATGTGTGCACGTCATTACATGCCCCCTCCTTACTCAAGCTTCTATTCTATTCTATGGGAGATCATCAAAACTCAAAAGGAACCCTAACTATCATCGATCACATCAAGATTTATCTAACACTCCAAAATTAAACCACCCAAAAAAATGAATGCTGGACCCACTCCCGGCCTCTTTGGGTGGGGGTTTTCTGGTGGAGAGTCATGATTCGCTACATGTTTCTATCACTTTGCCGAAGGCCAAAGCTGGTGGGTTTAAGCAAATCTCTACTCTCAAACGATAACGTGAGAATGTTTGTATTATACTGGAAGGATTTTTGTCAAACTATTAGAGTGCCCTCTAGATTGTCCATATATTTTCTTCCAATGAGAGACCTTGAGAGAATGGTTATGACTTGGCATTAAGCTATTAAGTGTTAGGTTTAGGAGATTGATCGGGGTGACCATCATTTTGATCAGATTGTTTTGAACACGTGGCAAAGTGTTTTAGTCTAAAAGTTTTCCGTAAGTTAAGCAGGAGAGAAGAACATGAGAGGTTGTCCAATGAATACATAAATATGGGTTACAAGAAACTTAGAATCAAATCCGTGGAACTGTAGGCTCTCTGTGGTTGTGGTATGGTATGATATATATGGCCAGTGGGTTTCACTGCAGTGACCTGTTGTTCAAAGTTAATTCATTTGTTGTTGAGAGCGTTTTTAGGTTGGGCATGTCTATCTTTAAAATCAAAATAAAATAGGGCACAATTATTAATTTATCCATCATGATAATGTGACATTTCTAAAATTGCTCTCAACAGTGTTGAACCCCAACAGCCAAATTTTTGTTAGTGGAAAAGATTACAGCTAACAAATTAACCCTACCAGATGGTAAAAGAATAACTTTTAATTTTTTATGGTAATCAACGAAAACAAAAGATTGCTATTTCTTTTTTCTTAGTATTTTTTTAATGCCATCAGGTAGTGTTTAGTACCAAGGTTTTTAAAACCAAACCCGATAATGAACTGGTTGGGGGTCTGTTTTGTGGGTGGAACAGTCTGATCGTTCAAATTGAATGGATAGTTTGTTCTGACAAAAATAAAAAATGGCCAAAATCGTTGAATGATTCGAACGGTTCAACCGCTTGGGTCAGCGATTTACTGACCAAATCAATGTTTTTGACAAAATAATGATTTTGAGATAAAACAGAACCAATCACCTGACTAATTTCTGGTTTTTCTGGTCCAATCATCTGATTCAATCTAATTTTGAAAACCATGTTTAGCACTTAAGTTTGCTTTATATGGTTTTATGCATATTATACATTTGATTATTAGAGCGGGTCAAGTCAGCTTAGGAGCCGTTCAATAATAGCTGAAGTGGCTGAATTGGAGTTGTTGAAGTTGTTAGGAAGTTGCAAGCTCCTAATCTGAAGTTGGGTTGATTATTATACCTTCGAACATTTTATTATTTGATTTTTTATCCATAAGTAATATTAAATTATTCAGCTATTATGATCAAACTGGCCCTTACTGAAGGGCAGAATGACCAAGGAATTAATCTATCTCGTGGCAAATTGGTTTTGTTGGGTATAGGGCGGACATGCTTGAATCTTCCTGATATAAGAATGAATCTAGATTTGCTCCTCACACCAGCCTCATATTGCTTTCAGTTGGGCATTATTAAGAACATCTCCGGTATTTTGATGCTGTCATTCATGAGAAGATATTTTCAATGCACGGCCATGATGTATGTGAGATTAGTGTGAGGTGTGCTCTATAGCTTTTTAAGACAATCTAATCCGATTACCACTTGTATACTAGCAATCAGTTGATTACATAAGGTTCAAAATTAATTTCGATACATATCGGCTGTATCGGGGGGTTTTCCTGATATGTCCTTAGAAAGTATTTTGGGTCAGGTAGTGATTCAGAGGATAGACGGGCCTTAAACCAATTCTCTAAACTAGATTAAAAAAAAAAAGAAAAAGCACTGATATAGGCAGATACGCCCTTTAAACCTTGCAATCACAAACTAATAAACCTTTGTTGGAGGTTAACATGGTGTTAACCTGCATGAAGTGCATATTTAGTGTCTTGTCATGGTGGCAATGTTGGGTTTTGCTTCTTTGAAAGCATGCACCGGCTGGGTTCAAAACCTACTAATTTAATTAATAAACGAAACCACTGCTACCTATATTATTTATGTATTTTCTTCTCTCCCTACTATATATTCATCTCTCTCTCTCCTTTTAATTTCCAGTCAATTAATAAGAATTATACAGAAGAATTAGCTAACATGACAAACAGTTGTTTTGTGTTCATTAATTGTGGAAGACTGGAGGAGCGTCTCCTGCTGGATTTTAGAAATCTGGTGCTTTACAGAAGAGACCTAACTATATATATATGCAACTCAGAGATGATCCATATACACATCTATGTAGATTTAATTTATTCTGTTTGGGGAGACAATAGATATTAATTTTGATGGGTAACACTTTATATAACAGCTCAGGGGAATTAATTAAGACAGATTGCCATCATTTAATTATCAATTCATAGATTCATCGTTGCATGCATTTACTATATACTATAGACCACAGTGGAGATTATTATAATTTATATACGTGGATGGATATTGTGTTATGCACCTATTTAATTAAACTACTTAATTAATTAAAGTACTTTTCGCACGTACGATGCGATCGATCAAATTATGAAATCATATAAGTTGGTTGTGTACGTGGCTTGTAGAAATATTACATTAGGTTCTTGTCTTTTGCTTTTTTTTGGTATTTTCTAACAGCTACTAACAGTCTGGATCTTATCATCTTAATACTCTTGTCGGAGTACCACCCTTTTTTTTTTATAAAATATTCATAGTAATTTATTTCCCCGAGAGGGACATGTCATCAGTCAAAATTTTCTCGTTCCGAAAACTATCAGATTATTAGACGGCTCTTAGGGGTGTTCAGATTGTGAGCCAACCCCACCAAACCGACCAAATTGGACTGATTCAATTCGATTTGGTTGGTTTTTTGTAATCATCGGTTGGTTAAGGTTCTTGTAAGAAATTAAATTGATGGATTGGGTTAGTATCGGTTTTCAAGTGATCAAACCGTAACTGAAACATTAATTCACTAATGTAGAGTGTTTTCAATCCTTGCTATTGTTCTATTGTTTCTTATTTTCTTAGTCCTAGTTCTTTCCTATCCTCATTAGCTTTAAGTAACATTAGCTAAATGGAAAATTGCTTTTGTCTTGGGATTGTTATTTTCTTTTTTTTTTAATATTTCTTACACTCTTTTTTACTTTATTACCTTTTTGGGATCGGCAAGCCCTGCAAGAAAGATCTCTAAGGTTTTGAACTTGTCAAATTTGGGGAGAAATTTAAAATTTCTATTGCACACACTAAACACTATATGGCCTCTTGTTTTTGTCCATTGCCCAAACCAACTGGCTAAACTGACAAACCGACCCAAACTGACCCTTCATGTTTGGGTCAGTTTTACTTCAGTGTGGATCAGATTCGGTTTGGTGAATAAGCAACCCGATAAGGTCAAGTCGGTTAAAAAAAAAAATCATTGAAACTGACCCATGAACACCCATAATGGCTCTCGAAGAAAAAACATAAGAAATTTAGTTGTGAGATACCCTATCTATTAATCTAGGTTGCTTCAATTAACATATGAGGATTAAAAAACCTTTGTATTGATGTATCTATGCGTGCCTGTAGGGATGTTAACAAGTCAAATTTGGTACGAGTTTGCCTCAACCCTAACCTGACCCTCTAGCACCCCAATCCGAACTTGACCTAATCTAGCTTAAAAATATATGATTCTTGAGCCTGACCCGACCCTATAAGGTTTAACCTGATTCCAACCCAATTTGACACAGAGAATTCCAAACATATTTTTTAACACATTTTGAAGACCTAAAATACATTAATTTAAGTTAGGAAATTGTTTTATAGATTCTAAGGTGTTACTTTTTCCATTTAAAAAAAGAAGAAATCAAAATTAACATATAAATAAATCATAAACTCTAAGCCTATAAAGTTAAAAGTCAAAAGATTGCAAGAATACTTGGTATATGTATAGGGTATCATAACCCAGTGGGGCGGGTCAGCCAAAACATAAACCTGACTCAGGTCAAAGAATCAAAACCCTAACCAGACCCTAAATCCGAATACACCTAACCCTAACCAACCCTATAGGATTGGGTCATTTAACCCGACCCATTGACATCTCTACAGATATGGATAAAATATGCTTGATAAAGGGCAGGCATATCATATCAATATTTTAATCCCAAGTGATGTGCCAAAATGAATGTATATTATTGTTGCATGATATTACAACATGGATGAAACTAGACAGCAAAGCTTCCAAAAGTGGTATATCACTTGTGGTTACAAACAATCATTAGAGGCCCGGGGTAACTTCTCGGAGGTGGAGACTTTAGAGTACGGATCACCTGTCAATGAAACATGTTACAACCTCCTACCAACATAATCTCACACCACACATTTCATACATGGTAGGTCCCACTTTCTAATCTCATAGTGAGATGTGTGGTGGTAAATCAAGTTGGTAAAGGGTTGGAACAGGTTTTGTTGGCAAAAGATCTATGGCTAGCAAAGGGCTGTAGATGAGGACAAGTTGAAAAGCTCGGCAAAGATACATAAGGTACAAGGTGTGTCGAGGTGGACAAGAGAAGTAAGAGTGTTTAGAGAGTCGACGTGTGTGTGTAATTGTCAGTTGTTACACCTTCAAACGTTGTGTCTATGTATGTGTTTGATTCTGTTTATGTTTATTGAATAAATGTTTGTGCTTTATTTGTTGGTAAAACCGAGAAATGCAATAATTGCAACTGTTTATGACAACTAGGCGCCATTAGGCACTACTAGGCACCACTTCAGCGTAACAGTGAATAAACGTCCGGCCGTTTGTGGAAGCTTCAAAAAATAACTTCTACAAACGGTTGGCATACATATAAACCAAAGTTCACTTTTTACATTTTTGATGTATGCAGAAGAGCAAGAGAGAGAAAATGCTGAGATGGCGCCTATGTGGCACCATCAATAAACGTTTATTGAATAAACGTAAACGGTACCAAACACCCTCTATGTCATCTAGCAAAGTTATCAAATTTCCCTCCAAGGTGATACAAATTGATCATATTACCTTCTGAGGTGGGACACGTGGCATTTTCCCATTGGTACAAATCATATGATTACACCAATCATTTTTGGTCAAATATTTTGTTCATCAGTTGTTGATTGATTTTGATCTCCAACTATATATGTACATATATTTGCATAATTTTGTCCTCCAAACACACAATTGGCATTTCTCTAATAATAACTAGTGGGGACTCATGTGATGCATAGGCTATTAGTCTTTGTTAAAAGAATTTAAGACAAAAAAAGCTAGGGATGCAACTTGGGTGGGCCCAATATGTCTTAACTAAAGCTTTTGACAAGTTGGGTTTGAGTTTTTGAACTTCAACCTAAGCTAGGTTGGGCTTGGGTGGAGGCTTTGGGTAACTCAATCCAGATCTAATCCAATTTGAGCCCTTCCAACATTTTATGATATGTATATATATATATATACATGTTATCAATCTATTCTACAATTCTACTTGGAAATTGGGCTACGCCTAAGCCCAAGCCAGCTTGAGATGTTGGGTTAAGCTCAGGTTGGGTGACTTATGGTTAGGCATGGGTTGACCTCTACTCAACCCAACCCACCCAACTTGCTCCCCAAGAAGGGTCATTATGACATTCTTAATTGTATTAATTTTTATTTTTTATTAAATTGTTATAACTTTTACTAACTTTTTACTTAGTATTAATTTTTGTTATTTTTAAATGGATTAGGGGAATTTAAATTAATAATAATTAAGTTTAAAACTAATAATTTTGTTAACTTTTTAATTTTATCAACAAATTTTGTAGTATCATGTTATTTTTATTATATGATTTAATTAAGATAATAGAGTTAATTAATAAAGTTAGGACTTTAAGTAAGTAAATGAAATAAATTGAATTAAAACTTATTTATTTTTAAAATTATGTAATTATGTTGTCATTAATTAACTAAGCAGTTTAGTATTTGAAAAATAGTGAAAAGATCAATTGTATGGGTCATTGGCTTGACCCTCATTTGTCTTTAAACAGGTAAATATTAACCTAGAATGGAAACAATATATGTGATATAGATAGTTGTGTTACTGAGTTGGGTTGACCTCGTGTTAGTTGCTAAACAGGTCAAATGGATCCAAAATATTCATCTCCTTCACCCGTATATTTAAAAACAATATATTTAGTAGAATTTTTTTTTACCAAAGTAAAATTGTGATATAAATCCTATACGATTAGAGAAAGGTCTAATATGATTGACAACCAAATGTGTGCTAGTAAGGACATTGGAATCTGGTGATAGAGTCAAACCATGGTTTTTAAAGCCAGACCGGATCGGATGATCGGACTGGAAAAATTGGAAATCGGTCAGGTGATCGTTCTGTTTTCCTCAAAAATCGGATTTTCTCCTAAAACATTGATTTTGGTCAGTAAACCGCTAAATCAGGCAGTTAATTGTTTGAATGGTTTTGACCGTTTTTATTTTTTAAAATTTTTAATTTTTTTTTCTCAGAATGGACCGAGCGTTCGGTTCGAACCGTCAGATCGTTCGACCTGATAACTGAACCCCTGACCGGTTCGGTCTCGGGGTCAATTTTAAAAACCATGAGTGAAACAAATGGAAAAATGTTGAAAATAACATCATAGTATACAACAATACAAAATGCCTTTATACCGGTTTTAGTAATTTTTTTCTAAAAAATAATAAAAATTAACAAAAAAGGAAAATCACGGATTCGTAAAAAGAATGTCTAAGGATTTGATTTGGAAAACCAAATCTTACTCAGTAGGACACTATTATGGCCTTATGAGAAAGTGGAGAGATTATAAGGGAATTGGAGATAATTTAAAAGTTCTTATAAATAAAATATGTAAATAGGTGGGACCCTAAAGGGAGAGGATGAATAAGAATTAGAGATACTTTATGACAGAATAATGAGTTCTTTTATTTTTGAGATATAATTGGAGGAGAGAATAGAGGGAAATTGAAATATTTATTGCTTGTTTGTAAAAATGATATAAAATCAAAAATCAAAAAAAGAAAAACAGACATTTCAATTTAAAATAAAACTATTTGAGTGATTGGGGTGCATTTTCTTTTATTTTTTAAGCCTAACCAGGCAATTTGGGTCCCATTACATATCCAAAACGCATCGTTTCTCAATTCAAATTGGAGAGATAATTAATAAGATCCAATTTAATTTTTTTTTAAATCAAATAAAAGAAACTAACTGAGAAGGCAGAAGCCATCCAAGACTTTTCAGATAAGTAATACCAAATAAAATACACATATAACTGCTTGCCGGCTTGCCCCATATTATAATATTATATAGTAGTAGTCAGTAGCCACTATACATATATTTTGATATATAAAAAAGATAATAAAACAAAGTGCCTCATGTCTCTCACCTCAGCTGTATCTATATGTGTATCTCAAATTCTTATATCTCAATCTCCCCATTCACCATTATTTAGTACGAATTAGGTACCACTGTCCAAGCCCCAAAAACAAGAGACAAGAATACGTGTAGAATCTTCTGGATGTTCATAGATCTTCTTTTTTCTTTATTTTATAGTTTGACAGACGACCAACTACCAACTATGACGTCCGGCAGATTCCAGGAATCGAGGCCAAAGCATTAGGATCTAATTAGTTTGTGGTCGAAATTGGAATCAAAATTCTTCAGAATCAAAATTGTTATATGGTCTATTTCTATAGTTTGTTTGATTCAGATAGGAATTGAAATAGAAATTTATAATTGGAATGAGATTTCATTTTCTAAGAGAGGAGGAGGAAATGGCTATTTCCTCAAATGGGGGAATGCCATTTCACTAGGAATGGGATGGGATTCTAATTCCGTCCAACTAAATAGTTGGAACCGTTTGATTCAAACCCCTATTACCGTGAACCAAATGGGATCTTATTGTTATATGATATCTCTAAGTATATCATTTTGAAGTATAATGTGTGCACATATTTATATATATACTAGTAAATGTGAATGTGTAGATGCAACACAATTTTAAACAATAATAATAATTTTAATATCCTTATTATCCGGTTTATACCCATGAAACAAAAATAAACAAATAGAATGTGTTGGTGGATTTAATTCTTTTATTATAATTTCTTTTTTGGACATGTGCATAGAAGACCACTAATTATGCTAATTAAAAGAAGTGACTTGTTACACATTGAAGGGGCTAAAAGAGCTCATGGTAGAACAAAAAGAACATGGGTAAAAGTAGTAAGAAATGATTTAAGCACTAATAATTTAACAGTGATATGGCATTGAATGAAACGGATTAGCAAAACAGGATTCATGTTATCGACCCTATATAGTTGTGAGATAAGGCATGGATGATGATGATATTTCCATTGTTAATAAAGTTCTTATTTATCATATTTATTTTTTTAATATGATAAATATGTAATGCCAAATATGTGTACAGATTTTCTACAATTTTTATTTTATTTTCTATATTTTCTTATTTCTATATACTTTTTAAGTTTTTATTTTATGACATCTTTGGTTGACTCACAATTAAATTTTCATTTACATTTTTTTTTTATTTTTGAGTGTCTTAAATTCTCATTTACATTTCCATAATTAATTATAAAAATAATTCTTATTTATCACATTTATCCTTGTTTAATATGATAAATGTATAATATTTAAGATGTGTCAAATTTGTTTATAAACTTTCTATATTTTTGTAGTTTTTTGTATTTCTATATAATTTTAATTATTATTATTATTCTTATTATTTAATTATGACATCTTTTGTTGACCCATTTTACTTAAACAATTAGATCATCGACCGACCACTTAGATGGAAAAATAGTTTTCTTTTTGAGTTAATTTTAATTTTTTATTCTACTTATATCATTAACAAAAATAATTCTTATTTATTACACTTATTTTTGTTTAACAAAATAAATGCATAACATGAAAGGCATACCCAAATATTTTCAATAATTTTTTATTGTATTTTTTATGTTTTTATCTTTTTAAAATTTTTATTGTTTAATTCTGAAATCATGGGTTGACTTGTTTGACCTAAAAGGTTTAACCATTGACCTACCACCAGAGTAGAAAAAAAATGGTTTCATTTATGGGTTGATTTTAAATTTTGTAGTTTATTTTCATCATTAGTGATACTTCTTTTTTATCACACTGATTTTTGTTATATATATATATAGAGAGAGAGAGAGAGATGTATCCAAACTTTTATTATTTAACTATAACTTCATTGGTTACCCATTTTGACATGAATGGTTGAACTATTTACCCCCTCCTGCATAGAAAAAATAGTTCCATTTTTAAGTTAGTTTTAAATGAATAGGTTTTTTATTTTCAAAATTATTGGATATAGTTTTTTTTTTGTTGCAAAATCATTGGATATAGATTTAATTAGTAAAATTTATTGGTGATAAACAAAATACTTAAAATATTGGATATAGTGATAAGGAAGCCGAGTTAATACCTTACATAGTGGTGGCAATTGGGCGGGTTGGGTTGGGTTTGGTTTGGGTTGAGTTTCAACCTAGCCCATTTAACCCGCCAACCCGTTAATGACCCAATTATGTAAAATTAAATGGGTTGGGTTTAGCCCAAACCTGTTTTAACCCAATCCAACCCGCCCAAACCCATTAATCTTATATTTATGTACTTAAAACAAAAAACTAACTCCATCCAAATAAATAAGTTGGTTATAGCTTAGTGGTAATAGTAGTTGTTATTTACATAGGTGGTGAAAGTTTAAATCACATTACATGCATTATTTTTACACAAGCAACAAAGCCATTTAACTATGTTCGGGCTTCGGATTTAACAAACCACTTAGATTCAAACCGGTCATATCAACTTGAACTATCTAATTGGATTGTCTTTGAGCTAATCACATCAAGAGTGGTTGAACTGTTTAGATCTGGACCAGTCTAGCCGGACCAGGTCCTGACTAAACTGGTTCAGACCGGACCGAGTCGGATTCGGGTTAGTCCCAGGCCAGAGGCTCCAAAGGATCTAGGTCAGCTAGCATTGTTGACCCGTGACTGGTTCGGGTTGGGTTGTATGGGTAAGACCCGAACCGGGTAAAGCAAGTGGGGTACTTTACCCGGTCCGACCCACTTCGAATTTGGGTCGACCTAGATCAGCTTGTGTCGAGTCGGGCCAGGTTGTGTGAATAATGTTTGGACCGGACATCCCAAACCGGGTAAAGCAAGCGATACCAAGCTATCCCGTTTGAGGTCTATTTCAAATTCGAGTTGACCCGGATTGGTATATGTTGGATTGGGTCAAACTGCATTTTAACTGAACCGGACTTGGGTGAAATTGATTTGGATTTATGTTGAGTGAAGTGTGTTGATTCAAGACAACTAAATTTAGTCAACAATTAATAGAAAATTAATGTATTAATTATAAATTATTTAATTCAAATGGAAAAAAAAATGCTAAGGAATTAATACTTATGTTTGTAATGGTTAACCCAACAGTTGTCCACAACCCAACCCAACCCAACCCATTTAAATGGGTGGGTTGGGTGATGGGTTGATCACACAACTCGCCAAGTAAATGGGCAGATTGGGTGGGTTAGATTCAGGGTGAGTTGGGCGGGTTCAACGGATTGGGTGAAAAATTACCACTCCTAACCTTACATATAGGACTTAATGAGAGAGAATTGAATGAAATGAGAACTAGTAGTTCTAATTATATTTTATGCCCTCATAGTTAGAGAAAATTCACATGGCATTTTAATAAAAAAAATCGGAAAGCTCATTTATTTAATATAACAAGATTCAATAAGGGGGAATGATAGTTAATACCTTGAATATTGGACTTAATGATAGGGAATGGAGTGGATTTAAAAGTAGTATAAAAAAATTACATTTCTTTTCCGTTACAATGAAAAAGGACCAAAGTAAAAAATAAGGATATTTCAGTCAATACAAATTCTACAATTCAGACCTCATTCTTACTTTTAATAGTACTATAGATATAGTAGATAATAGGTAAAGCTAAACCCACCCCAAGCATTCATTCGGTTGGGTTAAGATTGAGAATATTGGGTGTTAGGTTGAATTAGAATTAGGGTTAGGGTTGAGGTTTTAATGTAATTAATTTGGTTAAGATTGACCTCCACCCAAATTAACCGAATTTGGATCTGGGCTCAGCATAGCGTCCCAACAGGCATGGGAACATCTTGTCAGGGAAGACAAGGGAGATATTCCCTATTCTATGCCATGGCTGCAATGACTGCTCGGACCGGTTGTTGGGACCAGACCCCATCTAGAATTAAATTGGCCCAAGTTACATCCTATTAGTGGACTTTGGATCTTCTGCCCATAATAAAACTCTGCTCATGTTTATCCATAAATTAATTAAAAATAACCAAAATATTATATTTTATTAATAAAAGGCATCAGGATTGAGTTAAACAATTAATATTGTATAATATTAATAAAATGAATTAAAATAACTTTGATGTGACTTGAATGTATATGAAATTAAATAACTTCGTCAATAAATTAATATTAATATTATATAAATATATGTATATACATACTAATATTATTGGACAAATCATAATCAGGTGGGATTGGGATGAATCTATATCGGATTCGATTATAAATGGATCTAATTTTGAAATTCAAATGTGGATTAATGTATCTGATTTTGAACTTGAACTTGGACAATCGGAAATAACTGACAGTCCTTTTTAAAATTGGCATGTTGGAAACAGAAATAGTTTTACGTCCTGCGTGATAAGTCACTAGTTTAATCATATTGGTCAAACAATCAATTTCTAATGTCATAACTCATAATAATATAATAAAAATATCAAAATTACATAAAATATAAAAAACATGAATTAATGTTTTTTTTTTCTGACAAACAGTTTGATGGTAAAGTGAAGCATGAGAGCATAGTATCTGACGGCACATTGAGAATATCTTCTGTACTTATATTAAATTTATGGAAAGATGTAGACTATGTCTAACTTGATGCATTGCTCTCTTCAATAAATCTTACTTCCAATGAACCTGGAATTATAGCAAGGTGATAATACCTTAAAACTTAAAGCACTTACTAATATTAAAGCTTAATAAAGCTGGTTTGCGTGAAGGGATGATGTTTAATTAGTAAACGAGGACAGATCCCAAGATTAAAGGGTCCCTAAAATTGCACCAAACGTTTAATTAGTTGACTTAAAAAGGAAGCGCTCCTTTCAATGTTGACTCTTTCCTCTTTTCCTCTATAATCCAAAAGAATGTAATAACCAATGAATTGAATTCAGTGGACCGGCAACCGCAGACGAAGTCTCAGTTCTGACTCTGCGAGGCGAGGCCACATCTTTAAAGGCATATCCAACACTTTCCAACTCTTCTCTTCCGTTAACAGTTAAAGAAGATTTTTTTTTTTTCATTCTTTTTCTTCTTCTTCTTCATTTTATCTGAATTTTTGTTGGTCCTCATAATACGATGAGGGTCCCCTCACCTTTAATTTCTTTTAGTTGAAGATAAATAATTGTACGAAGAATTAGTACTAATTAAATTTTCTCCTGTACTGTCAAAATACGTCCCACCGCAATTAACGAGGAAGGGAAAATTACACTAAAAGCCAGGATTCGAAGGGGCTTAACAGCTAGGCGAGCTCCCCACCCAAACGGCAAAGGAAAAAGAGGGATCGTAATTTATAATAATGCGTGCTCAATCCAAAAGCGATGTACAGAAATAGAAGCATTTCATCTCAAATTCTCATGTCCCCCCCGGTCCATAAATTCATAATGCGTGCTCCTCCAATACTCCCTCCACTCTTTTTCACTCCTCCTTGCTTGTACGAAATACAAATCGTATGGTAGAGTGTAGATCCATCCGTTTGGACTTAGGAGTTCAATCCAAAAGCTCTATTTCTACAATTACAAGGCTTCATTTTGCTTACATCCCTAATCCCTTTCATGATGAGTTGGACCCTGTTCAGGCTCTGCATTCATTGGGCAATTCCGCGGCCCCATCCTTACATCCCTGCCCACAAGACCCTATTGCCATATATTGGGAACATCTCCCAATGAATAACATCAGAGACATTTCCAATGCATACATACTTCATGCTTGTTGTGCCTCACTCTTGTGAGTTTAGAAAGAGAAGTGGATAAGAATTTACGGCTTCAACTTATTCCAAATCTCTTGTACCAGTCCAAATTGAAATCAATTTGGATGAATTAAACAGACCAATAAGATATATTGAAGTGGACCAATTCAGACTTAATGGTCTAAAGCATTTATTAGATTGGATTGGACTTGGTCTATTGGTGTTGGATTTCTATTGATATTGGATTGGATCAGGTTGAATAAATATCGAGTCCATTGATAAGGTTTAGATTAGAACAAATCTAAATTATAATCAATTTAAACATGGGAAATTGTCTAAAGCTCATCATGAGTTTTCACCATTTCTCTTGAGGCTCAGTTCGGAAGGAGTACAAATGCAAATATGTACAGTACTTTTACTGTACATATTTGCATTTGTACTCCTTCCAAACTGAGCCTAAATTCACCATAACTTTTTGAAATGTCTAAAACTCACCATGTCACTAACTTGATGTTAAACAGACTAACGAGAGTTAATATATTACCATTTTACCCTTCATAGAAAAATATAAAATACATACCTATATATTTTAATATTTTAACTACAAAAACATGAAAAAAAGGGAAAATATTCAAAAAATATTTTCAAATATAAAATACATAAAAACATAGAAATTACAAAAAAAAAACTATACAAATTGAAAAACAAAATCAGAAAATAAAAATTGTAGAAAAAACACCTAAAATTATAGAAAAACATAAAAATTGTAAATAAATAACAAAAAGATACAGAAAAATTTATAGATTAATGTAGAAAATGGAAAAATGTAAAAAAACAGAAATTATAAAAAAACATTGGAAATTATAACAAAACACTAAAAATTCAAAAAAAAACAAGAAAATTGAAAACTGAAAAAGACAAAAAACTCAAAAAATATAAAGATTGGATAAAAAAAGAATTGCAAATATACATATAATGATAAAGGTTCAAAAATTATATATTATAGAAAAAGTAAAAAACACAAGAAAGTGATAAAATTTTCAAAAAGATAATAAGGACCTACACAAAAATACATAAAATGATGAAAATTTAAAAATATCAACTAAAAAAAGAAAAAATTAAAAAAATGATATTTTTTAAAATTATATATTTTAGAAAAAATAAAAAATTACAAACAAACTAATAAAATGATAAAATTTTTCAAAAAATAAACAAAATTGAATCCAAAGATTATTGCAACAAAATTTCAAAAAAAAAAAAAATTCAGACAATAGGATAAAAATTTACAAAAATATTTCTTTTGCATAAATTTGTAGAACCCTCGATGGCGATTTACGTTCCAGATTCAAAAGAATACATTGCAAATGCTTCAAAACATCAAAAATCTTTGAAATTTCTGATTGTCTTCTTTCAAATCTTCAAACAGTTTTGTGCGGCAGCGACCTTCAAACAAAAACGAGAGAGAGAGAGAGAGAGAGAGAGAATGACCCTTTTCCCCTAATTCCCCATTCAAGGGTAATTTGGTCATGAAAATTGTTACTTATGCTGACATGATCATTTTGTTAAGAAACATTAACAGTGCACAAACGGAAAGTGAATTTTGAAAAATAAAACTCACTGACATGGGTTCCATGGACATTTTAAAAAATTGTCGTGAGTTTAAAGAAATGCTGAAAACTTGTTTGAGACAATTTCCCTTTAAACATATTGAACGGTCCAAAATAATCCAAAATATTCATTAGATTAATTTGGACGTAATCCATTTATAATGTATTCATATTGGACCGGATTGAATTGGACCAAAACTGATCCAATTGACACCCCTACCCACAATACACTACCTGTGTATTGGGAGGAGAGAGGGCAAATGGACAAGCACATTCACATTTAACAGTGGACCATAAGAAGAAGAAGAAGATTCATTTCATGATCAACCATCCACCACCACCTGAGTGTTGAGTGCTGAGGCTGAGTGAGTAGTGAGGAATGGCGCCTGACTGTGATTGGTACACACGGTCCACAGTTGGCTCCACGCCAACCTAGAGACAGATGTATGCTCTGCTTTATGCGACTCCACGTGCAAGCATTGCTCGTGCCAACAACCAACAACATGACCCCATTCCTAAAATACCCCTCCCTTTCTACTAAAGTCCTAAGTCCTACCATGTAATTAGTATGGTAATATGATCATCCCTTCTTCCCTCCATTTACAAAAGCTTAGTTGGAAGCCATGTGACTGGGGGCAGCTTTTTGTGTTTATTTTTTTATCTTTTTGTGAGTAGTATTGATTATCAATTTATCATCCCATTATTCCCATTTTCCCATTACAGACTTCAAGCTTATTATTGGCTCCAAACCTCCACAACTCGGCCCCAACCCACATCCCATGCTTTGAGTTTTTGACTGAACTCGTCACCCACCTCTCTCTCTCTCTCTCTCTCTAAACGCTTTTTTAAACGCTTCCGGTTTACAATTTACGGAGAAGACACACACAATCTCTGGCTCTGTCCTCGGTCTCTCTCAAAACGCTTTTTAAGCTTCTAATTTTCATTTCTTTAACCTTCTTCTTCTACTTCTGTCTGGCTTCCTTCCATGACGTTTAGCTCGAAATCTCGTCGTCTTCTCCTGTGGTTTTTGTCGTTTTGTTTCACCTCGATCGAGGGATGCAGGGATTAGTATTTGGGATGTTGCATTCAACTTTCCCGCTCTCGAAAAAATAATGAAAATTTTCTCAAGGTCTCTCTTCTCTTCTCCGTCTTTGTTTCCAATTTCCATGCCTTTCCTACCACTTTTTTTTTTTTTCGTTCTATCTCTGGATTCTTTTTTCTTAAACAGCTATTTTTCAGTTATTGACTTATTGCTGCTATTGTTGCTTTTACTTCCTCTCAGTGCTATCTCGTTCATCAGAAAGTAAAAATGAATACCAGAGTCCGGACGACGTCGCAGACCATGAAAGCTCCAATGAAACATGAAAAAGTAAGCTCCATTGATGAATATCCGAACTGAGCCTCTGTTTCTTATTGAAATACATGGTCGCTTTTGTACTGGGGAATCTCTAGACCGTAAAATCTCTTCTCAGAATTGATAAGTAGCTAGCACCGGGGAAATTCCGTTTTGGGTTTCTGATTTTTCTATGAATATTGATTCATCTTTGGTGGAGAGATTTCATAAGGTTAAACCTCAGAGAAAAAATGAAAAGTATGCATCTATGAAGAAAATACCACATTGGTTTCCAAATTTTTGGAAATTTGGCTCCTTTCTTAAACTATCCTTTTCTTCTTGATGGAAATGTTCTCTTCAGTCTTCACTTCCTATATGTATTTTTTCCTTTAAAAAGTAAAAGCTGAGTTTTTTCTTTACCTTGTTCTTGTTCATGCTGATTGTAAAATCTACTTTGACCTGTAATCAAATAATCAAAATAGGATGGTTTCACCATTTTTTTTTTCTTCCCAGAAGCAATGGGAGAGTGATCAATCGTTTCTCTTTTCTTTTTATTTGATTTTTGAAGAAGGAGAAGATGGAATTTCAGGAGAACAGATTAATGGATTCCCAGAAAGCAACTACAAGTAGACGTCACTCAAGCAGAGAAAGGAAAATGGTGTTACTACAAGATGTATATATGCTTCCCTCTATAAACCAAAGATTGTTTAGATTTCATATAATCCTTTATTCTCTTTTGATTTCTGATTTGGGTCACTGTTCAAATTTCAAATTTGCAGGTTGATAAACTAAAAAAGAAGCTTAGGCATGAAGAGAATGTTCACAGAGCTCTGGAGAGAGCTTTCACAAGACCTTTAGGAGCTTTACCTCGTCTTCCTCCTTACCTTCCTCCATATGTTAGTACTCTTTATTAAATTAAATATCTTTTTCGTTTGCACTTGATCTCCTCTCCTCCCTCCTATAAGCCAGAATAAGAAATAATACTTATAGAACTAAATGATGAAGGGTTTGGCATTAGTGGAAAACATGCCGGAACAGAAAAATTCGAGGTGCACAGATAACTTCATGAACCAACATGAGAATAACCCAATATTTATTATCTGTGTGTCTCTACATGGCCTTTTGGTTTTCTCTATTGCAGACATTGGAGCTTCTTGCCGAGGTGGCTGTTTTGGAAGAGGAGGTTGTTCGGCTTGAAGAGCAGGTTTTGAATTTCAGACAAGGCCTCTATCAGGAAGCTGTCTACATATCATCCTCCAAGAAGAATACTGAGAGTCTGAAGGAACTCTGTGAGCCATACCCATGTCGCAATTCCAAACAGGAACAAGTCAAGGCTTCCTCTCAAGCTGAATGCAGTTTGGCGACCTCCATTGCAAGGATTTTACCCTCTGTCCTTGTCAATTCTTCGGCTTCAACTCAATTGGCTTCTGAGCCCATTCCCAATCGAACAGGGCATTGTGCTATTCGTTCCACAATTGAGAAACAACTCTCGAGGAGAACTCATTCATTTTCAGCTTTTCTGGAAGATGGGCGTGGAAAAGAGAATCAGTCCTGCACTAATTCAACAAAGAATAATAAGCAATCTCCAAAAGACACAGATGCTAAAGTCAAAACTCAAGTAAGGAGGCCACCCTCCATTGAGCATAGATCAGTAGATAAGCGTTTGGATCCTCTGAAGCTTCAGGTACGTTTTACCTATTTTCAATACAGAGAAGCCCTGGATGTCTTCCCCTACTACTACTACTACTACTACAATGAATTTGAATATGGGTTTCTGAATGTCCAGAGAGAATGTGGAGTCAATGACCAAGAGAGTGCTGAAGAGAGCAATTCAGTTATTCCCGAAGAAACAATACCAGGAGGCGGAAGTAGCAGTGCTAACAAAATTTCTGAGGACATTCTGAAGTGCCTGTCAAGCATTTTCTTAAGGATGAGCAGGCTCAAGAATAAGGGAATGGAATTTGATATTTTGCCTGCCTTTTCGGGATTAACATCTAATAGAAGTTCTGAAGAAATAGAGTTCATAGATCCTTATGATATTTGCTTGGAATTTGGAAAGAGAGATATTGGTCCATATAAACACCTATGTGTGATTGAAGTTAGTTCAATCGATCCAAATCGAACAACAAACTCTTTGTTTCTAATCCGGAGACTGAAGTAAGTTTTTGAACTCTAAATTAGATTGGTTTCTTTTACTCATGCCATAAAAAAGTGATCAGTAAAGATATTTTGTTAATTTTCAGGCTGCTCCTTGGAAGACTTGTGTCTGTCAACTTGCAGGGTCTTACCCATCAGCAGAAGCTTGCATTCTGGATCAACATATATAATTCCTGCATGATGAATGTACGAGCAAAAATGACTATAAATCAGAATTGACTTCTTTGTGTTAAGTAAAACTGTACAATTTTCATAAATGCTTTCTTTGTTATGTTCTTTTCTGCATGTTGCATTGTTCTGTGACGTCCATTTTACTCTTACCCATATTAAGTGGAGACAAGAAAAGGCTATTTACTGCTCCGTATTGGTTCAGGCTTTCCTCGAGTATGGGATACCTGAGAGTCCTCAGAAGGTTGTTGCATTGATGCAGAAGGTAAGAGTTATTCAGGACTCCTTTTTTCTTTCCATATTGTATGCTTCCTCATTTTCATTTATTATATATACTTCATTGTTTCTATTTAAATTACTGCTGTAACTCAAATTCTGATCACAATCTAAAATCCTTGTATCTTTTGCATTGTTGAGATCAATGAATGCAAATCTATGAGATTTATCTTCAGTACACCACCATAACTGAACATGCATAGACTAGATATGAGAATATGACCTCCAGCATGAGTTGCTCATGGAGGTTTACTTGGGAATATTTCTCTTTTATTCTGTTGAGAAAGGGGTTTCATGATTATTGATCACCAATCATGAAAATAGGAAAAAACAAAAAGTGGATTGGGAGGCAAAAAATGGAAAACTAATTATCCAAAGCCTCTGATTCTTCCTACAATTTGATTGTTTATCATCTATAATGGTTACACTTATCCAGCCTGTAGACAATTTCCTGGACTCTTATGACATATATCTTCATTGACATTGACATTGACACTCTAGAGGGATGCAAAGATACATGATATATGAAGTTCACTTCCCTTTTACTTGCTCAATGGATTCTTGAACTGTTGCCTATCCCAAATAAATAAGAAAGCACAAAGGAATAAATGACTATGGTCATCTGCATTTTTAACCAAATGCTACTGCTAGGATATATCATTTGGAGTTTCCAAATGAAGATGTGTGGTGTAAAAGACTTGGACCTTAGATTTCTTCTTGTTCAAGATGCTCAAACCTTAGATTTCTATACCAGTCTCAGCAAAAGCATACAATGATGCATCAATCTTTTTGTATCTATCAGGCAACAATAAATGTAGGTGGTCACTTGCTGAATGCGCTGACAATTGAGCATTTCATCCTGAGACTGCCTTACCACTCAAAACATGTAAGTTCTACTCAGTTTCAATTTCTTTTGTGTCTGTTCTGTAGCAGAGTAGAAAAGTGATCTTTCTTAGTTTCATTTTGTTTTGGTGGGATGGGGATTGTTCTCCAGATTAAGAGTATTTCTGGTGCTGATCAACTATCATTTTTCTTGTGATTTCTGATCAGACCTATACGAAAGGTACAAAAAATGATGAGATGACTACACGTAATATCTTTGGCCTGGAGTGGTCTGAACCCTTGGTTACATTTGCACTTTCCTGTGGAAGCTGGTCATCTCCTGCGGTAAGTTTGTTCACTTTACCATACTTTGCCTATGTTTCCTTCCCAATAATGAGAGAGAGAGAGGGAGAGAGTTCACTGGTGTGTTGTTTTTGGTTAAGATGATCTCTCTGCTACTTCTAATACAGAAGTAAATGTTGTCAAATGAAGGTGAGAGTGTACACAGCATCACAGGTTGAGAATGAGCTAGAAGCAGCTAAGAGGGATTACTTACAAGCAGCAGTCGGTATTTCAACATCAAACAAATTGGCTATCCCCAAACTGTTGGACTGGTATCTACTCGACTTTGCAAAGGACTTGGAGTCATTGCTGGATTGGTTGTGCCTCCAGCTACCTACTGAACTCAGGCAGGAAGCAGTTAAGTGCCTGGAAAGAGGGAGAAGAGAGCCTATTTCACAGGTAGTACAAGTGATTCCATATGAGTTCAGTTTCAGGTACCTACTACACCAATAAAAGATTTTTTCTTCCTCATGTAATATTCAGTCTAAACATTTTTTAAGGGCGTTGGGATGAAGAGTCTGTACACAGTTACACTGAATATAGAAAAAAAGCAAATATATAATTTATCCATCTGTATGTAATTGTTTTGGGTGTGGGGATCCCTTTATTGTATTTGTTTCTGGAAAAGAGCTTTACATGAAAAAAGGCCATTTCATTGAGTTCATTCTTGGTATTACCCATGGATTTTCAACTGTCTACTCTCTTAATTATGTATTAGGATTGACTGAAGAAAATAATAAATGGTGGTTGAGTCTTACATGGACTGGAAGGTTCATTTAAACAAACAAGAAAAGGGTCTAAGAATATAAAGAAGAGGAATTGAAGCTGACAAGCTGACAAGCAAACAAGAAATTGATAGCCAATGCAGTTCGGTTTGTCCCTCTTTAGGATGGTGTCGATGCAAGTTAATTGTTCACTTCCAGGTCATAAGCATAAGAAAACACTAATATGCAATCTGCATTGGTTTGAATTACATAGCATAATACCCATTGTTAAGCCCTTTGTATAGCTGTTTTGTTTGATGGCCCCTTATCAAAATGAAATCAAAAGGCTTTCCTTGCTTGGTGGTTGGGACCAACTGCAATTCTCTTGGTCCTCTACTCTTGAATGTTGGTAATGGGTGCCTTTCTTCATTGCAGTGCAAACAAAAAGGCCGCCAATGGACGAGGACATCAAATCTACACCATCCATGATCCAACTGCTAACAGTATACCAGGAAATAAATGAACAGTCATCAGTGTAGTAACATCTAATGATAGAGCACCTATAAATAGTCTCTAAACTCCAAAGATCCAAAAAGAACAAGAAAAAATGTTTACAAAAAAAAAAAAAAGAATGTCAGAGGGTGTTTCATGTTTGTCATTGATGCGTTTTTCTACCATTGCATTTAAATAAATTGCTATATCAGCATTTTAGCATAAAAGAAAGAAGTCTTTTTTTGTTAATACTTGAGTTGATAGATCATAAGACATGCTACAAAGCAACCGCGTTTGAGATTGTGGTTTTAGTTAGAGAACAAAGGAAATATTGCTTATAAATCAAATTGAGAAGACAATTCAACAGAACATTAAGCATTCAAAAGAACATAATGATTTAGGGTTTGTTTGGTTAGCGGAAAGAGGGGTTTGGAATCAGAATTGGAATGAACCATTTCAATTCCAACTGTTTTTTTTTTTTTTCTGGGACAACAATTCCAACCGTTTGATTGGGTGGAATGGGATTTCAATTCTCGTTCTTGGCAGAATGACATTCCCTCATTATTTGAGGTAATAACCATTCCGGCATCCCCCTTGAGAATGAGAATTTCATTCCAGCCGGCCAAAAAAAAAGTGACTAATCCCCAACCCTATTTCTCTTTACCCGACACCACCCGCTTTGGGAATCATGTATATTTTATTGAATTCGATCCTGATTCTTGAATCAACCAAACAGTCGGGGAATAGGCAATTCTAATTCTGATTACATGGGATTCCGATTCTAATTTTGATTCTGACCACGAACTTTATAGTTGATTTGGAAAATAAGGCCGAGTTTGGAAGGAGTATAAATGCAAATATGTAGAGTGCAAAACCTTATCGAGTTGAGATGGCGACAGATGACCCAAAGTCTAATGCTTTAACTGAAAGCAAGAAAACAAGTCCTGGACAGTGAAAAGTGAAAATGGTTTCTTTTGTCTCAGCCTCGAATAGTAGGAATAAGACTCAACAGAAGTTGATGAAATGCATTCTTATGTACATGCCTGTATGCATTTGGTTAGGCGGGTTACTCCAACCCATCCCAAACAGACTACGATTGGAAGGGGAAATATAAATCCTATTCCTACAAGAAATCCATATTTGGATTCAATCCCATTCAAGGACAGTGCTTCGTGGATAAGATTTCGAAACAAATGAAATCCAAATGGGACAGACTTTCTTTCTCATGGCGAAGTTCTGAAACTTACCTTGACATGAAATAACCTCATTGTACACGAGACCGAGAAAGGCCAAAAGAAGTGAATTATTGGAATGAAAAACATGACAGCTTTGCAAAGGTCCAATCCGCCAGACCAAATTCAAGCAAATCCTAATACTCAAAAATCTGGCTTTGTCGCATTCTCGAGAAGCTCTGGGGGGTTAAGGCAAGCAGAGTGGCCCTCTCACGCACTAGCACCATCCGTAAAAGCTATATGAAGTAAAGAGCAAGTGCTTTCCAAGTAGAGATCGCTATTTGGTGGGGGTATGATATACATACTAAAAACACAGCTAGGATGATTGTACTAAAAAATTGTTTTATAATAAAAAAAAAAAATTGCTTTGAAATTTAGGGGAAATTTAATTGTACGTTTTTCTTAAGTTATTTAAATTTAATATGAACCCATGATATGATGCTCGTGCATAACCATTCTATAAACCAAAGTGTTTTAATATGCGTATTGATGATTTAACAGAATTGATTACATTAATAAGTTGACATAGTTAAGTAGACATATAGATAGGGGACTAGTTTGATTGCCATATCTAAACAAAATCTTGCACTAGCAGCATGGTTGGGACCTTTTAGCAACCTAACCTTTTTTTTTCTTGGAACTTTCGACTTGAAAGAGAAAATAAATTTCCTGGGTTAAAAGTTTTGTATGATCGATATCACTTTGGTTCCATATATTTGTTTGCTTTGCAGGAAAACATTATACAAGAGTTTTTTTTTTCAGTATTTTGTTTGGTTGGGTAAAAAAATTTAAAGTTTTGAGATATATTTTTCTTACAGTTAGATATTGCCAGAAGACTTTTAGGCCATGTTTGAGAGTGCTTAAAAATAAGCCTGAAATAAGTGGTTATTTTTAAAAATAAGGGCTTATTTTTTAAGCCCAAATTTCTAGCTTTTTTTAAGGGATAAGTAGACTGCAATCTACCTCAGAAATCTGAAATTACAGCCCCCTCCTAGTCTACTAATTGCCCCTTTTTATGTGTCCATACAAAAAACACTTATTAAAATTTTTTTCTCCCATAATTGTCCTCGGTGGATTTTTAGAATACCAATTATACCCTTTTACAAAGACACTTTTATAAAAGTAATTTTCCAAAAGTAAAGTATTTTTTACAAAAACACTTATTAAAGTAGTTTTATGAATGCACTTTTACAAAAGTACTTTTATGAAAGCACTTTTATTAAATTACTTTTATAAAAGTATTTTTACGAAGCACTTTTATAATTATGAAAGTACTTTTATGAAAGAACTTTTATGAAATCGCTTTTACGAAATCACTTTTATAAAAATACTTTTATGGAAGTACTTTTATAAAAGCACTTCTATCAAAGTACTTTTATTCATTCACTTTGGATTGGATATTTTGAAATTTTGAAAGAAAATAAAGGACAAAAGAGTCACAATTGCTTATTTAAGTGCTCATTAGAGAAAAAGACCACCAAACACCCAATATAAAATAAGTGCATATTTTTTTAAAATAAGCACTTGAAAAAGTTGGGTGCCAAATGCAAATAAGTGCTTATTTGAATAAGCACATGTTTTTAAGCACTTATTTTTAACATAAGCACTCCCTAACATGGCCTTGATCTTTTATTTAATATAAGTTGCTCTACAAACCATTGACTTGGATTTCCTATTATCTTTTGTTTAACAAAATAAGGATCCATTAAAAACATCAATGATACATTATGCACCCTCCTTATAACATGAGCAGCATGCACATTCATTTTATTTACATAAACTAGAGATATGTTATCAAAAAATGTGATGAGGTGCTTGATATGTTCAATGAGGGGTAAGATTCTCTAACTGATGTTTCTATTGGCTTATTGAATGCATTCTAGGATAGCTTTTGCATAAGAAAAGAGAATGGCTGAGGTGAGGCCTTCGAGATCAAGCATCTCAGGCCTCTAATGATCGCCCAGAGTTCTGCTTCGCCTACTGTTGGAGGGAGATTCAAAATTTTTAAGAATCTCCTCTCTCTCTCTCCCCCTCTCTCTCTCTCCCCCCCTCTCTCTCTCTCTCTCTCTCTCCCTCCCTCCCTCCCTTTTTTTTTGCTTTAGTTGTCTTTTCTCTCTTTCACTCCTCTTACATGTACGTAAAAAAATCTTGTACTACATTGCTTGGGAAAAGACTTGGCTTGGAGTATATTACTAAGATTGCTCTCCCTATGGGTAAGGACCCATAGGAAGAGAGCAATAAATATATCTTTTACATGCATGTGAGGGGGGTTAGGGGTGCTTTTCACACACGCGCACAATGATCTGGCCGGGTCGGGGTGCGAGCGCGTGTGTATGTGTAAGTGTATGCATTGTTCTAGAGAGACACTTCTCTTTGAAAGGACATAGATGTGTCCATTCGGGTGACTGAGAACACTATAAATGGAGTGGTAGTCAACCTAGTGACATCCAACAAAAACAATCACAATTCTCTGCCTGTCTTATTTTCTTGAGCATTCTCTTTGGTGGTTCGCAAAGGCCTAGTAAGCGAGTGCTCGCCTACCAGACAAAAATCTTAAAACCGCATTTATGAAACTTATCTCTACTAACCCCATTATAAGTAGTCAATAGTTCTTGATTTCTCTAAGATTGGACATTTCAATGGAACTAACTATAAGCGTTGGAGACAACACATTCTTTTTGCCTTAGAACAATTAGGGGTAGCCTCTACTTTGATTGAACCAAACCCATTGAATATGGAAAAACCAACCCATTTTGTTGTTGTAGAACATTGGATCATTACTGACCACCTCTCCAAGAACCATATCCCGAATTGCCTATCCAATAAATTTTACAATGTTTAATGCTCCTACAAATTTGCCTATGAAATCTGGATTTCTTTAGACAATATATATGCTCTGGAAAATGTGGAAAATAAAAATTATGTCATTACCAATTTCTTGCACAAAGGAAAGCATGACATTATTAGACAAATTTATTGTTAGTTCTTTCATAGAGAAATTGCCACATATATGGAATGATTTCAAAACAAGTATGAAGCACAAGAGAAATGACACTACTTTGGACCAAGTAGTGGTCCAAATCAAAATAAAAGAAAAGAATAGAAAGAAAGATGATGAGAAAAATCAGATTTTCAAAACCAATCTAGTGGAGGAAATGACTATAAAATTCAAAAAGAATTTGAATGTGAAAAATGACTAGAAATTCAAGAAGGATTGTCATTACTGAAAGAAGAAAGACTTTGGGAAACCCAAAGTCAACTTAACTGAAGATGTCATTGCAGCAATGGTAATCGAGGAAAACATGGTTGATAAACCAAAGGAGTGGGTATTGGACATAGTGCTACCAAGCACATATGTGGAGATTGTAGCTCATTCTATGAGTATACAACTCAGACTGAAGGAGAGCAAGTCTTCATGGGAAACTCACGGACTTCGAAGGTCATTGGCAAAAGAAAGGTGCTCCTGAAACTGACTTCGGGAAAGATCCTAATACTGAATGATGTGCTACATGTGTTAGAAATCATGAGAAACTTGGTATCAGGTGTATTCCTCAACAAAATAGGACTGAAACTCACATTTGAAGCAGACAAAACTGTGTTAACTAACAATAATGTATTTATTGGAAACAGATGTAATGCTAGTAGATTATTTGTATTGAATATTTCTGATATTATTATGAATAAGAATGATTATTCTTTTGCTTATATTGTTAAATCTTTTGATATTTGGCATGCTAGACTTGGACATCGTAGTGCTCATTATTTAAAATGATTATGCAAGTTATAAATTTTGAATGCTCCTATTGATTTTACAAGTTTAAAATGTCAAGTGTGTAGAAGCAAAATTCACTAAAAACCTCGTAAAAGAGTAGAAAGAGAAACTGAATTACTGCATCTTATACATAGTGATTTAAGAGATCTTAAATTTCACGAAGCTAGAGGAGGAAAATGTATTATATAATCTTCATAGATGACTTCTCTCTAGATATGCAAAAGTAGTCTTACTTATATCAAAGGATGAAGCTAAACAAGATTTTATAACATATACAACTAAAGTAGAAAATCAGGGATTGAATATGATGGAGAAATAATCAGAAAATTTGTTGAAGATAATGGATTTATACATGAAACTACAACCCCTTATTAACCTGGATCTAATGGAGTAGCAGAAAGACTTAACAAAACATTAAAATAAATGATGAGTACTATGTTAATTAGTTTAGGTGCACTTCTGAATTTGTGGGGTGGGGGGAGGGGAAGCAATCCTAACAGCTTGTCACTTGCACAATAGGTCTTGTTTGCTATAGCATCCATATAAAAACTTGTGGTTCATCAAATGGACATAAAAACAACTTTCTTAAATGGAGAATTAGAAGAAGAAGTTTACATTAGGCAACCTGAATGCTTTATAGTGCTAGGACAGGAGAACAAAGTATATAAACTAATTAAGTTTTTGTATGTCTTAAATTAAGCTTCCAAACAATAGTATGAAAAGTTTGGTAATGTGTTAATGACAAATGGATATAGCAGAAATGATTTTGACAAATGCGTATATAGCAAGTTTGTAGATGATAAAAGAGTTATAATATGCCTATATGTTGATGATATACTGATAATGGGTACAAATGTGGACGTAGTAAAAGAAACAAAACAATTCTTAATGTCTAAATTTGATAAAAAGTTTGATGGTGCATTAATGACAAATGGATATAGCAGAAATGATTATGACAGATGCGTCTACAACAAGTTTCTAGATGATAAAAGAGTCATGATATGCCTATATGTTGATGATATGTTGATAATGGGTATAAGTATGAATGTCGTAAAAGAAACAAAATAGTTCTTAATGTTTAAATTTGATACTAAAGACATGGGTGGGGCTGATGTAACCTTAGGGATTAAAATCCATAAACAATAAGGAAACTATATCCTCTCTCAATCACACTATGTGGAAAATATACTTACAAAATTTGGACACTATGACTGTAAGCTTGTTAAGATACCTCTTGATTGCAGTATCTACTTAAGAAAACATGTAGGAGAACATTTTTTCACAAAAGGAGTATGCAAGCATAATTGAATCTATGTCATACTTAATGAACTACACAAGACTAGATATAGCAATAATGGTTGGAAAACTAAGTCAACATACTCATAATCACAGGAATGAACACTGCGAAGATTTAGTAAGACTGTTGAAATATTTAAAGGGAACCATAAACTATGGTTTGCATTATTTAGGTTTTCTTCTTTTTTAGAAGGCTTTATTGATGCAAATTGGATTTCAGATAGTATTTCCACTAGTGGGTATGTCTTTACCCTAGGAGGTGGAGCAGTTTCTTAGAAATTAGTAAAGCAGTTAGGGTTGTTCATAACAAAACCCAAACCGATCAAACCGACCAACTTGGTCTGATCCAACCCGAGTCGACTGGTTTTTCTTCAACACCGGTTGGTTTCAGGTTACAAAAAAACATAAACCGATGGTTTGGTTTTGATTTCGGTTTTCATGTGTGAAAATTGAAACCAAACTGACCTGAACCGACTTAGATATATATTATATATATAATATATTTTAGATATTATATATATATCTGATATATTTCAATTTTATTATATATTTTAGATATATATATATATATATATATTTGTGGAAATATATATATTTCAGCTTTATTTTGGAAATATACATATTATATATAAAATTTCAACTTTAATCCATCAAATCATTTTTAATTTCCAAGCATCCAGCCTTCGCTTCTTAGACTTGAATCCTTTATCGTTCGCACCGAGAGAATCATTCACAAAACCAACCCAAACTGACTCAAACCGGCGAGGTCGGTTTTACTTAGTACAAGGTCGGTTTCGATTTCATTTCTAAGTAAATCGACCAGGTCGGGTTGGTTGGAAAAATGCCAGTAAACTAACCTAACCCGACCCATGAACAACCCACTGTAATACAAGTTTGACAATGGAGGTCAAATTCATTGCATTAGAATTGGCAGGGTCTGAAGTAGAGTGGCTAAGGAACTTACTAGTAGATATACTAGGATGACAATTTTCCCCATCCTGATGGGGACCTGACTTCCCCGACCTCATCGGGTCGGGGATGTGGATTGTTTTGACTGGGTGGAGATAGGGATGGGGATCGAGGTCCTCGCCCAGCCCCGACCCCGATTATATATATATATATGTTATTTATATTAAATATACTATTATATTATTTATATTATAATATTTTATATATATCAAAACATATTTAAAATATTATTTATAATTTATAATTTATATTTATTTTAAGTAAATTTATTTTTCAAAAAAAAATACTGTTATCTAAAAACATTTTGGGGATTCGGGTCCCCGCGGGGAATCCATCCCCATTGGGGATCAGGGATGGAGGACAAATTTTATTCTCATTGGGGATGAGGTTAATTTGAAAATCGGGGTCGGGGATGGGGAATATGATCCCTGCCCCGAACCTACCCCATTGCCATTCCTAAGATATATCACTTTGGCCATGCTTGGTTCCATCTATATCTCTCCATTGCGATAGCTAAGTAGCGATAGCCAGATGTAAATGCCCAAATTGAGTTTGGTGTTCAGTTCATGGCTGAAGTACAGAGTCGCCACCCATCAATGCAAGGGACATGGGAGTGATGGGCCTCCCAAGTTCAAGAAGCAAAACAAGGCTCTCATGTACCCAAATTAAAGCTATTCTAGGTACCTTTTAGGGGAGAGAGAAAAGGTGTTTGGCACCCCTCCCATATTCAACATGTAGTACCACTCCCGTAATTAAGTAAAAAAAAAATAGAAGGGATTAAGCCAACAAGAATGAATAGTGAGTTTGCCTACCAAGATGATAATCATTGTGGGGTTACTTCCCAAGTGATTTAACCTTCTCATTCCCCGTTTGGATAAAAGAACCCCTTAAAGGAGCAAAGGAGTTGACAACTACATGTCATGCTTGCTCTTTATTCAAGGTCCCTCCTATTCCTACTAAGCAAATGGAATGGGACAAACCACAAGGGAGGTAATCCCCAACAAGAAACCTCATCTAATGCAACCCCAACATAAGATTAAAATAGAATAAAGAAGCAAGAATACAAAAAAAAATCAAATTTAACATAAAATAGGAAGTTAAAAAAATTGGGTTCTAACATTCCACACTTAATTCAAATATGCACAATTCATTTAACTATACAAAATCGAATTGGAATATTATGAATGGAATGATTTCAGCAATGATACCAATCCTACTTGAAGAAATACTAAAAGAACATAGGATATTGTCCGAAACAATCAACAAATATCTCTAATGATTTCTATACCTAATTACCAAGAGATTGACAAAAAATGCTAAACATCATCCAATCAACAAAATAAACCATGTTGAAATAAGAAACTACTTAGAGAATTAATAAAATTTAAGAGAATAAACATACAAACAAACAAGTAAATAATCCCAATGAGCATGTTCATTTATCCTAGACTAGGATGAGTTGAAAAACTATTAACTTGAATGGATTTTAGTGATGAAATTGATTCGAATCAAATTAAATAAATACTAAAAGACATAAGGTAATCATGAAAATTAACTAATAAACTATTCTAGTACTTCTAACACTAAATCACTATGAACATAAGTTGTTTTCAGCATTTTTTTGGTTCAAAACATGCCCAATAAACACTAACGGAACATGGAATGATCATTCAAATTTACTAATATGCTTTTCTAATAATTCCTACATCTAATCATCAAGAAATGAACTCAAGAAAAAAAAAATGCACAACACCATCTAATAATGGAGTAGTTCAATCCTGAAAGTTAAAGACAAAGATATAATACTAACAATAAAAAAAAAAAGAAAATGAGGTGGAAAATTCACCTCTATGTAGCCTTTGATCAAACACCTTGTAGAGTGGAGGATATTGAAATGTTAACAATCCTTCCTCGGGTTGTGCCTTGTTTGAACTGCAAATGGGTAGTTTGACTTGAGCTTCCTTTGAACTCTTCTTGCTTCTTCCCCTTTTCCTTCTCCTTTACAAGCCGAATGAAGAGTGGCTTGGATTTTAGTTTTTTTTTTGGGTGAGGTTCGAGATCTCTCCAACTGAATGGAAAAGTGAGGTTAGGGTTTAGGCAGGTCTCTAATGGAGGAAGGAGAAGAGGGTATGGGGGCTTAGGTTTTCGGTCTTTCTTGGAGTGGAGGGGAAAGGAAGGAAGTGGTGAAGGTAACGACTCGGCTGTAGGAATGGAGGCTAGGGTTTCACGTTTCTGGGGAAGGTGAGATTGAGAGAGGAAGAAAATGGAGCTGCTTGGGTGTTGAGGTCTAACCTCTTACCTGGCCGAGAGGATGGAGGCTCTCTTCTTTTTCTTCACTTTATCCTTCTTCTCTCTTCCTTCTTCTTGTGTCTTCTCCTCCTCCATCACATAGCTGAACTGAGATGTGTGCAGATTTTTTTGTTCATTTTCTCTCTTTTTTTGTTGAGGGATAGGATGGAAGGAAAATGGTTGAAGGTTAATGGTGGTTCAATGGCATTGGAGAAGAGGGAGGAGAGTTTTGTTGGATTTTGGGGAAGGTAGTAGTGAGAGGGATGGTTTTTTCTAGGGTTCCCGGAGGTTGGAGAGAAGAGGAGGAAGAAAATGGATAGGTTCGGTCGTTGGGCGAGAGGGAGAGAGATGGGAGCTTGAGTGCGATGGTTCTAGCCTTTGAGGAGAGAAGACTGAATGTGAGAGAATCCCCCCTTCAAAAAAGATGGTTCTTTCTTTTTTATCTAAAACTGAATTTGGAGAGGGGGGTTTGCTAGGTTGGTTCGGTTAGGGACCGGTTTAGTCTCATTAAAACCGAACTAGACTTAGTTTGGTTAGGCTTGGAACTGAATTGGAAAGGGTTTAGGGTTTAGTTTGGTTTGAGAAAGAATGGTTAGGGTTTTAGGATTTTGGGTAATACTCTCAAAATGATGGATGCTAAGATGATTCAGTTCCCATCTAATGGTTAGGAGGATTGCCACATATATTTTCTTTATTTTTCTTTTTCTCTCATGGGCTCTCCCTCCCTCGTTGATCGAATTTAAGAATAGGGGACAACAACATACCTTGAAAGGCTCCCCCTTGTCTCCCTTATTTATGGCTAAAATGTGGGAGATCTAAATTTAAAATTTAAACTTAAAATGTGAAATTTGAAAATCGAATTTGAGAGGTAAATATGGAGGAGGCGATTAGGGTTTTGAGATTTATGGTTTTTTGGAGTGTGGAAATGAAGGTTAGGCCAATCCTAGGATGGAGAAGCAAAGGGGGCTCAAATCTAGGGCTATGATTAATCTAGGGTTGTCAAGGAGACTAAATGATTTCCAGGAATGTATAGGGACTTAATTGAAAAATAGAGGGGGTTTCTTGCAATGAAAGGGAAAGTCTAAAGGGGTGTATGTGCAGGATTCAAGGGCTGAAATTAAAACTAAAGATGTTAGGCTTTATTACAAATAATGAGATCGCATGAATTGGAATCTTTATAGATAGAGGGGTAAAATGGGGAATTTTGTAACAAGATTTTCCAAAGGGGGTTCTAAGGTATCCAAAAAGGATAATGATGGGGTTTGATGGCCTCAAGGGGTGTGTCAAAGTGAGAAATCGTGATTTGGAATGTATCGAGCAATGTAGGTCGTCGAATTGGGATTTTTCCTGATGAAAGGTTAAAATGGTCATTTTGGGTGTAAAAAATGGAGGAGGGTTTATCCAAGTGTTTAGGAAGGTGATGACGTGGTCTAGGTGTATTGAAGGGTGTAGATCTTGAAATAGGAGAGTAGCGACCAATAAGAACCCTCAATTTAGAATCTTTATAGATGAGGGGTAAAATGGTCATTTTAAGGCCTAAAGTTTGATGGATCGACGATCAGGAGATTTTGATGGGGTTTGGGGATGTTATATGATGTGTGGCGATGGATATCTTGAATTTGGAGAGTATCGGACGATGATGATGGCTCATTTGGAATCTTTTTAAGCGAAAGGTATAATGGTCATTTTAGGGTATGGAATGTGATGGATCATCGATCGGGAGGTTTAGATGGGGTTTAGAGGTGTCAGATTATGTGTAACGATTGATATCTTAAATTTAGAGAGTATCGGATGATGAAAATGGCTTATTCGGAATCTCTTTAAGCGATGGGTAAAATGGTCATTTTAGGGTATGGAATGTGATGGATCATCGATCGGAAGGTTATGATGGGGTTTAGAGGTGTTGGGTGATGTGTAACGATTGATATCTTGAATTTAGAGAGTATTAGATGTCAAGGATGATCCATTTGGAATCTTTTTAAACGAAAGGTAAAATGGTCATTCTAGGGTCTAAAATGTGATGGATCATCAATTGGGAGGTTTTGATGAGGTTTGGTAGGTTTTGAAGGTCCTAGATGATGTGCCTCAATGAAGATCTTGGATTTGGAGAGTGACGACCAACGAGGATCGTCGATTTGGAATAATTTTGGATGAAGGTCAAAATGGGTGTTCTGAGGTCTGAAATTTGATGGATGGTTAATCGGGAAGATTATGGAGGTTTTGGGGTCTTGGATGGAGTATCGTAATGAAGATCTTAGATTTGGAGAGTGGTGGCTAATGAGGATCGTCTATTTGGAATATTCTTGAATGAAGAGTAAAATGGGTATTTTTGGGTGTAAAATTTGTCAGATGGTCAATCAGGTAGTTGATGAAAGTTTTGGCGAGGTTTGGGTGCATTGGGAGTGGTGTTGTGATCGAGATCTAAGATTTCAAGAGTAACGAGCAACGAGAGTGATCGATTTGGAATCTTTGTGTATGAAGGGCAAAATTGGGATTTTTGGATCTGAAATTTGGGAGGTGGGTCCTGAGTCCTTGGAGTCTAATGGAAATGTTTGATGGCTTTAGAGGTGTGGGAATTGTGAAGATCTAAGTTATGAGTATTTTGGCCAATGAAGGGTTCAAATTGGAATCTTAGCTCAATGGAAGGATAAATGAGGGGATTTTAGGTTTAAGCTTGGTAGAGTGGCTTGGATTTGAATTTGCAAGGTTGTAGAAAGAGTTTTATCATGTCAAGGATGTGTGGATCATGGGTTTTTTGTTTGAGAAGTATCATGATGTAAGATATGTCAAAATAGAATATTTGATGAATGAAGGGCGATATCAAAGAATTTATGGCTGAAATTTGGTGTGATTGGTTGTTTGAAGGTTTGGTTTCATGTGATGGGGTCTGATTGGATAATAGATGTGGTGGTGTGGCATAATCAGAACCATCGAAAGGGAACATTGTAGTTTTAACGGTGGATTTGAGGGTGCTTGAGTTAAAATTTCATTTCCTAGGGTTTTGGCATATTCTAAAGATGTTAGCAAGGTGTGATTGGGCATTTGGAATATGAGAAGTGGGTTAGAAAGGGGACCAAGCAAATATTGGGTGCTTAAACTAGAGCAAAGAACAAAACATACAATGGTAAGAGAAGGCACATATGCTTAAGACACATTCTTGTAAGACAATATCTAGCTCGATGAAATGTTGTGAATAGTCCACCACCTTAACTAGGATATTGTCTTTCCAACAACCCACTAAACCTCCTCTATTACCGAATGCTTCAAGAGTTCTTACATTAAAGTAACTCAATTTTCTACTAAGTTTCAGAGCATTGGCTTCATTTAATTTTGTCTAAAAGATAAATAGAAAATCGGGGTTCTATGTTTTACACCAATGGGTCAAAGTACGTTGCATCTCTCTAACTCCCCCCCCCTCCCCTATGTTCCAAGCAAAAATACGCATTCTTAAGATAAAGACAAATAAACTTAACAAGATGTATAAGAAAAAAAATTGAGATATTGTTTCTACAAGTGAGAGTAAACAAATATAGAAGGTTTAGAATACCTGAATTATATTGGACGCAAGGGCGACAATCTGTTGCTGCTAACTCGGTAGTGATTCCCAATATTTTCACCATTCCGCTTCCTCAAAGCTAAAAAAAGATTCAAGGGAGTCTAGGCTTGCCTCTTCTTGGATGCCATGAGATTAAATCCAATGGGGTTTGATTGATTAATTACATGGAAAACATACTTGCACACATGTCTTGAAAAATAACTTTCTCTTATTAAAATCAATTTTTAACTTATCCCACATTGAAAAATTACAAGACTTGTTTTGGGATTTTAAATAGGAGCTTATTTACACTCCTTAGATATAAAGATGAGAGAATGGAAGCTTGCTACCGCACAACATGCATGCACGCGTGTGCGGTGCAATGAGGAACTTTAGAGGCCTTTTCTAAACTAGCACCTTCCTTTGCTCCATGACTCTTCAGAAATTATTTAAGGAACATGAATCAAGCAATTACACACACAAGTTTCGAAAATCACTCTTGCCTTTCTCAATCCGATCTACTATTGTTTCATAGAAGGTTTCTTTGGAGACTATTCACCTTTGCTGGTTGCAGATTCTTGTCCAAGGCTTTATTGTATTTTGGGAATGGATTTTCTTGTAACCCAACAACAAACTCAGTGGGGCAAATAACGTTCTAAAGATAGTGTCTTCAGACACACCTTAGAGCTTCTCCTCTACGTTTCAGTGATCCCAATTAATTCCCTATAGGTTATTCTCAAAGTTAGATATATTTAAAAAGGATAGCCAATCTTGTGGAGAAATAGGTTGCTCTTGGCACTCAGTTGGTTTGAGAGGTGGTTGCACCACATATACTACTCCCTCTAACAATCCTTGTTGTAGGTTTAGCCCCTGGATTTCCGTTGACATGGTGGGTTCAGAAATAATGAGTAAGAGTCTTGGTGCCCTTCGCTTTCCGCTTTTGAGTTGACCTGGTGTCCGATTCAACTCGTTTCCATTTCGAAGACTCACTAACTTCCTGTTTCGAGGGCTTTGATGGGGGAATTTGGCTGTTCTTACAGGGTCCTAGAGCAACTTGGATAACTCCTTCCAACGTACACTGCCTATTGCAATAATAGTAAAGAGAGCAAGTGGAACTTATCGGTAATATCTTTCCAAACCAAAGTTGCAATGATGTGAAGTTGTTGCAAGAACTCGAAACTGGGAATTGTAGGAAGATGGAGGGCTGAGTCATGCCACTTGGTCATTCTCCTTAAAACCGTATTTTCCCCTATGGTGCAACCGGGTGATCGCAAACTGGTCGCCGAGATAAAACAACCCATAAGCCACTGGTAGGCGTGCACTCGCTTACTAGACCTCCGTGAACCACAGAAGATTGATGCTCATATTTCTCAAAGAAAACAAGAATGTCGAAAAAATGATGTGTGTACTGGGTCGGCTAGCATTCTTCTTATAGAGTGCTCTCAGACCCAAATGGACACAGATGTGTCCTTTCAGACAAGAGACTCTTCAAAATAGTGCACCTGTTCGAAAAGACACAAGGAGGAAGAAAAGACACAAAAAGAAAATGTTTTAATTTGAAATTAAATTCAAAATTGAAAATACTTAATTTAAGAAAGAAAAGATATAATTCGGTGCATCGTATGTGCACGCGCACACGCACCTGCGCCCCAACCCGGCCCGGCTCGGCACGTGCGTGTGAAAAGCACCCCTAACCCTCCTCACATGCATGAAATATCTATAGTCCTCTCCTCCTATGGGTCCCTACCCATAGAGGGAGCAAGATTACAAATATACTCCACTTCCACTCATTTCCCAAGCAATGTGGAACAATGAGTCATTTAAGGGTGGGAAGAGGAAAGAACTAAAAACAAGAGAGGGAGGAGAGAGATTCTTGTAAATTTGGATCTCCCTCTAACAATCCCCCACAAGATTCAAAATTACAAGAAAATCGAACAGTCTAAGCATCACAGCGAGAAAAGTATTCATGGTAATGCCTTTTGGATTTCAATCAACACTTAGGTATGACAGACTATGTTACCGAGTATGGGTGGAGTCAGACTCCTTCAACCTTTCTTCTTTGTCGTAACTAGCTAACTGTCCATCCAACTCAACTCACCAGTTTTTTAGTGGTTCTTTTTTTTTTTTTGGAACATTTCGGCCTTGTTCCCCTCTTGGAATCATGAGTGCTTTAGAGAGTCATCCCTAGATCTCTCTTAGAAGCGACCACACTTCACACTCACTTAGGTCAGTTATTAGTGTGCACTGCTCACACTATTCCTAACTGATTAAGAGCCTCATGCTCAACCTCCTCAATCTGTAGTGAGCACTATCTTACCTTGGCATCTGAAATGGGACACAAATGATAGTGCTTTCCCAAGTCATCTAGTGACTTGTTTTTACCCATTCAACCTAATTCCAGGGATTTCCTTTCACATAGGTTGGGTGTCCATCACTCGTTTTTACCCATTCCTACCGATGCCTCATAAACCACCTTAGAAGTTTGTGGTTTGGTTAACGAATCTGCAAGGTTCTTTTTAGACCTTACAAAATCTAGAGCGATTGTACCTTCGCTGAGGTATTGTCTTACCAGGTTATGCCTTAAGTGGATGTGTCTTCTTTTACCGTTGTACGTCTAGTTCTTGGCTCTAGCTATTGCTGCTTGGCTATCACAATGGAGAGATATGGATGAAACCGGGCACTACCAAAGTGGTATGTTTGCTAGCAAGTTCCTTAGCCACTCTGCCTCGGACCCTGCCAATTCTAGTGCAATGAACTCGGTCTCCATTGTTGAACTTGTATTGCATGATTGCTTTATCGATTTCCATGATACTGCTCCTCCACCTAGAGTAAACACATATCCATTGGTGGAAGTACTACTAGTTGAATCTGCGCATCAATAAAGCCTTCTAGAACAAGAGGAAAACCTGAGTAATGTAAACCAAAGTTTATGGTTCCTTTTAAATATTTTAATAATCTTACTAAAGCTTCCCAATGTTCATTTCCGGGATTATGAGTATGTTGACTTAATTATCCCATAGATATAGCTATGTCTAATCTTATATAGTTCATTAAATAAGATATAGATCCAATTATACTTGCATACTCATTTTGTGAAACAAGTTCTCTTACATGTTTCTTTAAGTGAATACTACAATCAAGATGTGTTTTAACTGGTTTACAATCATAGTGTCCAAATTTCCTAAGAATACTCTCTACATTGGGAGAGAATAAAGCTTTCTTGTTCTTTATGGATTTTGATCCCTAAGATTACATCAGCCTCACCCAAGTCCTTGGTATCAAATTTGGACATTAGAAATTGTTTTATTTCTTTTACAACCTTTAGACTAATTCCCATTATTAGCATATCATCAACATATAGACAGATCATGACTCCTATATTATTTTCAAATTCGCTATAGACACATCTATCAGAACCATTTCTGCTATATCTATTAGTTACTAACACACTATCAATTTTTTATGCCATTGTTTGGGAGCTTGTTTAAAGCCATACAGTGACTTAATTAATTTACATACTTTATTTTCTTGTCCTGGCATTATGAAGCCTTCAGGTTTCCTAATGTAAATTTCTTCTTCTAATTCCCCATTTAAGAAAGCTATTTTGACATCCATTTGATGAACTATTAGCTTGTAAATGGATATTATAGGAAACAAAACCCTAATTGTTGTTAATCTTGCAACTGAGGAGTAGGTGCCAAAGAAGTTTACATCTTTCTTTTGTCTAAACCCCTTAGCAACTAATCTGGCTTTGAATTTGTCTATTGTGCCATTAAGTTTTAGTTTTTTCTTAAAGATCCATTTACAATCTAGTGCCTTAGTTCTAGGTGGGAGATCTACAAGTTCCCAAGTGTGATTAGTGACTAAAGAGTATTTCACTTTTTATGGCTTCTTTCCAAAATACTGCATCAGGTGAAGTTATACCTTCCTGATAGGTTACTGGGTTTTTGTCTACCAGAAATGTGAACATTTCATCACCCAAGTTTGTTTCTCTTATTTGTCTTTTACTTCTCCTTAAGTCTAAGTCTTGCCTAAGTGAAGTACTGATTCCTTGAGCACTCACTTGTTCTTGGTTTCTAACTTAGTTTTGGGAAGGTTCCCTATTTAATGTTTCTTTTCTCCAAGGGAAGATGTGCTCAAAGAACCTTGCATCTCGGGACTCTATTATTGTGTTATTTTCAACAATATTTTTAATTGTTTTAATTACAAGGAACTGATAAGTCGCACTGTTCTGTGCATAGCCAATGAACACACAGTCACAGGTTTTCGGTCATAATTTCTTTTTTTTAGGTTCAGGTATTCCAACCTTTGCTAGGCAGCCCTAAACTTTTAGATAGTTCAAACTAGGTTTTCTGTTATGCTAGAGTTCAAAGGGTATTTGTCCTTTCTTCTTGGGTGGTATTCTATTATATAGGTGGCAAGCCGTTAGGATTGCTTCCCTCCACAAATTCAGAGGTACACCTGAACTAATTAACCTTGCATTCATCATTTCCTTTAATGTTTTGTTCAGTCTTTATGCAACTCCATTAGATTCAGGTTGATAGGGAGTTGTGGTTTCATATATGATTCCATTTTCTTCAAAGAATTTTCTAATGGTTTGTCCATTATACTTAGTTCCTCTATCTATTATAAGTCTTTTTATTTTCTTTCCTAACTGATTTTCTACTTCAGTTTTGTAGTTTATGAAAGTTTGATCAACCTCATCTTTTGATCTAAGTAGAACTACTTTTGCATATCTAGAGAAGTCACCTGTAAAGCTTGGCATTTTTCATTTGTAAAATTAATAGGAACATTCAAAACTTCTAACTTACATAAACATTTTAAATAAGGAGCACTACAATGCCTTAGTCTAGCATGCCAAATATCAAAAGATTCAACAATATAAGTAGAAGAAGAAGCAGTTTTGTTCATAATAATTTCAGAAACATTCAATACAAATAGTCCTCCTAAATTGTATCCTTTTCCAATAAATACATTATTTTTAGTCAACACGGCATTTTTTGCTTAAAATGTGAGTTTTAGTCCTACTTTGTTGAGGAGTGCTCCTGATACCAAGTTCCGTCAGATCTCCGACACATGTAGCACATCATTCAGCATTATAATTTTTCCTGAAGTCAGTTTCAGGAGCACCTTTCCTTTGCCGATGACCTTCGAAGTTTGTGAGTTTCCCATGAAGACTTGCTCTCCTTCAGTCTGAGTTGTATACTCATAGAAGGAACTGCGGTCCCCACAGATGTGCTTGGTAGCACCAGTGTCTAGTACCCACTCCTTCGACTTATCAACTAAGTTCACCTTAGTTACCATGGTTGCGATAACAACCTTAGTCAAATTGACTTTTGGTTTCCTAGAGTCATTCTTTTGGTACCGACAGCCCTTCTTGTAATGTTCAGGTTGACAATATCCTGTTTCTCATGAAAGAGTTAGCAGTGATAGGTTCCATAAATATGGTACGTGCACCCGCGCCCACGCCCTGGCCCGGCTCGGCGCACGCGTGTGAAAAATACCCCCAACCCCCCTCACATGCATGGAATATCTATAGTCCTCTCCTCCTATGGGTCCCTACCCATAAAGAGAGCAAGACTACAAATATACTCCACTTCCACTCCTTTTCCAAGCAATGTGGGACAACGAATCATTTAAGGGTGGGAAGAGGAAAAGACAAAAAACAAGAGAAGGAGGAGAGAGATTATTGTAGCTAAATCATTTTCGAAGTCTTTGTCGAAGCTATATTCTCTTTTCTTTAGGTGATTTGCAGCTGGTTGCATGCAGATGGAGTTATGCAATACATAGCAGAGAGGTTGTTCTGGTTTGGACTCGACCCGTAGCCAGTCTCCTGGCTCATCTATTTTTCGTTTCCCCGTTTCTAAGAGTACTTCTTCATGACCGGTACCTGGGCGGATTTGTCTGCACTTCTTCCATTGATGGCGAACCAAACCGCAATAGGCACAGAATCTTGTGAGATTCTTATAAGTGAACCGAATCCATACCTATTCTTCGCCGGTATTAAGGAAGAAGCCCCTAAACAGAGATTTGCAAAGGTTAAGCTGATTGTGTAGACGAATTGCCCCTAAACAGAGATTTGCAAGCCTCATTTTCCGGTGAGAATAGATGACAGACCTAAGGATTCTAATTGATGCTACTTTGAAATTTTTCCTAGAAGGCAAAGCAACCAGCATTTATCCATGGTTTTATTCGTTTGGAAGTAGAAGTTTAAAGGCTTTGAACATGTCGTTTGATTTCTTAGGTGCTTTCTTCGTCTTAGTCTAATGACAATGAAACGATGTGAGCTGAGGAACGAAAAAGTGTTATAATTCCAAGCTAACTCTTCTTCAGATGGGAAATCTATGATGTATACTTGTAGAACCTAGATGCCTTCAGAATTTTGATAAATGAAGGCAATCAGGCTTCAGGCATTGGCCTTCCACCACCAGATGAATAAAAACTGGATTTCCTTTTGGAGGAGTTAATGATTAATCTACACCAGAGCTACTTGGGGAAAATAGAAAAATAGATTGCTTACACTCCGTACTCCAATGCCCAACTGTAATACCAAAAAGAAAAAATTAAAGAGATTCATCAAAATGATTGTTTCATTACCTTCATATATGCCAGTGCTGTTTTCTACTTTTCTATATAGTGTCCCACTGAGTTCCTTATTTTCTTTCATATCCTTTGAACCGGCGCGAGGCAACACTACGTTGGATGCATTTCAGATTTTCGTCCACCTAATCTTGATCTCAGTTTATATTGAAAATCTCTCTCACAGGAGGAATAAATGATGAACACCATCTTGATTTCATAAAAACTGAGGACAAAATGTCACAACCAAAGTTTTTCATATTTAAGGTGCCTCCCCGTCTAAAGACTTATCTGTTAAGTTTTCTTGTGTCGCAGAACAAATTCTGTTGCACATATATAGCATAGCCTGCAGGGGGCCTTTTAGAAGAACTAATCTCCTTTTGTCCTCCATGGTTAACAGACTTGTTGAACTGGCAAGTCGATATTTGCCAAAAAAAAAAGCTCTAAAACATGGTAAGACCCATGTTTAATCATGTCTATCTTTATGGGTGTCCCTTTTTTCAATTTGCTGAGGATCTTTGTAGGTGGCATTTGAAAATCGGAATATAGCGTTGTTAATTTGTTATACTCCATCCTAATCCTATATTTCCTTTCCAAAGGCTGACATGTTTTCTAGACAAGTTTAGTCTATAAGAGAACCTGGATATGGAAACCACAAAGGCACAAACATAAAACCACCTCATTGCACATGTAAAACCCACACGTCCACTCGTCAAAGTAGGTTACTAACAGGATGCAAATGATATAATGATTTTTAAATGTCTAGTCTCTGAGACCGGATTCAGTCCTCACAAAATTTGTAATCACACTGCTCACAACACTTCGAATTGCATGGCGATAAATGTTGTGAGCACGGTGTGAGTACAAATATTGTGAGGACTGAATTCAGACTCCTAGTTTCTCCAAAGGCTTCAAAATTTTTGTTGATCCAAAATAACCAATTTACGGATAAATTAAATAAAGGAAAGATGAGTATAGGAAAGAGAAAAATAAAAATGAAAATTCTAACTATGAGCAACTAATAGGGCAGAAGCCCCCACTTCTACACCTCCAACCCCCTAAAAAAGATCAGTTCCCCAGAACGGATGATACATTATGGTGGCTTCGTTCTGGAAAATGCCTTTATTGGTTCAAGAAAAACATCCAGCAAGAGGGATCTGGTCCCGAAAATAGTATGGCAAGGCATAAATCAACTGAATGGTGAAGGAAGAGGCCCTGTGAGTGCATCTGATCTTTTAATGCTCCCCATACCACAGATGATGCACCCAGGTGTTCTAAGGGCCGAAAATTTGGCCCCACAAAGATCACAAACATCATGTCCAATTGTTGACAAGCGGCTGAGTGTAGCGGCACAGAACTGGGAAGGATCTTCTAATGGATCAATAGAGTTGTTGGACAACCCCCTCTGAATACACATGTCAATCAAGCTTCTCAATTCATCTTGCTTACTTGGTGGTGCTTTGCACAGGAGGAGATCAAGCATCTGCTTTGCATAAGCATAGTTCTGCACCTCCATGTTTCTTTTTATTGCAGTTCTGATGCAGTTTACTCTATGCTTTGTTTGAAGTGGTAAGGAAGCCAGGTGTCGGGAGAGTCTTGCCATCTCATCTTTTGCACTAATTAGACTAGGTCCTTGTACCTTCTGCAGCCGTCCAATTTCCTATATAGGATGCATGAATTTTACAGTAAATTAGATATATTAGCTTGTCATAATAAAATAAGATGTATTATCTTGTCAACAATAAAGAGGCATAACAAAACTTTAAGACTAAAAAATGACTTTCCAAGATTGAAAGGAAACTCATCATCATCATCATCCAAGCCTTATCTCAACTGTAAGGGGTCGGCTACATGAATCTTGTCTTGCCATTCCATTCTGTTTAATGCCATATCCATTGTGAAAGGAGGCTTGTCTTAAACCGCCAGTGTGAGCTTGTCTTACACCACTGGTCCTAAGCTCGGATAAAGGAGGAGAGTTGCATCAGGTTGGCAGTCGGCACTAAAACTTTTGCCAAACTCTTATGATCATGGATTGAAAGGGAACTAATATCCCGATATAGATCTTGTAGCAGTCTGTGGATGTTACTAATGGAAGACCAATACTGTGGCTGTAAGCCTCTTTCCAATCAGGTATTCTGCATATTTGACCTCCATTGTGCTGCTACCCAGGCTTTGTGCATGGCACATAATGGTACAAGGACCCATAATTCACCAGATCCCACTTGAAGCTTATGCACAGTAAAAAATGTAAAAAAGAGATTGCTTTTACTGGATGGTGTTCGTCCAGTCTAGGTTTCTTTCTAGGATCATTCACCATAAACTTTTGTTTGAAAAGATAGGAGGAAAAGATGTAAAACGGAGATTGCTTTAATGTTTCTCACAAGTTTGTCTTTGAGGATTAAATGGCTTATTATCAATTTACTTAAAAATCTTAGATGATGATACCTGAAGTAGAGCAACTGCAATCTTGTACTGAGCACAAATGGTGGCTTGAGCTTTAATGTCAGCTCCACGAGATTGATCCTTGGCTAGTGCAAGAAAAGCTTCATTGAAACAGGACAGTGCATCTGGAAGTTGATTCTGCTCAAGGTGTGCGAGTCCAGTTTTGAAGCATACTGAAGCAGCAGCCCCATGAGGAACCTGTGAAAGAAAGAAGCTAGACTAAAACCAAGAGTCCTGCAAAGCACAACAAATGAAGGGGGAAGAAATAGAACATAGAAAGGTTCATTTATCCAAGAGTGGCTTTCACAGGGTGAATAGATCCTGGAATTCCTCACTACTCCAGAATAGTTTTACCTAGCAAAAGTTTATTCTCATTGTTGCTTCCATTTTCTCCATACATCTTCAAATAATCTCAAAGGTAGATGGTTTTATAATTGTCTATCATGGCCATGTTGAATGATGCTCTCTGGTAGAGAACGGTTTCAACCTAAGCTTTATACATATAGGAACACTTCCATGAAGAGAACAGGAGAATAGTTAAAGAGCAATTGGGAACTACCAAGATTTAGATAGGGCTGTAAATGGATCAAACCAAATCAAGTAGACCCATATTTGATTCATTTATATTCGGATTTGAATTGAATCTTATCTTTTGGATTTATATCATATTCGAACCGCATTTGCATTACAACTGGAAATTTAATAGAATTAATAAATTAAACTCAAAAAGATAAAAAATTACATATTATTATAAAAATGAACTAAAGAAACTTTAATATTTATAAATGAATTGTAAATTTTACTCTCTCTCTCTCTACCAATGTGGGGTCTTAAGTCAATTTGATTACATCATATTGGATTAGATAGAGTGGATAAACAGAGTGGACATATCAAATTCAAATTATAAAACAAATGGATACCATTTACAGTCCTAGATTTATAACATTAAGAGAAAACTATGCCCGTGTTCCTTGGAACATGGTAAATCTCAATAAACACTGGAAACATAATTGGAAGATTGATGCTCCTCTCCCACTTTAGAAAATTAATAGAATTCTATTAAATGGTAGGACACCTTGCAGTAGCTTAGTAAATGCTAAAATGAGTAAAATAAAATTCTCATATCCCAATTCTCTGTAGCCACCTAGCCTGCAGCATGCCTAAAGGTATAAATTTGTAGTACTTCCCATGTATTTCTCACCTTACCTGAAGTTTTAAAATATCATAAATAAATTTTTATTCAAAAGTGAAAATATATTTTGTATGATCCAAAGTATCTTCAATTAGTCCAGAAACCATTAACAAATGGATTTAAAACAAAATACCACAAGATAATTAGAAGGATTTCAAATAGAATACACTGGTAACTTAAATGTATTAAATATCAACTTCTGAGAGACTCAACAATCTTTACTTTGTTTATTGAAAATAACATCATAAAGTCAAACTTATTGTATGGAAAAGTCAGGGTAAGTGTGAATAGGTGAGCCTATTTTTGGAAATTTGGATCAAAGAATGGAGTTGAATAGAGGGGTATCATTGTGATCTTGCAAATACTGTTAGCTTTTTAATGGCAAATGTCTGACAGGGGGGGTCTTTGAAGGTATAAAAAGTCAGGGTAAGTTGTGAAAAGTTGAGGGTTGTTTCAGATAATAACCCTATTATTTATAATACTATAATTTATTATATTATTTTATATTATATAGAATATATAATAATTACATCGTATTAAATTGTAAGTATTGTAATATTTTATAGGGGCCACTTTATATGAGAAAATACCGAATGTTAGGACCATACCCAGTCTACCCTTCCCAAGACCCAGAGAGCTGGGATAAACATTGGGTAATGGCCCTTTTTAATTATTGTAATATTTTATGCATACATGAATGTCTTTATACAATTAGAAAAATATTTTTTATTTGCTATAAAATGTATATATATTATAACTATATCATATTATTATATTATGTCAAGTATATTTATATTATAATTCCTGCAAAGAATCATTTCTTCTCCAATCTTGGACAGAAATAAACTACAGGACCAGCCAAACACCATTCAAGCCATTTCCTGCCCGCAGTCAGCCAGACATTGACAGAAATGGGCTTCTAGCAATGGACTAAGCAGGGCCTTTATGGGCCAGCTGTAGTTGATTGAGGGCATGTATACTGATAGTCTTATATCAGAAAACAGAGGAAGAGGAAGCACTTACTTGTCCAGGGTGCACAGCAGAAAGTGGGGAAGTGGGGCGAACAAGAGGCTTTCCGGAACTGACAGATCCTGGCACACCAAGTACACTCAGATCAAGAGGCTGCGAAGATATTGGGATCTGAGCAACTGGAACCTGGGATTGTGGTTGGATATCAGGCTGACCCATGGACTGTGGTGGCACACCACCATCTGCAAGCCCAATGGATTCAAGTGGGATAACTGGCTTTTGAGTTGCCTGAGGGGGTACTCCTCCATCAGGAAGACCTATATCAGCCGCTGCATTAACCTGGTTAGTGGTTACCTTGTTTTTGTCAACTTCTTGAGATTTCGGAATTGATTTTGTGATATGTGCCCCTGAAGGAGGCAAAGAAGCTACAACCTGAAAGGATGTAATTGTATTCTGGAAAAAATCCTCAGGGATGGGACCAGAATTAATTCCCACACCCATAGCTGTTGGGGTTGCTTGTTTCACTGTTGCAGGTTGTACCAATGAATCAATTCCAAATAAATTAGGAGAAGAAACAGGAGCAGTTACAGTTGCAGAACCTGGTTGAGATAGAATCAATGCAAGATCTTGGGATCCCCCAAATGATGATCTGTTCCTACCAATGGGTGGACCTAAACCATCACCAAGTTTAAATTGCTTGGTGGCTTCTTTAATCTTATTGACATCCACTGGACTCGATGCAATTGGCTTCTCACGTATCTGTATGCGAAACTTTCTGGTCTTGGTCACTCCACCCTCCTCATCACTGCTGCTATCATCAGCAGAGGCACCATATAATGATTTCTTAAATTCTTCAGCAGCTTTTGCCTGCTCATCTGCAGCTGTTGTGCTTGCTAATTTCTTGGTGAGAGATTCCAAATCATTAAAAGAATGCACCTTAGCATCTCCACCAGCCATGCTGTTGGGCTTGGCAGATATAGGCTTAGCAACAGAAGCTTGAAACCCATTGGCTTTGTTCTCACCAGCTGCAGTTGTAAAAACCTTGACTAAATTCTCTTCCCTTACTTCTACTACATTGCCCCTTCCTTTAATTGCACCCAAGTAAACACCAATATGTTCTGGAATGATGGATGGGATGCCACCATCATTGGTCTTCATATATGGTGTTACCTCTCCAGCCAGCTCCCATTGAGGTATATTTTTCATGTTAGTGGGGGTCTTTATTTCCCAGTTTCCACCACCCCATTCTGGTCCTTTAGGAACCATACTCTCAGCCGAAAAGTTGGCAAAAATACCTTGTGTCCATCCTGTTGAGCGGACTCTTAAAATCCTTTCACAATATCGCCTCAATTCTGAATCAGTACTAGCATCTTCCAATTTATGTGCAAGACGCCGCATAGCACTGGGGTTCAAGTGACATATAAATAGATCAAGCATGCTCAAAAAATCTGCAATAACCTCAAAAGTTTCTTTTGCACTATCAAACTGACCATACCTGCAATTTATTGAGTCAATTATAACTTAAAAAGCACATAGGCATTAAGAAGAAAATGAAACTTCCAATCAGCTAAGTTTTCTCAACCACCTAGAAATAATTCATAAAATTTTCAACTTACTGCACCTCTAGGAATATATAATAATGCTTATATATGGAAAAGACAAAATCGAAAGAGGCCAAATAACATTTACCTTGGTATTACTATCACAAGAATGTAAACAAAAAGTGATCTGTTGCAAGTCAAAGGGGCTAGAAGTAGACCAAAAAGGACATGGGTTGAAGTAAAATGATTTAAGTAGTGGCATATAGTTTGCACAAGGCTTATATTATCTTGGTGATGATGAAACAAATATGGAGTCAGAATGTCAACAATATTACAATATATTACATTACATTTTCATGAAAAAGAAAGTTAAAATGTCAACAGATGCTTAAAATGAATACATTATTACAGAACCACACAGCTTATACATTAAATATGTTGGAGACAATTTGTAGGGAGAAATTGTGACTATTATATATCATCCATGCATGTTAAATGCCAAATTATAGTTGGGATAAGGTTTTGTTGAGTTGAGAACATTCAGTGCCAACTATCAAAGACTAAAAGAACTGTTAAGAGTGTGAGGGCATTTCTGTCCTTTTGTGTTTTTTTTTTATTTGGGCGCCTATTCAAGGGCACCTTTGTAATTTTTCTTATGAAGAAGAAATGAAAAGTCTCTTGGTGTGAACAGTGCCAAACCAAGCATTCTCGACAAGCATTCTCAACATCTCTAAACTTTACAACTTGGTATCAAAGCTACGCATGATCAAGAAAACTCTCTGCTGCTGGTCGTGACTCATAGACAGATCTGCTGACATCAGCACGCCATCGGTTGACGTCAGCACGCCGTCTTAGGGGAATTTTAGTGTAAGTTTCATGGTGGTTTGAAGTTTTTTTGGATTTTTCGAATGAAAATTGGCAAAAAATCCAGATCTGGAATTTAGGGCTTGCATGCTCGTATGGTGGATTGGTTGCTGCTGAAACCTCGTGTTTGAGTCGTGGTAAACCCCTGGGACTGTAGGAAGTAGTCTTGAGTTTTTTAGAGCCCTAAAACTTTTTTTGGGAATTTTTTTCTTCCTATATTTTGCTACCAGTACCTATTTTTCCTAGGTTTTTTGCTGTAACTCGTGTCTAACCTTGTGGAAAAGGTGTTTGGGAGTTCAGCTGTTGTTGGAAGACTGTGGTGCTGGTGAGAAATTTGTTTTTGGAGGATTTATTACCGGTAAGGAAGCTAAGCTGAAGCCTGAAGATCCACACTATTCCAAACGGGAGTAGGATAATTTGCTGGTTATGTCATGGCTCGTATGCTCTATGCAGCCACACATCGCCCGTAACTAATATGTTCCTTCCAACAGCTAAAGATATTTGGGATAGACTAACTGCAACTTATTCTCAAGTGAAAAACACTACTAGAATCTATCAGTTGCGAAGAGAAGCATGTAATATGCGACAGGGGGAGAAATCAGCGGCCATGTATTTTTCCTCCTTAGAATCAATTTGGGAAGAAATTGATCATCTTGAGGTTTTGGAGTGGAAAGATCCTGTTGATGCTTAACAATACAAGAAGTACATTGAAAAAACTCGAGTTTTCGATTTTCTTGCTAGGCTGAATGCTGATTATGACTTCATTAGGCAACACATCCTTAGTGCTGATATTTTGTCACTCTTCACAGCATATTCCTTGCACAGAATGAAGAGAGTAGGAGGAATGCTATGATGCAAGTGTCTGTAGGTGAGCACACTGCTCTTGTATCCACAAAGCCTAAGCAGAGTTTTCGTAAACATGAAGAGGTATTTTGTGAATACTATAAGAAGCCAAAGCATACCAAGGATAGATGCTGGGAACTAAATCCACACTTGAAACCTGAGAAGTTTAAAAGTGGAAAGAAAGTAAATGCTCATGTTGCTACTGCAAGTCATGATTCTTAGACTCACATGCTTAAGGGAAATCCTCTTGCTCCGGCATATACTCATGACACCTCTGATGTGATGGAAAAATTGAGAGACATCTTACTCCATCTTGAAAAGAGCGGGTTGCCTACATCTACTGGTTCAAATGCTTCTTCTAGTGCCTTTGCAAAATCAAGTACTACATTTATGTGTCATGTCCCATCCTCTAGCTCTTGGATAATTGACACAGGAGCCAGTGATCATATGACTGGTATGCCTTTCAGGGAAAGGTACAATTACCGTTGCCGATGGATCCCAGACCCCAATATCGGGTTTGAGTGAAGTTAAACTTACCAATAGCCTTTCTTTGTACTCTACACTCCATGTTCCACAATTGCATAGAAATCTCTTATCTGTTAGTTCTATTACAAAGTCTCATAATTGCTATGTAACCTTCTTTCCATCTCATTGTGTCTTTCAGGACCTGAGTATGGGGAAGACAATTGGTAGTGGACATGAAGCTGATGGAGTTTATCTTCTTGATCAGTCTCCAATGTTAGGGTTGATGTGTCGGTCTGTGTCTTATCATGATGAGAAACTAAGTCAACTGAAATTGTGGCATCATCGTCTTGGGCATGTGTCTTTTGGTTCCTTGAAGTTTTTGTTTCCTAGTTTGTTTGAGTCCTTGTCTAGTTCTGGTCTGCAATGTGAAGTCTGTCAACTATCAAAGCAATGTAGAAAAACCTTTTTTGCAGTAACAAAAGAAGTAATGTTGCTTTTCATTTAATACATACTGATGCTCGGGGACCTTATTCTATTCCATGTATGGGTGGCTACAAATATTTCATTCTCTTTGTTGATGACTAGTCGCAATATACTTGGTTGTATTTGATGAAGAGCCGAGATGAAGTTCCTTCAATTGTGAAAGGATTTTTTAGTATGGTGGAGACAGCTTGAGAAGAAGATTAAGATTATTAGATTTGACAATGCCAAGGAGTACTTTGAGAAGCACTTACAAACCTTGAAGAAAAATGAGTGATTCACCAGAGTTCTCGCCCTCATACTCCCCAACAAAATGGGGTATCGGAGAGGAAAAACAGATATGTGTTTGAAGTTGGCAGAGGCTTGTTATTCTAGATGCATGTTCCAACTCGGTTTTGGGGGGATGCTGCTCAAACAACTATATATCTTATTAATAGACTTCCCTCACGGACCTTGCATCTCTAGTCTCCTCGTCAACTTCTTTTTCCTGATGAGGATACATTCCATCTTCCTCCCAAGGTTTTTGGGTGTGTTTGCTTCATCCATGACATGAGTCCTTCTAGGCTGAAATTTGATCCAAAGTCAATCAAGTGAGTATTCTTGGGATATTCTTCAGTCCAAAAGGGGTATCGTTGTTATGACCCTTGTTTTGGAAAAAGGTATGTGTCCAAAGATGTCACATTCTTTGAGTCTACTCCCTTCTTCTCTGTCTCTTGTTCTTCTCTTCAAGGGGAAGATGTTAGTGAAGATCGGACTCCCTTTTGTATGCCGATTCCTGCAACTGATGCTGTCAATCTTCTTCTCCTCCTCCTCCCTGTGGTCGTAGTAGTCCTCCCGTGCCTCCTCCTTTGCCTCCTCCTATTCCCCGGTCTTGGCATCAGTGGTTCGTCAGACAAAGAAAGAGGATGACTCTAGAGATTGAATGTCCATTACAATTTGAGCTCTCAGACTCAGGTAATTTGGACTCTAAACCTCTTCCTGTTTCCGATGCCTGTGTTGAATCTATTGTTGAGCCTCTTCTTGTAAATTCTGATCTCAACCTTCCTATTGCAATTTGTAAAGCAAGACGGACATGTGCTAAGTATCCTATCTCAAACTATGTCTCTTATGATACTTTGTCACCCTCTTATTGTGCCTATATCTCTTCTATTGCTTCAGTTTTTATCCCTCACAATGTTACTGAGGCAGTGCAGTTCCCTCATTGGAAGGATGCTATGAACCAGGAAATGGAGGCACTCAAAAAAAACTAGACATGGGAAATTGTTTCTCTTCCAGAAGGTAAAATTCCTGTAGGATGCAAGTGGGTTTACATAGTGAAGCATAAAGATGATGGCTCAATTAAAAGGTACAAAGCTCGACTCATGGCAAAAAGGTACACCCAATCTTATGGCATTGATTACCAGGAAACATTTGTGCCAGTAGCCAAGATGAATTCAATCCGAGTTATCATGTCTCTTGCTGCCCACTATTCTTGGTCCTTGTATCAAATTGATGTTAAGAACACCTTCCTTAAGGAGACCTTCAAGAAGAAGTTTACATGGAACTTCCTCCAGGAATGAACATCCCTGGGAGTGAAGGAAAGGTTTATCATTTGAAGAAATCCCTTTATGGCCTTAAACGGTCCCCTCAAGCTTGGTTAGAAAGATTTAGGAAAGCTGTCTTAAAAATTGGCTTCTCACAATCACAAAGTTGACCATACCCTATTTATTAGGAGAGCAAATGGAAAATTAACTATGTTGATAGTATATGTTGATGATATTGTTATCACAAGTGATGATATCTCTGGGATTGCTGAACTGAAGTCTTTCCTTGCTACTGAATTCGAAATTAAGGATCTCGAAAATCTCCAGTTTTTCCTAGGGATTGAGGTATCAAGGTCAAAGAGGGGCATTTATATTTCTCAAAGGAAATATGTCCTTGATTTGCTTCAAGAGGTAGGAAAATTGGATTGTAAACCGACTGAAACTCCAATTGATCCCAATCATAAGTTGGGAGTTGATGATGGAGATGTTCTTCTTGACAAAGGTGTGTATCAGAGACTTGTTGGTTGCCTTCTCTACTTGTGTTTGACTAGACCAGATATATCATATGCTGTGAGTGTGGTCAGCCAATACACGCACAAGCCTAGATCATCTCATATGTAAGCAGTGAATAGAGTACTTGCCTATTTGAAGGGATGTGCAGGAAAGGTGATATTGTATTCTAATAATGAGCATCAGAAGGTAGAGGCCTATTCTGATGCTAACTGGGCAGGTTCTATTGATGATACGCGGTCTACTTCTGGCTATTGTACTTTGGTGGGTGATAATGTTGTATCTTGGAAAAGTAAGAAGCAATCAGTTGTGGCTCGATTTAGTGCAGAGGCAGAGTACAAAGCTATTAAAAATCATTATATCATTTAAATGGGAATTATGCATCAAGACCATTTGTAGGCTTAGCAATGATCAAGAACATTGGAAACTACCCCACTTCTATTTTAGTTCTCTTTATCAATAATCTAAGGGTCCGTTTGGTTCATGGTTAGGATCAGAATCAAAATCTCTTGGAATCAGAATTAGATTCACCCATTCTCAATGCCTGTTTGTTTTACACGGGAATTGGAGCAGATTCCAATCATTGTTATTTGATTCATTTGGACCTAGAACCAGAATCAATTGAAAATTTTCAGTTTTGTATTAGTTTATTAATATTTTATTATTATTGTTTTTATTATTTTATTTTTACTTTATTGTTTTTGTTATATTATTAATTTATTAATATTTTATTATTTTGTCATTATCTTACTAATATTTTTACAACTTTATTAATAATTTATTATTTATTATTATATTATTAATATTGTGTTATTACTTTTACTATTACATTAATAATGTTACAATAATATTTTATTAGTACTTTATTGTTATTATTATTTTATTAGTATCTAATAATTAGTATCTTAGTATTTTATTATTACCTTATGAATATTGTCATTGAAAAATATAAAGATATTGAAGAGGCAATTAAAAGAAACATATTTGGATTCTGGATATGCTTTGATACACCATAGAAATTCAAATATATATTAAAAACATATGAACTTTATATAATCTACAACTTTAATAACCAATGCTCAAAGAACTGGGCAGGGTATAGAACCAGAGAAGGGAGAGGTTCACAAGTTAGAGGTTCAACCAGGGTTGAATCGGAGGTCGAACCATGATGACGTGGCATATACATATATATACTATGGATCATATAAATACTATATATAACATATTTTACAATTTTTAATATACTTAAATATGGTGGATGGATGGCAAGTTTCTTAACTTTTAAAGCAAATGACTAGGGCATGTCTTTTAATTTATATTTTCTTTAAAATAGTGCATAACAAAGTAATATGTACAATAGTCATTAATTAACAAAAGAAAAGAGGTGGATTAGTGGTAATTAAGCAATTTGTGAAAATAAGAGTTCATGGTTTCAAGTACAAAAGTAGATTTTGAAATTTCAATTATGCAAGTTCTAGGACCAGCTGAGAATACTTTTGCCACCAATTCATTCTTCTCCTCTCTTTTTTTCTCTTCCTTCTCTTCTTGCTCTTCCTTTCTAGCAAATCAGCAAACACTCACTTTTCTCAATTGAATATATCATCTGAAAGTTGGGAGAAGTGTTTGCAATACCAATCAATAAAAATAAGATTTGTAGACCAATTGGAGAAGGTGACTCAATAAGAGCTGAGCTGTTGGCGGTATTACAGGATGTATAAAAGGAAAATGAAATGCAGTTAAATAGACTAACTATAAGGATTTTGAGAGTGGGCTTGGCGCAATGGTTCGTTTCTCTATTGAGACCTAGGTGACCAGGGTTCAAATCTTGGAAACAACTTCTGTATGTATTTACAGTGCTAAGGCTAGGTACATCCTCCCCTCCCCAAACCTTGCATTGGCAGGAGTCTCGTGCACAGGGATGCCGTTTTTTATAGAGGTAGATGATGCTAAGGTGGTAATCAATTGGCTATAGAGCAAGGAGAGGGTCCTATGGACATATAGAAACAAGTTCAAGAAGTTTAAATGGTGACTAGAAGCATAAAAGTTAAGGTTCAATGGTTTCCGGGATTGGAAAATAACATGGCTGATGCTTTGATCAAACAACTATAGGTATTAGTTGTTTTGGGTTCAGTTGTAAAGGAATGATTTTTTTTTTTTCTGCGGGGGGGGGCTAGAGTTGTCTATACTCTCTTTTTTTTGTTTTGTATTGTTAAACAACATAAAATAGATCTGATACCATGTCAACTAACATAAAATAGAATAGCAAAACAAGGAGAAATTAAGAAGAAATAGAGAGAAGACCAAGATTTAACCAAGGTTTATAAAGTATCGGAAAGGCAATTTTAAGAGAAGTATCGAGATACGCCTTGGATACGCATGCGTATCAGAGAAAAACTAAGATACACATAGATACACTTTGAAACACTATAAATACTTTAATAAATCATAAAAATACATAACAACACTAAATATAAGACCTAAGTGAGGTGTATATATATTTTAATGGTTTTATGAAGAAATATATTGTAGTTAATTATAATTGTTGAAGATTAATTAGTTTTATGATGTTTTTCTGAGTAGATGTTTCATGTTAGTTGTTAGATAGGAGGTGGGGACCACAGTAGTTATGTGAGTCCAAATTCTATTATGTTTTTGAGTGTTATATATGCCGTTTTATGTTTGGATGCCCTATAAGGGCATAGTTGTCTTTGTACTGTTCTATTATTTTAGTATAAATAATAAGTGAAGGGGGCAGCCAGATTGTTGGTGCTCTTTTCTTTTCAACTTATCTTCTTCTCTTCTTCTCCTCTCTTCCTTCTCTCTTCTTTCTCTCTTCAAAAAACTACTTTCTTTCGTATTTTTTAATTCAGCAGATTCCTACTTGGTATTAGAGCATCGGCTAGGGTTTCTTGAAGCATTCTCATGCAGCCCCAGATCAGCCGACTGCATGAAGTAGTAAAGGGCTGATCGATCTACTAAAGATTGCCCAGTTCTTGGAGTTTTTGGTGGGATCTAGACATCAGGAAGGTGATCTACTGTTCGRCATCAAAATCAGGAAGAACT
>NW_010729127.1:3816546-3868257 GCF_000365185.1 Nelumbo nucifera
GAAGAATCGGGGGTTAACTATGAGAAGCTAATGATGCTCTACTGTGACAACCAAGCAACTATCAATATTGCACATAATCCTATTCAACATGACAACTAAACACATTGAGGTTGATAGACATTTTATAAGGGAAAGAGTTTCCTCAGGAGAAGTTTGTTTTCCATTCATCACATCAGACGAACAATTGGCTGATATCTTGACCAAAGGAGTTCCGAGAGGGAAAATGACACACTATATAAGCATGCTGGGCATGATTGACATCTATGCTCAGCTTAAGGGGGAGTGTAAAGAGACTGGGCCGAATGGGTCCTATATCTTCCCTTGTAATATTTTTTCTATTTCCCTGTTAGCTAATGGGCCTGTTATTTCTTTTTGTTTGTTCTCTTTATGTCACTGCCTAGCTGGCCACCCACTTAAGGGCATACTTGTAATTATTTTAACATTTTTTTAGTAAAAAGGATTAGAGAAGAAAGGGAAGGATTATTCGAACCTTCTTCTTCTTCCTCCTCTTTTCTCCATCTTCTTCTCTTGTACTGCTGCTCTTACTTTTCTTCCTCCTTTTTCTCTCTAATTTTTCAAGTTTACACCTATTTTAAGGATTGGTTTACATCTAAGGGGAGGAGGCGTAATGGTGGTAGTTGTAAGGGGTGGTAGGTCAGTGAGAACGGTAACAAGTGAAGTCTCTTTCGTAGGAGGAAGAAGTAAAGGAAGTGGAAGGGATTCTGATGGCTCAATAGGGGAGAACAAATGGTACATTTTCAAAGAGACAACAGGAAGAATAAATGACTGACAAAGAGATGGACTATAACACTTATAATCCTTCTGACTTTGAGAATAAAACCCAAAAAGACACACTTACTAGCATGGAGATCCAACTTACATAGTTGTCAAGGCGACACCTAGGCGAAAAGGCGCCCTTGGAGGCTCGCTTTGCTCAGCCACCAAGCAGCTTTGCATACTGTGTAATAAAATACTTTTATATTGTTATTTTTTTGAGATTATAATTATAAAATAGACATTATTAAAGAAAAATATTCATTTTTTGTGTTTATAAACTAATTATTTTTATTATTTTCTTATTTGTTAGGGTTTAATCAACACAAACATTGATAACTGCTGTATTGAACCCTCAATGACTTCAAAATCTGAACCAATAAGTAAGGGAAGAACTTAAAATTTTGTCTAATCAACACATTTCTTCTTCTTCTTCTTCTTTTTCTTCCACCTTTTCTTTTCTTCTTTCCTATAACAAAAATAGGGGTTCAGCCCCTATATTTTTTGAATTTTCTTTCCTTTCTTCTTGTTCTTCTCATAAATATGTTGATTTTCTAGACTTAAACATGAAGTTTATAATTTTCTTATGAAAATTATGGATAGTTATTAAAGAAAGTTGGTTATGGAACCTAGGGAACTACCCTAGGATATGTGATTTTTACTTAAAAAAATTCATCGCCTAGGCGACTAGGCAACAAGGTGCCCCCTGTCACCTAGCCTCGCCTTGGTGCCTTGAAAACTATGCCAACTTATCCTACCTATGATCGAGGCAATGAACAAAGCAAATACAACCAAAAATACGAGTAAAAGGAAATGGAGGTGTGGATTAAAACAAAAGGGAGAATGGGGACACACAATTGAGAATAGATATGGGCATGTGATTTATAAGAAAACGCAATGTAAGCATTCATTAGTCCAATAGACATTAGGAATGATTATCTGAAACAAAAGCGCTTCGGTCATATCAATTAAGTGTCTAATCTTCCATTTAGCCACACTGTTTTGTTGGGGTGTGTGTGAACAAGAAGATTGAAAGAGTCCAGAAAAATATTCTTTTGCATAATCAGACCTAAACACCTTAATAGAAGTGCCAAATAGATTATGAATTTCAGCATAAAAGAGCCAAAGATAATTAAACAATTTTGAACACTTTTTCATTAAATAAATCCAGGTCATCTTGGAGTAATCATTAACAATTATAACAAAATAGCAAAAACCATTATAAGACTTAACATGACTACGACCCCATACATCTACACGAACAAGAGAAAAAGGACTTGAGACTCTTATTACTTTGTGGAACAAAGGACACTCAATGGAGTTTACTAAATTGACATGATTCACACCATAGTGTTGAAATAGATGCCAAACTCGGAACAAGTTTCTGAGGGGCAAGAAGTGAAGGATGGCCCAATCTAAAATATACCATTTAAGTGGTATAAGGGTAGTCAGAAGAGCTTTCTGCAAACCTCCACCATCTAGATAGTACAGTCCTCCGAGTTCATGCCTGCCACCAATCGTCTTCCCCATCTTGAGATCCTAAAAGGCACAATAAGAATGAAAGAATGAGATCGGGCAATTGAGAGTCTTAGTTAATTTACTAACAGACATAAGACTAAAGAGAAACTTGGCAACATTCAAAATAGAAGGTGATACACTGATACCATCAACCAATGTAATAGACTGAGAGATAGAGGCTCCAGAATCTATGACCCATGATTTGGAAGAAGCAAGACAAGCCATACCTGTTTTGGCAAGGGTGGCAATGTTACAGGAAGAAAACAAAAGAAGTTTTTCATGCTCTTCTCATATGAAGGATATCAGCTCCTTTTCCTTCCTAGAAGAAAGGGCAGTAATGATATCATCACCAATGAGCTTGGATCTCCTACCCATACCTATCCACAGGACACTACAGCTGTACATTGGGAACATCTTCCATATTTACATGTATTCATGGGTGAGGTTCCCGATGTACGGATGTAGTGTCCTGTGGGTAGGAGATCCAGATTGATCACCAACCCCATGATCCTCTCTAGCCGAAGCATGATTGGCCCAAGTAGATGTGGACCATGTAAACCATAGCAAAAATTCACTGCGAGTCCCTCAAGTCCACAGTGGCTGCACTCACATACTCCACCTCATCCACCACCACAACCACCTTGAACTCCACAGCTCCCACCCCTCACTGTACCTCTACCACATACTCCTCTACTAGTACAACCACCTCTACTCACAACCAGGGCAGACCTCTCAGACATAAGACTGTTCTCACCATGTGAATTGGAAGCTCTTCTAATATGGGAAAAGACTTCTAAAAGGGATGGGAGATCACTACTTCCCAAAATTTGAGTGTAGACTGGTTCAAACTCATCCCTCAAACCAGACAAAAAATGAACTACATCAAGGTGTTCCCTTTGTTGTTGCTGCACCTTCAGGTCTGTAGATAGAGCTTGATACACATTCACCTCATTCTTCAAATTTTTAGGAGTAGCATAATACTCCTCAACATTTTTGTCACCTTGCTGAAGTGTGAAGTACTCTTGATACAGTTGATACATCCTTGTAACATTATCCTGGCCTGCATATAGTTGTTTGGCATGATCCCTTAATTCTTTTGCAGCGTCTAAAAACATAAGTTTTACGCTAATGTGGTTCTCCATGTTATTCCAACCAGGTCATAATCAATGCATTCTCATGCAGCCATTCGTTATACCCATCAGTACCACTTTTGGGCTTTATCCTTCTTCACATATTTCAGCTTTCCTTTAGCAATAAGAAATACATCTACAAACTTTAACCACGAAACATAGTGTTGACCATTCAGCTTGACAAAGGTCATCTGTACTGTTATGTAATCATGCAGTAACCCTACAGCAGATTTTATTTCACCACTAGTTGAAGCCATAGGATTGCAACACCTTCACTTAAGCTCTAGAAGACAAACCTCAAACAGCCACCAACTAATATTGTCACACCCGGCTGTCACCACACTTTCAGTCTCACTGCCACCAAACCAGCCAAAAAGGTTCAAAACAACCACCAAAAGTGAAAAAAAAAAAAAGCTGATATCACACACCCAGGAATCAGTTACAAATCACTTTCTTATGCAAACAACTTGTTTCTACATTGAAACAGATCAAAAACAATTATACCTCTTTGGACTGCCAAGTAGAGGGCTTCTCAGAAAACTGCCAGCACAACACACAAACCACAACTGGAGTCATGATTGCCTCCTAGACTAATGGGCGACCACTTCCTTTCAGCCCCCTGTCGATCCTCCAACTGGTGCTCCAGAAACCCTTCAATCAAACTGATCGTTCACCACTAGAAACAACCCAGATTGATCACAGCTCTGATACCATGTGATTGACCACAAGAAAACAATGAGAAACTGAGAGAAAAAGGGATGGAATAGGAGAAAGACACGCAAGAGGAGAAGAGAAGAGAGAAAAGGAGAAGAAAAAAGGGGTTCAGCTGTTAGAGGTTTTCTGTGTTCCTTCTCTAACAGCCGCCCCACTCTTTTATTATAAATAAAAGGACAAATTACAGATATACCCCCACTTAAGTAAAAGTCACAAAAAGCACAAGAAAGAAACAAATAAGAGGATCTATACATCCTGCTGCCTAAGGAGCAGAACAATTTAAAGTAGGTGTACTTTTATAAATGGTTCTCTTCCTATTTCATTTCGTTTTAACCAATCTGACCCATCCAAAACATGCCAAGTGAATACTATGAATTGGAGAACTAGTTACCTGGAGGGCAGTCTCATTTGCTTTCAACTTGATTGACTTTTTCCCTTCAGTTTTTGTTGATATATATTGAACACCATCAGTTGAATGATATACTTGGGTCAACATTGCTAAACCAATATGACTGCTACTAGAGGCATACATGACAGTTGATTCTATAACAAAATAAAACTATCATCAGCATGAACTTAATATCAACTGCAAAGCCATAAAACATAAAGGAGCTTTTGCTCATGCCACCTAGTGGTGTAGAAAATATCTGATCAACTTCACTTTCAAACATGAACTGAATTGGACCACGAACTGAACTAACATCTGTATCATAAGTTGAGTTTGATTCAAGTGTTCCATTATTTTCACCAACTTCTTGTGAAGTCGTCCCTGGAAGAATATACAAAGCCAGGCGGGCCTTATCATCATCAAGAATCACAAATTGATTTTCACTAGGGCCAATGAATGCTGCATCACAACCTACGCAACACAAATAAGCGGAGGTAGGAGCACATAGAGAAAATACACATGTGAAAATGCACACACACACACACACAGAGGAAGAGAGAGAGAGAGAGAATATGCAAAACTTAGAAACATAGGCAGACCTTTAAGTGAGCTTCCTTTACTGTTAGATGATTGAAAATTAGTATTTTCCCAATAAAGAACAACCTCACTTGCAGCACCACTGAACACAAAAACAACAAGAAACAGGTGCTGCTTGGTACTGTGAAGCAGCTTTTTTGAATAGTATTCTAAATATCCAGGCACCTGAAAATAGACAATGCACAGTCGTCACATATACAAGTTATTATACTCATGGTGTCTAATCATAAAACATTGAACACCAAACGTAAAATCTAATTGTCTTTATTCCTTCATACAAAAATATTGCATGAAGTAAAATTTATATTACCGCAGAATAAAGCCTTTTGTATAAATTATCTGAATCAGAACAAAGATTGTAAGCCATAAGGTTAATGCCATCCACATAAAATGCCCTCACAGGATAGTGAAGCACCCGGTTCTCTTTATTGAAGAAGTTCAGCTCCAAATGGAAGGGCTGCAAGTACAATTAATAGCAAAACTCAGGAAAAAGATAAGGGCAAAGCAGCAATATAACAGAATCATAGAATTGTCATTCCCTAGGATACCTGACAAACAGGCATGTCCTTCAGAAGATAATTGGTATCTGAAATAGTGATAATAGGCAACCGAGATATTGGGGCATCTTTGGCATGACCTTCCATGAAGTGCTATAAAGAAAGTACATGAACAACAATAAGTTAACGACAACCAAAGACAAAGGAGAATAACAAACTTACAAATACTAAAGTGTCATACCACTTCAAGTTATATGGTATTTAAACCACATGATTTTCTTGTTCTGATTAGATAACACATATGTTTACTTCAGATGCATTTTATACTTTATAGTATCAAAAGCTATGGGCCTTATTGGTTCTTCAACCTAACAGTGCTAATCAACTAGTTGAAATTGGCAAGGAATGTTGGTGGTAACAGAGAAAAGATTTGTTGAAGAGAGATTCTCTTTGCAGTTTTTTTTTAGGGGTTCGTAAGTAGAACAGAAAGTTATTGACAAAATGGTCTTCCCCACCATAATACTATGCCAATATTAGTTTTCCTGTTCCCCACCTCTAGCATTTGATTTAAAGTCTCAAGCAGTTTGAAGGATTGGATATGATAAAACTTGGTAAAGGATTTCAGAATGTTATTGAATTGTCAATTGCAATCAGCATGAAACAGAGTTTATAAGTGAAGAAAATAAGAGAAAAACTTATCTGAATTCAAGAGAATTAAAGGCAGAATAGAGAAAAGATGAAGAGAGAAAGAGAAAAGAAAATAGGGTTTGTACAGAAGGAGATCGGTTTCCTAATCTCTCCATTCTGCTGCCCTTGTTTTATTAAGAACATAAAATAATTTGAAATTACAATTTTACCCCTACTTAATAACATAAAAGGTGTAACACCTATTCTGCCCTGATGTATATAATTTCTAACACTGCCCCTCAAGCTGGAGCATAAATGTCATATTGCTCCGTCTTGTTAGAGATATAATCCATCCTTGTACGAGTTATAGCTTTGGTATAGAGATTAGCCAACTATTCTTCAAACCGTACAAATGGAGAAACAATGTCCCCCTCCCCACTTGTGACCTTTTCTCCTCACAAAATGACAATGCACCTCAATATGCTTGGTTCTGTCATGAAATACTAGATTTGAAGCTATATGGCCTACTCCCTGATTGCCACATATAATCTGATAGGCTTAGGGATGACCACTCCAATCTCTTGAAGCAAGTGTTTCAACCAAAGTAGTTCACAAATGGTGTGGGCCATAGCCCTATACTCAATTTTTGCATTGCTTCTTGTAACTACACTTCACTTAATTTCTAGATGAAAAGATTTCCTCCAAGAAAAGTACAATAACTCAATAGATTTCATATCTATCATGGACACAGCCCAATCAGCATTGGAATATTCCTCTAAATATTTGGATATGTTTCCTTTGTTCATCTTTTTGACCATCAGTGAAATAAGCTTGAACCCTATGCAGTTAAGTGTGTTTCTTGAGATATTCCAAAACTCAAAACGGGTATAAATGCTACAGTCCATCTCTTTGTCGTCATTTTATTAGTGCAGATGTAATTTTTCATGAATCCACTCCATATTTCCCTACCAGTAATAATAATTCTCAATCTTCTACTGGTGATATTCCTCTTCCTATTCCTCTTTGTAATTCTTCTCCATAGGTTTCTTAGTTTGCTTATCCCAAGCCGCCTATTGAATAGGTTTACGTGAAGAGGCCTCTGGCTCAAACCTTCCTTGCCATCTTTAAGTCTGGTGGTCATATCCTATAACATCCGTTACTACAAAGTCCTCCATTACTAAGCCACCTTTGGATCTGGATCTTCCCATTCCTCTCCTCAAGGATAAACATTCATGTACTTCACACCCTATTAGCCATTTTTCTCTTGTAAGTTCGTCTCCCTTAGCCTATGCATTTGTTACCTCTCTTTGTGCTAATTCTGTACCTAAGTCCTTACAGGAAGCCTTATCTAATCCGAGGTGGAGAATAGCTATGGAAGAAGAAACATTTGCATTACATCAAAATGGTACTTGGGACTTAGATCCTCTTCCTTTTGGTAAGAAGCTTGTTAGATGTTGGTGTGTGTATACAATGAAATTCCAACCTAATGGTATAGTTGAAAGGCTTAAAGCTCAACTGGTAGCAAAGGGATTTAGGTGTTGATTTTGATGAACCCTTCTCCCTAGTTGCTAAGATGTAAGCTTTTATTAATTATTAATTTTTATTAATATATTTTCATGGATTCCAAATAAAAACACTTTTCTAGTTTGTGAATATCTTTTCTTGTGCCTTGACCTTAAGCCAGTTTGGACTCTTGTACATAAGTAGTATGGATTCATGGATAGACAAAACTTCAATAACAAACACAATTTGAAGTGTCATAACTGCTTAATTTGTCTTATTGGCTTTTTATGGCTATTTTGTGGGATTTCTTGTTATTGTTGATGGCATTTTCGCCAAAAACTTGTGTCTGAATCACCCATTTCTTACAAAACCTTACCAAATAGGAGTGCAAATTGGACTGGATTAGCTTGGATTCAATTTGGAAAAGATGGGTTGAGTTGAAAGTTAGGTTAGTGACATAGATGAAAAATGTGAATTTGAGTTTATTTTGAACTAGGTTTCATTGAAGCCTCAAGTGATCCAATCTAACTTGAAAAAGATTTGACTTTGTATGTTTGTAGTATGTAAGTATATATACATAACTTTGTCTCCATATGTACATTAATGCTTGTTATTTGTTAAACAACATAAAAAAGCTTTGATACCATGTCAACCAAAATAAAATAAAATAAAATAAAATAGCAACTCAAAAAAAGAAGAAATAGAGAAACACCAAGGTTTAACATGGTTCGGCTTGGTAGCTTACATCCACGGGAGGAGAAGAAACATATCTACTATGAGAACAAGAGATACAACTCTCTCTCTCTCTCTCTCTCGCTCTCTTGCTTACACACACTTTTACTCTCCTCTTCACTCACTCTTCCTCACTCCCTAATCTCACATAACTACTTGCTTAAATAAGCAAAAGACCGAAATACATTAGAATTACACATAAGCCCCTTTTTCTAACATAAATACATATAGGTCCATAACTTATCAATATTACAAATACAACCAAATACAATATATCTCTCAACAATGCTAAAGCCAGTTAACCTTAATTGGCAAGTGCCAAGTCTAAAAGAACTGAAAACATTCTTAAAGAAGTTAAAAAGAAGTCAAGAAATTACACTTACCTAAATTAATTTAAAATCATTTGAATTGATTCCATTTAATACTTCCATTTTTATCAATTAATTTTTAAATATTACTATTTTCTTTTCTTATAGTTATTTTTCTTCAATAAATAATTACAATTTTTTATTAATTAATTTTAAAATTATTAAATTAATTATTTTAAATAAAATTTATTTTGAATAATTGAAAAGAATTTAAACTCACCCAACTTAAAGTTAACTACAATTATTATAATATTAGTTATAATATAAAATTATTAAGTGAGTTTTTTAATTAGGTTGATCATTTCTAGTCCAACCTAGACCATGAATTTTTGGACCAGGCCTAGGCCTAACACTTCAAGCCCATCCTCGAAAATCACACATAAATATACTATATAGTATTTTATATTTACTAGTAAGTGCACATGTGCTTTGCACATGGAAATTTTAGACAACTGATGATGACGATGATGATATGTTTCCAAAATTTTCAACAATTATTTATGTCTGTGTATAAAAATAATTCTTATTTATCACACTTATTTTTATTTAAATAATAAATATATGATATTAGAGATGTGCCCAAATGACTTGTACAAAATTTATTCTTTTTTGTGTTTTTTTTAATTTTTATTATTTAATTATGACATCAAGGGTTAACAATAACATATTTAACCTAAAAGGTTGTACTATTGACCTACCACCAAATAGTAAAACCATTTAACTTTTGGGTCAGCTTTATATTTTGTATTTCATTTCCATCATCAATAGAAACAATTCTTGTTTATCACACTTATCTTTATTTAATATGATTAATATAAAATATTAGTGAGTTTTTGTATTTTTTTTATTTTTGTATTTTTATTTTTTTAAATTTTTATAATTTAATTCTGACTTCATGAGTTAACCCATTTGACTTGGATGGTTGAATTACTTACCCATCACCAGGATGGAAGAATGGTGTCATTTTTGGGTTGGTTGTAAACATGGGCTTTTATATTGTTAAAAGTATCGGATATAGATCTAATTGAAAAAACTTATTTGAAGAAAAAAATGATAGAATTTATTAGTGAGAAAAGAATAGATCAACTATAGGATTTAATGAAAGAGAATGAGAATTAATACCTTATATATAAGACTTAATGAGAGGTAATTGAATGAGGTAAAAAGTAGTTTAAATTACATTTTTTGCCCTCACAATTAGAGAGGGACCCAATAAAAACATAAGGGCATTTTAGTCAAGAATAGTATTCAATGAAAGATGATGGGAGTTAATATCTTAAATATAATACTTAATGAGAGGGAATTAAATAAGGTGAAAAATAGTAGTTCAAATTACATTTTCTGCCCTCACAATTAAAGAGGGACCAAATTCAAAAATAGGCGTATTTTGGTCAAACAAAAGTTCCAATTCTCATTGATACTTTTAATAGTACTACAGATATAAATTATACATAAATTTTATACATATAGTGTATGTTATATAATATACATTATATTCATTAAATATAATGTATTTAGGAACATAGGCCCAAAGCACAGCCTAGGCTTGGGGTCCAGGTTAGGGAATAGCCCCTATCATATGTGCCAACCCCAACTCAGGCCTTGATGACCCCTATTTTAATATAATTATTTTATGGGTCATTTATATAGAGCCCCCTGAATTTATTTAATATAATGTATTTACGGACCCCTATTTTAATATAAGTATGTAGGGGTGGCAATTTTTCACCCAACCTACTGAACCCACCCAACCTGCCCATTAACTTGGCGGGTTGTGTGATCAACCCATCACCCAACCCACCCATTTAAATGGGTTGAGTTGTGGATAACCATTGGGTTAACCATTACAGACATAAGTATTAATTCCTCATCCTTTCTTTTAATTTTCTTCATTTGAATTAAATAATTTATAATTAATGCATTAATTTTCTATTAATTATTGACTAAATTTAGTTTTGTCTTGAATCAACACACTTCACCCAACATAAATCCAAATCAATTTGAACCGAGTCTGGATCATTTCAATGCGGTCTGACCCGATCTAGCATATACCGATCCGGGTTGACCCGAATCCAAAATAGACCCCAGGCGGAATGGTTCGGTACCGCTTGCTTTGCCCGGTTTGGGTCGCCTGGTCAACCCGATTCTGAAACGGGGGCCGGGATGGTTTGATGTCCGTGTGCTTTGCCCGGTCTAGACCGTCCGCTCAGACCAATATCCACACAACTTGACCCGAATCCGGACCGACCCGATTTAATTACGGTGACCCGATTTGGGCTAGTCAGTTCAGTCCCAAACCCGTACACAAACCCGATATTGGCCTGTCCAAGTCAATCCACCATTGACTGAACCGGTCCGGTCTAGTCCGACCGGACTGATCCAGATCTAAACAGTTCAACCACACTTGATGTGATTAGCTTGAAGAAAATCCAATTAGATAGTTCAAGTTGGTCTGACCGGTTTGAACCTAAGTGGTTCGATCAAACCCGAAATCCGAACATAGTCAAATGGCTTTGCCGCTTGTGTAAAAATAACATGCACGTAATATGATTTGAACCTTCACCACTTGTGTAAATAGTAACTACTATTTTTTGATGAATGATAATAAATTTCTTAGTTCAGAAGTTGTTTTAGAGTGAATTTATACAACATCACAGGGAGAGGCGCGAGCTGCAGCCCCTCCTCGAATCTTACAAGTAAACTAGGAAAGAAAAATAGGAATCACAGCTGAGCCAAAACAATTCTTCCTTATTTACCCCTTGCTTGGCTAACACATTTGACAACATATTTGCTAATCTCCCCACCCACTGTACAGTGACCAACATATTCCTTGTCAACCAACTGAATTTCTTCATTTCATTCTTGTAACGCCACATAGCCTCTTCAGGATTTTTCAACCAACCCACCACCACTTTGGAATCCCCCTCGATTATTAGGTGTTGTACCCCCAGCTGGTTAGCAAATTGCACCCCTTTTACAGCAGCTAATAGCTCTACCCTTGTAAATGGTAACTACTATTACCACCAAGCTATGACCAACTTATTTGTTCAGAAAGAGTTAGTTTGTTTTTAAATCCATAAATATAAGATAAATGGGTTTGGGCGGGTTGGATTGGGTTAAAGCGGGTTTGGGTTGAAACCAACCCATTTAATTTTATATAACTAGGTCATTAATGGGTTGGCGGGTTAGATGGGATGGGTTGAAGCTCAACCCAAATCGCCCAATTTCCACCGTTATAAGTATGCACATTATTAAGACATTCCCCCATAGTTTCCAACCATTTTACTTGTTACTGTTATTTGAAGACAGAAGTAGAAGATGACATTTTAATGTCCGCATGACCAAATTTAATCAAAAGAAACTAAAAAGCAAAATGTTGATTTTACCCCCTAGGTTTTGTTTCTATAAGGTTGATATGAGAGAGGCCAGGGGTATTTTCAAAATAAAAAACCCTAGGCCTATGTCCTTTCACATTTTATACTCATTTTAAGAGGGCAAGTAACCATTCCCAAATGAAAATAGAAACAGTTCCTTATAGAAAAGGTCAATTAATTAAAGTTTGTTCAACTTGTAGGGGTGTTTCAGTAATATGCAAATAGAAAGGTAGGTTTTAGTTAATACTAAATACGTTAAATCACACTGGGTGTTTAAGAAAATGACCCCTATTTTATTAACTAAATTTTGTTAGTTAACAAAGGTGGTGTACAATTGACATAACTGGTGTATTCTATGAGACCATTACCAAGCCAATCAATTTAACTGCTATTTATATTTTTGTATCAAAAGAATGAGAACGTCAACAACACTCACAAAGAGGACATCATCATGACCTTTTTATGTATTCTGCCTCTCTTTTGTGTCTTGTTGGATGTGTCAAAGAAATTGAAGAGACACCAACGAATACCATAGAAAAGAGAGTCAAGAATGAGAAAGAGAGCTATGCATGGGAGAACAAAACATCTGAAGACAGTTCTGTAGGGTACTGATGTTGATACTGTTTAATAGGTTTACTCAATATTTTTAGAGAAAAAAAGGAAAACCAAAAAAAACAAAACACAAAAAAGAACACTGAAAGCATGAACAATGTTGTTTTAGTACATATAGAACAGATGGGCAGTTGAGCTACTAAAACAAAAACCACATTTGAAAAGGATAGCACTTGAATAAAGAACATACACTTTGAAGAAATGCCTTCCGTGCGATATCTGATATATTAAGCTGACTGTAACTGGTATAAAGAATACACTATCACCATGCTTAATAAGAGAATTATATATAATTAATGGTAAAAAATTTCATCCAAATAAAAAATCATAAGGAAAACATAGTATGGTGAACAAAGACAGACAAACAGCAATCCACAATTTGCCCTACATTTTATAACTGAAATGAACCATAACATGATATGAACTTTCAGGGTACAGAATTTTTTCCAATTAGCAACAGATCAAAATATACATATATGTGTAAATAAAAGTAAAAGCTGGTAGGCACACTACACTTGCTTCAAGGTTAGGGAAACTAACCATTCGAGTCACTGATTGCAACAAAGCATAGAAATGATAGAAGATAGAACCTTATCCCTTCCTGAAGCTATCCAATATCGAGGTCCAATCAGCCATCTTAATGTCAGTCATATAGTCCCAAAATCATCAAAAGAGAATAGTTTCGTAATTGACAGTCAAACAATTGAATTTCAAGTTACAGAGTATTGCCTAAGGTCAAAGTCAGCCTATTGAGAGGTTTATATTGAGGTTCTATTATTAATATCCTTAAAGATTTTAATGGCTCTTGAGAATTTATCAAATCACAATCAAGCCAAATGGGGATAAGAGAATTTTTGAGAGATCTATCTTTCTAACCATGGAAATCATTGGGCACTAACAGCATCAACTTCCAACTAAGACTATTAGTTCTAACACTCTGATCGTGCTTCAAGTGGAGGTACTTTTCCAGTTGGCCATTCAGCACCTGTCCAAGTGTTGTTCATAGGTACCATTTATTTGACATCTTATTTGCAAAGGTTCTGAAGAACTGGTTAAAAATGTATCCATCATGTTAGGTCCCGATGTGATCTCTTCCAAAATAACATTAATTGGGGGCTTCAGACAAAATCTTAGTCAGAAGATCATAGAATGAAGTTGGGTGGTAGTAATTTTTGAAATGATCCGGGCTATGAAAATGTATGTGGTATAGGAAAATGGGATACCTCACACAGATACTTGATCCCACAAATGCATTTTGAAAAGTAGGAGTTTAAGAACTTTATTATTATGTATTGTTTTCTTCACTTCATGCAACCTAAGATTAGTAAAGGGTTATTGTTTTGAGACTGCTAAACAAATATGGAGACTACTGCTGAAACCTATTGTCAACATAAAAACATAGAAAGGGTCTCATCTCCATCTTTACTTCACAACTGTGCCAAAGGGATATGAGGCTATCCAAGTTTTACACGATTCTTTACAGAGTAGGAAGAGATGGATTAATACCAGTTGGTGAGTTTGGGTACCAATGACACAGATGAGAAGAATTGGAAACTAATGGAACAAAATAGAATATTAGAAATTCTATTTGAGGTAAATCCTGAGTACAAACTTTAAAATTTTAGATCCTTAATACAGATGAGCTTCCTTCATCAAGTCTACTCCATTATTACAAATGAGGATAGTAGTTAAGTTTTTGTGTAGCATGTATATTGCATTGACAAAGACAGACTTAAATATGACAATGCAACAAGGGTGTGTCCCATAGGAATTCAGGTGGGGGTTTGAGATATGGAGAGTGAAGGACAAAACATTGCCCTATAGGGAAAGTGGCTTTGGAGATTTCCAATTGATATTGGCAGAAAAACAAGTAACATGCAGCACTTCAAGTGTACATCAATAAGCACAAAAATACCAAGCTGTAAACCAAAAAATAAGTTGGAGTTTTAGGGATTTCAGACTTTAACCTAAAGTAGAATTCCTCCTAAAATAGTCCTGCTACAGTAACAATGGCATCAAGCTGGCCTCTCGCACAAACATGCAGCGATAGAGGGATTGGAAGGTGCCAAAATAGGTTGACTCCTCAAAACCCAAGCTCCCAATACTTGAAAACCCTAGTTGGGGCTCAGCTACAGCTCAAACAAGAGAGAAAGAACCAAAAAAAATCCCTACAAAAACAGCTCCCTTCTCTTTTATAAAGACTCCATGGTTTGCTGGAGAAGCCAATTAAAATATTTAAACATAACTTCAAACAAACCCCCAAAAGATAATGTTTGTTACAAAAAGACCCAAGCGACCAAAACCCAACAGTATAGTTGTCAAGGCGGGCATTTAGGCAACAAGGCGCCCTTGGGGGCTCGCTTCGCCTAATCGCCAAGCAGTTTTGTAGTGTGTTATAAAAAACTTATATATTATTAATTTTTTGAGGTTATAATTATAAAATAGACATTATTAAACTAAAATATATCATTTCATGTGTTTATATACTAATTTCTTTTTATTATTTTCTTATTTGTAAGGGCTTAATCAACACAAACATTGCTAAATGCTGTATTGAACCATCAAAGACTTCATAACATGAATTGATAAGTAAGGAAGAACTTACAATGTTGTCTAATCAACACAAACATTCTTCTTTTCCTATAACAGAAATAGGGGTTCAAAACCTATATTTTTTTACTTTTCTTTTCTTTCTTATTTTTCTTCTCATGAATATGTTGGAATATGTTGATTTTCTTTACTTTAACATGAAGTTTATACTTTTCTTATGAAGATTATGGATATTATTAAGGAAATATATAGAACCTAGGGAACTACCCTAGGATATATGTTTTATACTTAAAAAAATCCATCGCCTAAGCATGACGCCTAGCCAACTAGGTGACAAGGCGCCCCTGTTGCCTACCCTCGCCTTGGCGCCTCGAAACTATGCCCAACAGATGTGCATGCAACTTCCCCTGAGCAGAATTTGAATTATAAAAATGATGAAAATACCCCTGGACACAAACTGTCAACAAAGCTACTCAAAAACAACAATTTGGGATCCTACTACAAAAAACATACAAATACAGAATACAATCACATTTCTGTCCTTTTTTCCTTATTTTTGAGCTCATCACCAATTGAGACTAATTCCTTATGGAATTCAGTTACTTGGAGCATGCATTGCAACCAGAATGGCCGGGACTCTAACTCTGCTAATAGAGTTATTCATAGGTGTCCATGGAAAGCTATAGAGGCCATTAACCCTTCCATTCTGAGATATATCAGTTATCACACGCATTCTGGCAATAGAGGCTGGGAGGATACTAGGTGCAGGTTAAGCTCCTGTTCTCCCCTTTCCCCAGATTGTACTTTATTTCCTTGAATAAAAACACTCATCTCAACCCTCACCAATTTGTTCTGGGAGAGGTTTGAAAGAATGTGCTGAGGTCAATCTCCTTTCAGAAACATTGTAACATATTTTCTTATCTTCTAGTGGTCCTGATCAATGTGTGGGATCTTGATCAGTGATTTAAAAGACGCATTCTGGCAATAGAGGCTGGGGGGATACCAAGGTGCAGGTTAAGCTCCTGTTCTCCCCTTTCCCCAGATTGTACTTTATTTCCTTGAATAAAAACACTCATCTCAACCCTCACCAATTTGTTATGGGAGAGGTTTGAAAGAATGTGCTGAGGTCAATCTCCTTTCAGAAACATTGTAACATATTTTCTTATCTTCTAGTGGTCCTGATCAATGTGTGGGATCTTGATCAGTGATTTAAAAGGCACGCCTCTAGGCTCATTTTAGGGTAGGTGCCTTGCCCAAGTCCTAGGCGCAACCCATTCAAGAGGGGCTTGGCACAAAGGCGGCTCGTAGAATTAGGAATGTAATATGTCACATTAGCTACTTTATGTAATTGAGAAAAAAAGAGATTGTGGGTTATATATGCTTGAAAATGTTTTATATGTTTAATTTCATTTTTAAATTCTCATTTGAATATTCTTTACATATTATGTTTTATAATTTTTTTTATTTTTTTGCATTTTTTTTAATTTTTTGGCTTTCTTTAGAATTTTTTTATTTTTTAGCTTTTTTTTAAAAAATTGTGCAGCTTGCCTCAAAAAGGCGCACGCCTCACCTTGCGCCTCAGGCGCAAAATGGCCCTTGCGCCTTTTGCTTTTAAAGCACTGATCTTGATGAATTCATTTCTCTTGCTCTTATTTTCTCAAGGCCCTTGAAGTGTTTCCTCCGATGACCATTTCTAGGTAGGTCACTCTAGGCTTGTCTAGTGCCTACAAAGGTTAGGAATTTTTTACGGCAAACTCTTACGGGGATAATTAGCACCAATGATATACTTCAAAGATGAAAGTTGAGGGTTCTTATCTCTACATTTGTGTATCATTTTCCTAAGAAGTGAAGTTAAATCATCTCTTTTTGTAGTGCAACTTCTCTACAAAGGTATGGAAATATTTTTTTATATCAATTTGGGTGTTGCATGGAATCCCCACCTTTGGAAGGGACTTGGAAGTAAATGTTTGTATACACGTCAACTCATTTCCAACTCTCCAAAATACACGACAGACTCAACTATGGTTTGAATCAGGGAGATTTACCAAAATGTTAACCATGTTGACTCTCAAAGAATATGAACACTCACTTTAAAGACGTCTATGTAACAATGGTCCAACCATTTAAATTGCCTGATAGGGAACTCTAATGTTTTTATTCTTCTAATTTAAAGGGTACATATATGCTGATTGAACAGGGTCACCAATGGATAGGAAATCTACTACAAGTTACTATACCCTATTGTGTGAAAACCTCATCACTTGGAGAGTAAGCAACAAATTGTAGTTGCTAAAAGTAGTTCTGAAGTGAAATATACAGGAGTTGACAACCATTTTGTGAGAGAAAAAGTAATAAGTGGTGATATTGTGACTCCATATGTGAAGTCAAAAGACCAACTAACTGATTTGTTCACCAAGAGCTTAAGCCGCACTAGGATGGTCTATTTTGTAACAACTAGCTGATTTGGAAGTAATGTCCCATTAACCTACTAGCATAATCTTCGTGGAAAGATTAGCTATGCATGTTAATTGAGAATCCTCTACTTGCTGAACCTGGCATTCTTGGGGATACCATCCTCATTTTAAATCATCTTTCTTAAGCCAAAATTTGCATTTGATATGCTTATTAGAGATACCAACATTTTCTTTTGAGGTTCTTTTTCCCACATTTGACATGCTTATCTTCCAAGAAGTTTGAGGACTACTTAATCGTTCAGTATTCTTCACACTGATGTTTGGAGTTTCTTCTTCTGTTTGGATTTCTGATGATTCTTGTTTGCTGAATGAGATTGATCAGACATTATGGCTAATTGATGAGAGTTAGTCTAGCTGTTAGGGGCTCATGTAGTTCAGTCTTAAGCATGTGTTTCAAGTGCTGATGTTGGGAAGATTCATGGTTATGGTCAGTTGAAGAGGGTAGATTTCTCTAGGATTGGGAATGAGTTGTTGGATGTAGTTAATGGATGTGCTGAAATGTCTAGTTTGGTGGACATTTGGTGTGTTGCTTAAGGGCTGATTCTTCTGAGGAATAACTGAACTAACAAGTTGCCTCAAATCCTAGAGAGGTGAAAGTTGATAATGACAAGGAAAGAAGACCATTGAGTGTGGGAATTGAGGTCCAAGAAAATGGTTATAGTGATGTTCCATTGGATTAAATTATTTGATTAAATAGGAAGATTGATCTGATGAATGTGTTGCAAAACATTGGGATGTTTCCTTTCGTGCAAAGAGGAATTTGTAAAAAAAGTATCCTTGGAGTTGGCATTATTACATGGACTCTCCTAAATGGATGAACCATCCATGTCAGGTATGTTATGGATTCTGACGCAATGGATTCTTGAGGAACATTTCTGTGTATGATTTTCCTTTTCTCCATGCCTATTTGACATAAATGAACAGCTAACATACACAATGAATGCCATTTTCTCCACAAAACATTATCAACAATATAAATATTCCGACTTTTTTCTAAGAATAAAATGTTAGAAATAAAAAAAGAATATTTTAATAGTTTTTATTTTGACATTGCCCCCAATTTGTCCAGCCTTCTGATTACAATTCCTAAACATAAATCATGTTCTGATTCTCATGGCCATGTCCATGCAACACTGGGAGTTGGAAGAAAGCATTAGACTATGCAAGTTGGAAGCATCACAAAGAGCAGTCACAGATCAAGAAATGGTTGCTGATTCCTCTAATTTGTATCCAAAGTTGAAGGAGATAGAGTATCAGAAGGATGGGAGTTGAGCCTATTAGAAAAGTTGTCTTGGAAGTTGAAGGTAATGTGAGTGAAGTGGATGTGGGGGCTTCTGGAAGGAGAATAGAAAACGGGCACATATTGAGGTGAAGGGATAAAGAGATTGACAAAGGAAAAAAGAGAAATGACTGGGGAGGTCTTGATTTTCTTTTATGCCATGTTCACTTTTCTTTTTGTTTGGTTAACTTCAGAAATGTGCTGTTAGTAATAATTTTTGTGGTCCAAAATCTTTTGGTCTTGTTGGGATTTTGGAAACTTCAGAGCTTGAAGATGTGGCTATTTATTTTGTTTGTATTTTGATATTCCCTTTTGTTAAAGCAAGGAGGTTTTGTTTGTTATTCAAGGGTGGGCTTCAGTGAGTGCTCTCTTGAATCCTCTCTCTGATTAAAGAGTACAATGTGCACATCTACATTCTCACCAAGGTAGCTAGCCTTGGTTATCACCTCTTCTAAATACATTACAGTCCCACCCCACCTTGGGGGATCTGTCCTCAAAAGATCTGATTTCTCAATGCCCCTTCTTTTGTCTATCTGCAATGCATTGCAGAATGTGGTACTGATATAGCAGTTGTACTTAACTCCATAATATTTCTCATCTCTCTCTAAATTTGTGTCTATACCTCCGAGGAGATGAGGACCCTCCACATTTTCCTTCAACCATCCAACTACAACACACAAATCTCCTACAATAATGAGATTTCTAAGTTCAGAGCCTTTTCCCTTCTTATTCCTTCTGTTAGAGAAGAAAAACCTATTCAATGACCACGCCTAAAAGCTTAAGCTTTTAGGTTGAACACTAGACAAATCGATCCTCATTGCCTGCATTTTAATTATTTAAATTTCAGCACAAGGTATGGGTAGGCCCGTGCTTGTCCACACTTCAAGCCTAGTGAGTTTTCCCATGAGGGATTGTGTTAGAGAATAAAAACCTATTCAGGGACAGATTTTAGGTTGAATGGTTCCTTGAGACCTTCTAAGTTCTAACACCACCAACTCTGGCCTATCCTTTCAATGAAAATTTCCTTTACTTATCAAGAAAAAAAAACTGTGGCCTAGTTAAGATTAGGGGTAACAATTAGGCAGGTTGGGTTTGGGTCAAAGCTTCAACCCAAACCATCTAACCCACCAACCCATTAGTGAACGTTTAAATGAAATTAAATGGATTGGGTTCAACCAAAACCACCTTGGCCCAATCCAACCGACCCAATTCATTAACATTTAACAATTTTATTTTCATAAAAGGGATGGCTTAAAAGTAAAAGCTAACTTATGCTTATCAACTTATCAAGATATAGCCTAATGGGTTTGTTTTTGATTATGATACTCTTTTTCGTAATTACCAAAGAGTAGGATGAAGTATAGGATGTCTGTTGACACAGCTCCTGGCTGTGTTTGACTGCTATGGATGCATACGTTTTCTCTATTTTAATATATACTGTACCTTTTCTTAAAAAAGGGTATAGACTAATGGTAAAAGTGATTGTCTTTCATTTAGGTGTTCTGTGATCAAGTCATGTTGTACATTAGTTTTTACACTAGTAGAGGTGTGTTTTCAACTTGTGGCCATGGCAACTGACCTAGCCAATGGCTCAGAAAACCAGATGGTCTAGAGTGGTCAACTCCATTAGCAATTCATCCAGTTGGAGCAGTCTAATGACGATTACATGTTTTACTGGATGGTTTGACCAGTCAGTAGGACCAATTGACCTTGCTAATGCTTCAGAGAACTAGCCAGTTGAGACCGGCCAACTCCATCACCATAGTCATCAATTTGGTTGGATCAGTCAAATGATGGTCATATGTTGAAGTGGTTGGCTCAACCAGTTGGCTGAACCGTTTGGCCTTGCCAATGGGTTGATTTTACCAGTTGACTGAACTGGTTGGCCTTGTCAATGGGATAGTTTTACCAGTTGACTGAACCAGTTGGCCTTGCCAATGGTCTGGTTCAACCAGTTGGATGAACCGGTAATTCCACACTGGCCACCTCTACCATGATCTTAGCGCCCTGTCAAGTTGGCCTGAACCAATGCAGATAACAATTTGAGACAATTGGTTCAATTGGTTAACATTCTTTACTGACCCATAAACCAGCCATCAAACCTTGCGACTCAATTAGCAGGTCACAAGCCAGATATTTGATTATATTTTTTCCATTTTCTTTTGACTCAATTAGCAGGTCACAACTCACAAGTCAGCCACCACTTTCCAATTTCTAAGAATGTCTCAAATTGCAAGTTGCTTAAACTCCTCCAAGCCCTTCACCTAATGCGCTACCTTGATGGGGATGTTTTCAATGATGTCTTCCACACCCCTAGCCTAATCTCCCAATATCCTTGCATTTCTATCTTCATAGACATACAACATCACCTTTGCTCTTACGCATTGTAGAGATGATGTCTTCCTAAACATTTGTTTCCCTTTTCTTCATCTTCTTCCTCCATTGTTTTTCTCTCATCTTCTTCAATCTTCTTCTTCTCTTGTATTTTCCATTTTATTTTAGATTATTGCATGTGTGATCTACAACTTGGTATCAAAGCGACGGTCCTACCTTCTTCCTTTTTCTTCTCTTTTAATCCCATACATAGGTTGTATGGAGAGTTGATTGGTTAATTGATTAGCAAGTATCCAGCCCAGTTAGAGGAGATTTTTGGAGAAGATTGCAGTGCTTGTTTGGGGCACAAGATAGGTTCTTGGAGAGTTTCACAAAAACCCTAGCTAACTGGAGAGTTTTTAGATTAAGGGGTATAGAGGGAGTGTGGAAGTGGCGCTTGGGTGGTTAAGGAAGCTAAGTTGTTAAGTCTACATTGTGAATCATGTGAATTTTCAAAGCATTGTAGAAACTGTTATCTTACAAGTAATAAAAGATCTATAGTTCCTTTTCATATTGTGCACTCTGATGTGTAGAGGCCATACCATTGACCTTGCATGGGTGGTTATAATTACTTTATTCTGTTTATTGATGACTTTTCTCATTATACATGGCTTTACCTTATGCGTTCTCATGCTGAAGTACCCAAACTTGTGAAGCGATTCCATGAATTTTTGCTTACCAAATTTGATACCCACGTCAAGATATTCCGATCAGACAACACTAAGGAATATTTTGAGAAGTTAGAGTCCAAATTCTGGTATGGGATTTAATGGCCCAAGAATTGCCAAGACATCTGGTGTCTCACAATCTTTTAGCGCCCTTCATAACCCTAGGTTTCAATTCAACTCATCTGAAAACAAGAAGACACAATGAGAGGCTAGGCTGTCATTGTTGACTAAAATGGAATAGATGGAAGGGAATTTGTGTCCACTCCTTTCATTTCTTCTACTCTTTTTTATTTTAATGTGTTCCTTTATTTTATAAAAGTAAGCAGACAAATTCATACAAAGCTGATCTCTCTCAAGAGGCATGAGTTGCTGCCTCAAAAACAAAGTAAAATTACAAATGAGCCCAGAATAATTGATCCCTGTTCACCCCTTCCTTAGCTAGTAGGTCAGTCATCCTGTTTGCCAACCTCCTCTCCCATTGAACTCTAACCATTAGATTAGAGGTAAGACATTTGAATCTTTTCATTTCTCCCCTCAAAGACCATGCTACTGTCTCTGGTTCTTTCAGCCACCCAGTTACCACTCTAGAGTCACCTTCAATGATCAACCTCCTAAAGCTCAGTTCTTTAGCAATCTGTGCTCCCTGTAGAGTAACTTGCACCTTTGCACTAACTGCATCCCCCACACCAATTGGGCCCGAGAATATGGCCACAACCTGTCCCTCTTCATTCCTAAAGACTCCCCCAATGCCAGAGGGTCCAGGACTGCCAATGTTGCTGCCATCAAAATTGAACTTTATGAAACCTTCTTCTGATGGCTTCCAATCTACAACAGGTTTATCCTTAACCGAAGAAGAATTTGTAACAAATACCTAGTTTCTCCGTATGTCATTGTTAGTGGAAATTTTTTTAGTGTAATTTTTCACATAACATAATTCACCCAATTAAACTAATAACTAGGTTTTTTTGTTATTTGGGGTAAGCCCCATTCAGGAAATCACATAGATATTCCCTTAATTACATATCTGCTAGGGGCAGAGAAAACCTTTTGATTTTGATTTAGAAGTACAAATGAAGAGACTAAACTAAGTATCATTTTTCTACAGAATTTTCCTTTGAAAATTCTGGTATTTATTCCCTCTTTGTTTGAGAGAAAACCAGCAAATAAATAAACAAACTTTTTATACATAACAACTAGGTATAATAAATAGTCATGTTTCATAAATAACACTGCAAATGGCCTTTAAATTGTGGTTATGTGCATTGTCATGCTGTGAGGAACCATAATCAGCCAAGTTTCATGAACAAGGCTATAGATGGTAGTCTCCCTCACATAAAGTAATGATTTTCAAAGTCAAAATGAAGTAAGGAACCATAATTAGCCAAGTTTCATAGATAAGACTATAGATGGTTGTTCTCCTTACATGTATTTCAATATGAAACAAGGAAAAAAGGATAAAAAAAAAGGAAGAAAGAAAGATATGAGAGGAATAGAAAGAATATGGTCTTCCATCTCATGTGGGAAGCACAAGGAGTATCATATTGAAGGGGTGTAGAAAGAAAGTGGCATTCCCTACCTTCCTCTTCCTTTTTTTTATGCTCTCCACACCAATCTTCTTATCTTTTCTATTCCCACTTGTTTCTTAGTGCTAGAAATCCGGCACATAAATTAATATTAGCCAACAAAGTGGCATTAGCCCCTTCTCCTTGTAGGAGAGGGGTTTATATAGAGGAGGGAGGTGGTTAACTAACTCCCCACTCCACTCTTCTTAGGGTGCCAAGTGTCACTCCACTTAAAATGGGTTAAAGAGGGAAAAAAAACTCTTCCTTCCTAAGGTGACAAGTGTCCCACCACTTAAAGTTGTTAAGGAGGGAAAATAAAACTCTCTCCCCTAGGGTGACATGTGTCCCCCCACTTAAAGTGGTTAGAGGAGGGAAAATAACTCTCTCCCCTAGGGTGACATGTGTCTCCCCCACTTCGAGTGGTTAAAGAAGGGAAAACAACCCTCTTCTTAGAAATAGGATATGTGGCATCCCCTAATAAATAAGTGGGACACCTCACAAGAAAATTAATTAATATAGATTGAATTCTTTTAGGGCCTGTTGTCCCATTAAATGGGCTCTACTGCAGGCCCATTAAATGCTTATTGCATTACAAACAAGCCCAGTTAACTTGGGGACTGTTGTTCACTAAACTAGACTACAGGCCCCTTTCTTTACTAAAATGTTTCAGTCCACCAATAGGACTAACTGGGCTTATAAGAAAGCCCTTTTTCTTCTTTATTATTATTTTTTTAAGCTGTGTCTGGGAGTATTTTAATAACCTGCTAACAGTCCAACGAACTTAAAGACTTAACAGTAATCAAAGAAGTAAAGTGAGAATAAATCTAAAGATTTGGCCCAGCTTATAGCCCTCATTAGCAGACATTCCCAAACAGTATCTATATCCCTTTCTTTATCATTAAAAATTCTGTTATTTCTTTCCTCCCAAACGGTCCATACTAAAGCAGCCCTAAGACATCTTCATAAAATTTTACCTCTTCTCTTAGGCCACCTAAAAGTTGTAGGGTTGAAAAGCCCCCCGGTTTGTAGAGGCATCACCCACCTACCCCCAAAAAGATCAAAAAATTTTTCCCAAAGATTTACAACAAATGGGTAAGAAATTAAAAGATGGTAACAGCTCTCTCCATTTGCTTTGCAAAGGAAACCCAGCTTGGGGAGATGCAGAGGTTAGGTCTTTTGTGAAGAGTCTCATTGATGAAACATATTAGTGTAGTCCTTGCTGTATTGTATCTTGTATTGTCTTGTTATTTTTTCTTTAGCCCTTCAAGGGCTTTTCTGTAAATATTATTATTTTACTAATCTTTATATTGAAGCTCTTGGGGTTGGGCCAAACTATTCAGTTCTTTAACCCCAGAAATCTGTCTTCTTCTCTCTTGTACGAACCTACTTGGTTGACATGGTATCAGAGCAGGCTGCTCTGTAATCATCACTTGCTTCATGCTCTCTCTCTCTGATATCTCAAAGGCTGCTGATTTCTGGGTGCTTTGTCTGAAGATAGGGCTGTTGCTCTCTGTTCTGAGATTTCAGCAAGAGAGGTCTTCCTGGAACTCTCTTGGAAAGCCTCTGTTTGCAAAGAAACCTGATTGGTTGTGTCGCCCTGGTCTGTTCTTCTAACTCAGGAACTTTCTTTGGGATTGGTCAAGCTTTGGAGGAGTTCTGAGCTTCTCTATAGGGCGGCAGCAGTTTTCTTCTTCTTCTGGTGTTCTCTGGGCAGCAGCAGTTTTCCCTTGGACTGGTGTATTCTCTGGCCTTCTCCAAACTTCAAACATTTAGTTCTTGGCTACTGGTGCTTCAGATTGAAGGGTTTCAACAGACCTACTTCATTCCTTTTCAAGCTGCTTATCCGAATTCTATTGGTGGCTGATTTAAACTGCACACATCAGGTTGGTGAATCTCTCTTGGAACCCTAGTTTTATTTGTGCTGTCCTGGGGTTACTTGGTAGAAGCTGTGTTCAGTACTGGAGAGAATTCAGTCCTCTCCTCAGTTCAACAGTCCTGGAACACTCAGGTTGGACTGTCAACAGAACACTCAATCTGGTTGGGGTTGTTCTGGATAAATTTCTTGGAGGATTTTGATTCCTCTACAGAGTGGTAAATCTGTATTGAAGATATTTGACTATATTTCTCTTCTAGACTAGATTTATTACTGTTTGACTAAACTGCTTGCTGCAACCTTGATATTAAACTGCTGCAGATATTAAATTGCTGTTTGTCTGAACTGCTTGCTGCAACCTTGACTGAACTGTTCGACTTAAACTGCTATTGAATTAAGTGAAGTGGTTAACAGCCCTGAACTACAAATATCAGTGCTGCTACTTTTCTTCCTGGGTTGCCTTTATTTATTCTTGATGGCTGACAAAGTAGATATTATCCCTATGAAATTTGATGGAACCAACTACAGTATGTGGAAATTCCATTTCGATTTCTTTGTTGATGGCAAGGGGTTTGAAGGCTACTTGAATGGCACTGTCTGTAAACCCAATGAAGCGGACAGCAAAGCCTTTGCACAATGGAAGTTGGATAATGGAAGATTAATTTCCTGGATTCTAAGTTCCATTACGCCTCATATTTCTGTTCCTATGAGAAGACTCAGAACAGCCCATGAGATGTATTCCTATTTAAAGAAAGTTTTAGCATCAGCCCAATATGTCTCAGCAATATCAGATTGAATCTGAAATCTTTGCCTATTGCCAAGGAGACAAAAAGATCCAGGAATACTATGCAGGCTTCATTGATCTATGGGCAGAGTATGAACTGGTTCACACTGAACCATCGGATCCCCCAGAGTTTGTCAAGTATTTGCAAAAGCACTTAGAGAGTAGAAAGGTGAATCAATTCCTTATGAGGCTGAGACCTGAATATGAAATAATCAGGTCAAACATTTTGAGTAGAGGGACTCTTCCAGATTTAGACTCTGTGATGGGAAAGTTGTTAAGGGAGGAGACTAGACTCGTGACTGCTGCAACATAGAGGAAAAACAACTTGATTCAGGGACTGATACAGTTTTTATTGCACGTGGGAGTAAGAAATCTGGTGGGAAGGATCCCTCTAAAACTCAGTGTTATGAGTGTAAGGGATTTGGACATATAGCTTCACACTGCAAGAAGAAAAATGCCTGCACTTATTGCAAACAGCATGGCCATATCATTCCAGACTGCGCAATTCGTCCATCTAAGGGCACTATGAAGAAGAATCAGCCACGGGCTTATCAGGTGTCTAAGGGACAAATGATTGATGCCTCTACTGCCAAGGGAGAATCCTCTGCATCAATGAATAAGGAAGAGATACAACAATTGGTATCCTCTGCTATCTCATCTGCCTTTTCTACTATTAGCCTATCTGGTGAGTTCTCTAGTTTTTGTTCTTCTCCCTCTCAAGTTTGGATAATTGATTCTGGTGCTACAAATCATATGACTGGGGCCTACCTTGAACCAACAAACAGATCTTCTAAGGTCAACCATAAACACATTGTCATTGCTAATAGTGATGATTTATGTCTCAAACTCTCACCCTCAAACTCCTTGTCCCTAGCCAAGACTTTCCTTGTCCCTGAACTTACTGCTAATCTTATTTCAGTTGGTCAACTAGTTAATGAATGTCACATACTAACTTTTTCCTCTAATGGTTGTTTGATTAAGGATCAGTGCACTAGGAAGGTGAAAGGGAAGGGGCGTCAGCTGGGTCGCTTGTTTACATTGCAGTTTGAGAAATCACAATCAGCACCATCATCTGCCTATTTGACCTCCTCTACATTGAATCATGTTTTGGGTCAGAGAAACTATGACTGGGATTTGTGGCATAAACATTTGGGTCACCTAAACTCTGAGAAACATAAATATTAGTCGGAGTCTAGTTTTATTAGAACTAAAATTCCTTCTATGAAATTGTTTGATACATCTTGTGTTTCTTGTTGCTTGAGTAAGAGTCATATTTTCCCATTTACTCACAAAGCTGAATATGCTACTTCACCTTTTGAAATTATACATAGTGATGTTTGGACTTCATCTATTGTTTCTCGATTGAGATACAAGTATTTTGTACTCTTCATTGATGATTGTACTAGGTACACTTGGATCTACTTTCTCAAACACAAATCAAAAGTTTTCCCAACTTTTTGGTTGTTTCATACTTCATACCATAGTTCAAGTCTGGTTTCAAGCAAGTGTGCAAACCTTACACTCTGACTCAGGGGGAGAATACAGTGATGGAGAATTTCTGATTTATTTGAAAAATCACGGCATACAAGTCCAACAGTTCTGTCCAAACACTCCTTAGCAAAATTGTGTGGCAAAACAAAAGAATGGTCACATTCTTAGTGTTGTGAGGACTCTTCTACAAGTCACATTTGCCTCCCACCTTCACAACATGTCTCCTCATCAAAAGATGTTTGGATCCCCCCCAGATCTTTCCCATTTACGTGTTTTTGGGTGTCTATGTTTTGTTCATCCTCCACCTCGTCAATGTTCAAACCTTTCAGCTCAATCTGTCATGTGTACCTTTGTTGGATATAGTCCTAACCATAAGGGATTTCTTTGTTATGATCCCTTTGCATGTCATATTTGTATTTCTCAGAATGTGATTTTTCTTGAGCATATCTCTCTTCTCAAGAGTTGCCAAGTTATCAGCACCCTCTATTTCTGTTTTGTATGACTTTGACTCACAGGATGTTCCATCATCAACTGCTAGGAAAGATCTTCTTGTCTTCTCTCGCAGGCGAGTTCGTGGTCCAGTACCTACGTCTATGACCCCTCTTCTTCCCGGTCCAGATCCTTTGCTCGTCTTACATAACCATGTAAGTGACATTCCTATTTCAGACCCCTCGGATGTTTCTCTAGTTCCTTTATGTCGTTCTACCCGTATATCTAAACAACCTGACCGCTATGGTTTTCCTTCAGACCATAGCTCCTTTTTTGATGTCTTGTCTTCCACATATATTCCCCGATCATACCAACAGGCCATTAGCAGTCCTCAATGGAGAGATGCCATGGATGCAGAGATTCAAGTTTTGCATGAGAACGGCACTTGGAATCTAGTTCTTGCACCTTCAAATGGAACTGTTATTGGAAGCAAATGGGTCTACTCCATCAAGTTGAAATCTGATGGGTCTCTAGACCGCTATAAAGATCGGCTTGTGGCTCAGGGCTATATACGGGAGTATGGCATCGATTGTGAGGAGACATTTTCCCCAATATCCAAGATCACTACATTCCATGTTCTCTTAGCCCTCTCTACTGCAAAATCTTGGACTATCTTTCAACTAGATGTGAAAAATGCCTTTCTTCATGGGCACCTAAAAGAGACTGTTTATATGAAGCCTCCTCTGGGGTACTGTAGTGATTCCTTCCTCATCTGTCGATTGAAGAAATCTCTCCATGGGCTAAAGCAAGCTCCTCGAGCTTGGTTTGAAAAATTCAGAGATGTTGTGCAAGCCAAGTATAACCAAAGTGCTTTTGATTACTCTCTCTATGTGGAAAAGACCCCAAGGTCTTATGGTTCTCCTCCTGTATATAGATGACATGTTGTTGACTGGAGATGATATTGAAGGAATTCTGGAGCTCAAGTCTTTTCTTCACAACTCCTTTCACATGAAGGATTTAGGCCCTCTACCTATTTCTTGGGACTTGATATTCAAAGGAGTTCCCGGGGATACTTCATTTGCCAACACAAGTATGCCTCTGATCTTGTCTAGTTGGCCGGTATTACTGACGACAAACGGGTAGAAACTCCCTTAGAACTGAATGTCAAATTGTCCAAGTCAGACGATCCCTTGCTTCCTGATGCCTCCCTCTATAGGCAACTTGTGGGATCTCTCATCTATTTCACCATGACTCATCCTGACATCTCGCATGCAGTTCAAGTTGTCAGTCAATTTGTCTCTACCCCACATCAACTCCATTTGACTGCAGTACATTGGATCATTCTTTACATTCAGGGCACTTTATCACAAGGTCCCTTCTTCTCTTCATCTTCCTCTATACATCTAAGGGCCTATGCTGATGCAGATTGGGTTGGATGCCCCGACACACGCCGTTCCACTACTAGGTGGTATGTCTTCATGGATGACTATGTAATCTCATGGAAATGCAAGAAACAACAGATTGTTTCCAAGTCCTCTACATAAACAAAGAATAGGGCAATGTCATCTATTTGTAGCGAAGTTGTTTGGCTTCAATCTTTATTTCAAGAATTGGGTCACACCTCTCCTACACCCAAACGTCTGTATGCAGACAACACGTGCTATTAAGATTGCCTCTAATCCTGTCTTTCATCAAAGGACAAAAAATATTGAGGTGGACTGTCACTTTATTTGTGACCTACTTCGTGGGGGCTCTATCTCTCTCCCTCATATTGCCTCCAATATGCAAGTTGCAGACATCTTTATGAAGGCCATGACGAGATCCAGACACTTATTCCTTGTAAGCAAACTGTTGCTCATGCCTTTGCATCAGTTTGAGGGGGAGTGTGAAGAGTCTCACTAATGTACCATATTAGTGTAGTCCTTGCTGTATTGTATCTTGTATTTTCTTGTTATTTTCTCTTTAGCCCTTCAAGGGCCTTTTTTGTAAATATTATTATTTTACTAATCTTTATGTTGAGGCTCTTGGGGTTGGGCTGAACTATTCAATTCTTTAACCCCAGAAATCTGTCTTCTTCTCTCTTGTACAAACCTACTTGGTTGACATCTTTTCTTTTGCAAGGTTTCCAGTGTGCTTAATTTCCCGAGAGAGGCTTCCGAACAGAGGTTAGGTCTTTTCTATTCTTTTACCTTGTACATTACTTATTGTGTTACAAGGACAGAAGTGTCATTTTACATATTTTAATATAAATAGCCTCTTCTTGGTGTGGACGACACATTAGACACACCCCAAATCTGCTGTGTTCATTCTTGTACAAACTGCACTAACAAAAAAATAGATGCATATTCATGGAAGAGTATGGGGAAAGAGAAAGCCAAGAAAGTTAAGAGCAATATCATCCCAGTGGAAGTTTTTGATATAAAAAGTTAATTGAGTGCATGCTCTTCCAGAGGAAAAAGTAATAGTACAGAAGGATCATTCCCAACAGAGCATCTAAGGATCATTATTGAGGTGACTGCTTGATAGAGATAGAATGGAACAGAAATAGGGATAGGTCCAATGGATCATTAGAGGCAATACTACTTAAATAGGCAAGATATCCGCTGCAATTCCAAAGTGCCCTCATTCCACTTGGATCCTACATTTACCAACTGGGTAGCTGATAGTCTTGAGTGAGAGAATTTCAAGAAATGAACTTTATAGGGGGATCTCACTACCAGGTTGAGCGCTATTGAGAATATGCAATATGATGAAAGGGTTTTTTTGGGTTTTTTTTTTTATTTCCTCTTTGTTTTGGGCTCCCAAGTAAGGGAAAGCTTGTACTTTCAGCAACATTATAAATTTTTAGTCTCTGGTGTGAGCAGTAACTCGAGACACACCTTCGTAACATTTCTTCTTCTCTTCTTCTCCCTTCTTCTCCTCCTTTCTCTTCTTCTTCCTTTGTTTTTAGGCATCACCTTAAACAACATGGTATCAAAGCTCATTTGGATTCAGGGTAGGTTCCTATGACTTCCTCTTAGGAATCTTCTAATCTAATGGAAGAATGGGACATCCTCTGGTTCTAGTAATCCTTCCAATGCATATGCTAAGTCAGGTACTGCACTTGCTTGCCTCTCCACTAGTAACCCATGGATTGTGGACTGTAGAGCCAGGGCCCACATGACTAGTATGTCTTCTTCTTTTTCTTCCTACACATTGACCACTGGGAAAGGTAAAGTTACAGTTGTTGATGGATCCCCAGCTCCGATCTCTGGTTTGGATGAATTTAAGCTTTCCCACAACCTTTCCTTAAAATTTGTCCTTCATGTTCCCCAATTGCATAAAAATCTATTATCTATTAGTTCTCTTACTAAATCTCATAATTGCTTTGTGACTTTCTTTCCTATCCACTATGTTTTTCAAGACTTGAGCACGGGGAGGACGATTGAAAGTGGACTTGAAGTTGAAAGAGTCTACCATTTTTATAAAGCTTTGGAACAAGGAATGTTGTGTCAGGCTGAGTCCTCTACAAGTCAAAAATTTAGTCTTTTACAACTATGGCATTGTCGTCTTGGTCATGTTATCTTTTGGTTCTATTAAACTTTTGTTTCCAAAGTTGTTTGAGTCAGTATTAAACTTGAGTCCTGATTGTGAAGTTTATCATTTGTCAAAACAATGTAGAATCACATATTTTGCAAGTAATAGATCTGAGGATCAACTTGCTGATTGCTTTACTAAAGGAGTTCACAAGCCAAAAGTTCGATAATAACCTAGGCAAGCTAATCATGATAAATATCTATACTTATCTTGAGGGGGAGTGTTGAGAATATGCAATATGATGAAAGGGTTTTTTTTGGGTACTTTTTTATTTCCTCTTTGTTTTAGGTGCTCAAGGGCAAACTTGTACTTTCAGCAACATTATAAATTTTTAGTCTTGGTGTGAACAGTAACTCGAGACACACCTTCGTAACATTTCTTCTTCTTCTCTTCTTCCCCTCCTTTCTCTTCTTCTTCCTTTGTTTTTAGGCTTCACCTTAAACAACTAGGGCATTTACTGTACACATTGTATAGAGAACCCTCATTGCTCAATGAGCAGCTTTGCTATCCTTTTTTTGTTGAGCCTTGAGGCTTTGTACATTTTCTTTTCTTAGACATTCATACAAATAGATACTGTTGTCAGTTGCTTATGTATTCAGGTTTAGTACCATAAGGGTACTGTTGTAATTTCTCCTCTGTTTATATTGTTCGACTGTACTAGTATAAATAATAAAATCATTCTTTCGCCCCCAATGTTCTAGAGGACTTTCAGTCACTCGACTCACCTCTCTTCTCTCTTCTCCTCTCCTCTCTTCACTTGCTCTTGCTCAACGGATACGTTTACCGCCTTCAACAAAAGAAGAAAAAAAAAAGAAACAACGGAAATGGAAAATATAAGTCCTAACCTACCCCTTCAACTGATGTTCCTGCAATTGCATTTGAAGTTGATGGTCAGCTAAAATTCCAGATGAACCTAAAGACGAAACCTTTTCCTTCAAAACAGAAGCTGCAAAGAATATCCAGCAATTAGTATATTCAGTAAAAGATTATCATGTGCCAAGCAATAGAAGAACTACTAATAAGACATCAAGGATAATTTTGGGAAATGAAAAAGTTATATAACCCTTATTTAGTCAACAAGATAGGTAGAAAAAGAAACTTGTAAAAGAAAGAATCCAGTTTTCTCCCAATTTCTCAACCAATGGCAATTTTGTAATTTTATTTAGAGTTTTGGATTTTTGTATTGTTGAGTTTTTAAATTTGTTTTTTTCTTCAAGAAGTTAAAGTATTGAATTGTGTTAATATGCCAAAAATAGAATTTATAAAAGCCCATGTACATTGACAAACTGTACATTGGGAAAACATACAAAAAGAGAAAAGCATATATAGCGTCAAACAAAAAAAGGTACAACCCCCAAAATAAGTGCTAAGATGGACTCCCTCGCTTTTTGTACACCTAAGTCCTAACCAAGAACATAGTATCCCTTGAGATTTCATTTTATCTTATCTATATATCAGTGTAATTATTCTCAAGTGTGATTATTTCTCTCTCCAAATTGCTTTCTAGTTTGTTGGTCTCTTAGGAATATAGCTTTTAAGTCTTCAAGAAATTTATTATTCTGAGAAAGTGAAATTATCATGTATTGTAACCATCACATTTACTATTTATAGTGATTTCCATAATTACTATTCATAGTAAAATCATTATTTTCTATGTTTACTAATTTCTGTTTATTTACAATAATTTAGTTTAGTAGGACAGAAAATGTTAATGAAGGTATTTTAGGAGTTAAAGCTCTTATTTGGATGTCACTATTATTGGGTTGCCTTGGTTTTAAAGTTGTAAATTTTTTTTGTCATTTTCCTAGTTGAAGTTGGAATCTGAAAAAGGATATCTGAACCATCATGTTTTTTTTTTTGTGATGAATAAGAAAAATTAATAAATAAACAATATGATGGCTCAGATATCAATTTTTCAGATTCCAACTTCAACTAGGAAAATGACAAAAAAAAATTGTTTTTTGTTGTTTATTCTATGATGGTTCAAATATTCATGTTGCTTATTCTATGAATAGAATCATTATAATTGGAATTTAAGAGTGGAATTAGTAATGTTGAAGATTAATTAGTTTTATGATGTTTTTCTGAGTAGATGTTTTATGTTAGTTGTTAGATAGGAGGTGGGGACCACAGTAGTTATGTGAGTCCAAATTTTATTATGTTTTTTGAGTGTAATATATGCTGTTTTATGTTTTGCTGCCCTATAAGGGCATAGTTGTCTTTGTACTGTTCTATTATTTTAGTATAAATAATAAGTGAAGGGGCGGCCAGATTATTGCTCTCTTTTCTTTCAACTTCTCTTCTTCTCTTCTTCTCCTTCTCTCTTCCTTCTCTCTTCAAGAAACTACTTTCTTTCATATTTTTTAAATCAGCAGATTTCTACTTGGGCTAGGGTTTCTTGAAGCATTCTCATGCAGCCCTAAATCAGCCGACTGCATGAAGTAGTAAAGGGCTGATCAATCTGCTGCTATAGATTGCCCAGTTCTTGGAGTTTGATGGATAATAGGAACACGAGGTTTGATGGATAATACCATGTTGTTCCAAATATTCCTGAAATGGTGTGTAAAAATACTCGTGGCCATTATTAGAATGAAGAATTTTAATGTATACACCAAATTGATTGCAAATAGCAACGTTAAATTTTTGGAGATAGAAAACAATTCACTCATTTCTTTCATAAGGTAAAGCCATTTCATCCTCGAATAATTGTTATCTTTCCTAGATAGAGAGAGACGAGAAAGAAGATAAGAGAGAGGAGAAAATAAGAGAGAGGAGAAGAGAAGGGAGAGAGAGAGAGAGAGAGAGAAAGATTGGGAGTCAAAAAACTTTAGCTAGTGGCACCCAACTTATTATTTATATTAACTTAATATAAAGAATAAGAAAATATAAGTATGCCCTTAGCAGCACTCCCTGCTAACAAACAAGAAAGAAAGAAAAAAAAAATTGGCTGACAACATCTTAGGCTGACAGCATACTACCAACAACTGTAAAATAACAAAATTAATAACCCTCACAACACTCCCCCTCAAGTTGGGCTGAATATGTCTATCATGCCCAGCTTGTCACATAACTCATTATGCCATGAGTAGTCCTTTTGTGAGGACATCAGCAAGTTATTCCTTGGAGTTGACATAAGGGATGCAAATTTCACTTTTTTCCAATTTTTCCCTTATGAAGTATTTGTCCACTTCAATGTGCTTGGTCCTCCCATGTAGGACAAGATTGCTGGCGATGTTTATGGCTGCCTTATTGTCACCGTAAAGAGACATAGGATTATGAAAAGCAACTCCAAGCTCCCCTAGAAGGCTTTTTAGACAAAGAACTTCAGCCACCCCATGTGCATAGCTCTATATTCCGCTTCAGCACTTAACCTTGCTATCACACTTTGTTTCTTGCTTTTCCAAGTCACTAGGTTTCCTCCCACAAATGTGCAATACCCACGTGAACTTTCTGTCATCCACAACACCTGCCCAATCAGCATCTGTAAAGACTTCTACCTTTAGGTGATTATGTTTACTGAATAGTAGACCTGTTCTTATATACTTTTTTAAGTATCTAAGAACTCTCTCTACTGCCTCCATGTGTGGTTTCTTAGGAGAGTGCATGAATTGGCTCAGGACCCCAACTGAATAGGCAATGTTTGGACGAGTCATGGACAAATAAATCAATTTTCCCACTAACCTTTGGAACTATTTCACATCTTTCAGAGGTTCACCATCACAATCACCCAATTTATGATCAACATCCATAGGAGTATTTGCTGGCCTTGCACCTAACTTGCTTGTGTCTTGTAACAGATCAAGGGTGTACTTCGTTTGAGAAATGAAGATGCCCATTTTTGAGCGGGCAACTTCAATTCCAAGAAAATACTTTAGAGGACCTAGATCTTTCACTTCAAATTTAGATGCAAGGAATTGTTTCAACTTTTGGGTGCACTTGCTATGTTCATGTTCACAGCCATCAAAGACATAAGTTTGAGCCTAAAGCACACGTGTGTCCTCCAAGGATATGCCTTCACACAAAAGGGGTATTGTTTTGGTCCAGTTTGTGGCATTCACTTTGTTTCCAGGGATGTCACATTTGCTAAGTCTATTCCTTTCTTTGGTACTTCCTAAGGGGGAGCATTCAAAGGAGTTGTTTACGGTGTTACCAACTATTCCTCTTTTGGTTCCTCTTAAGTCTTCTATTGAGTCTCCTCTCATTAAGTCTTTTATTGGGTCGGCTTCACGTATTCCTACTCCCCCTCCTCCTCTAGCTCATCCTCTCACATTTACTTCCCATCCCATTGTCCAAAAGTGGTACCAAAGACAAAGACTCAGGTATGAGAAAGTTGTTTCCACACCTTCTATTGAGCCTCTTGCACCTCCCATCACTACTGAGGTAACGGGTCAACAACCCTCTACCACTTTTGATACCTTACCAGACCTTGATCTCCTTATTGCCCTTCGCAAAGGCAAACGGAAGTGTACAGCCCATTGCATTTCCAAACACCTATCCTACAGCCTTCTTTCCCCCACCTATTATTCCTTTCTTGCCTCTGTTTCTAAACATGTGATTCCCGGGTCTATCCTAGAAGCTTTATCCAAACCAAAATGGAGGGATGATATGATGACTAAACTAGATGTTTTGCAATAAGAACAATACCTATGAAATTGTGGATTTTCCTGAGGGGAAGGAACCAGTTGGTTGTAAATGGGTGTTCACTATCAAGTATCATTCAAATGGTACTATTGAGAGGTTTAAGGCCCGTTTGGTTGCTAAAGGATACACTCAAATGTATGGTATTGATTACCTGGAGACTTTTGCCCTAGTGGCCAAAATGACTTTAGTTCGATTTTGCTATCTTTGGCTGCTACTTTTGATTGGCCACTTCATCAATTTGATGTTAAAAATGCTTTCTTAAATGGAGACCTACATGAAGAGGTCTATATGTTATTACCTCTAGGGGTGTATGCAAAAGAGATATAAGGGAAAGTGTAAATTGAGAAAGTTTCTTTATGGCCTCAAACAGTCTCCTAGAGCCTGGTTTGAGAGATTTCGGGCTTCCCTTTTTACTTTTGGTTACACACAAACTCAGCCTGATCATACCCTATTTGTTAAGAGGAGAAATTCCTTTGTGACCCTTCTGATTGTCTATGTTGATGATATTATGGTTACTAGTAACACTACTCAAGAAGTGATTCATCTCAAAAGGTTTCTTAACACTGAGTTTAAGATTAAAGACTTGGGTGAACTCAGATATTTCTTGGGAATTGAAGTTTCCATGAACTGGCAAACTGAGTGCTAAACCAACATCCATTCCTATAACCCTCAATCACAAGCTTTCAGCTACTGATGGTGAACTGTTGACTAATAGGGAAGTGTTCTAGAGATTGCTTGGGAAGTTGCTATATCTTTGCATGACTTGACCAGATATTTCCTATCAAGTTAGTGTCATTAGTCAGTTCATGCACTCTTCCAGAGATACACATTTAGCAGCTGTTGAGAGGGTTCTGTGTTACCAGAAAGTGACTCTAGGGAAAAGTATCTTGTTTGCTAAGAATGGACATATGAAGTTGGAAGCATACACTAATGCTGACTGGGTTGGATGTATTGATGATGGGAAATCCATTTCAAGTTATTGTGCTATAGTGGCAAAGAACATTGTGTCATGGATAAGTAAGAAGCATTCAGTAGTGGCTAGATCCTTGGCTAAAGTAGAGTACAGAGAAATGACACATGGAATTTCAGAACTTTTGTAGTTGAGACCACTTTTAGAAGAATTGGGCATTGATTGTGAGAATCCAATGATGTTATATTGTGACAACCAAGCCGCCATCAACATTGCACATAATCTCCTGTTCAGCATGATAGAACTAAGCACATAGAGGTTAACAAGCACTTTATACAGGAGAGAGTTGCTTCAGGAGAGTCTTCTTGCCATTTATTGCTTCTAAAGAACAGTTGGTTGATGTTTTGACAAAAGGTGTTCCTAAATGAAAGCTGATTGACTATATAAGCAAGTTGGGGATGATTGATATCTATACTCAGCTTGAGGGGGAGTGTAGAGAGACTAGGCTGAATGGGCCCTAGCCCATTACTATCTTATTGTCAGTTCTTCCTTGTTGATTTGTTTCTTAATGAGCCTTTTCACTATGGGCCATCAATTCTTTTTATGCTTCCTTTAAGTATGTTGATGAGCTGGACACCCACTTAAGGGCAGACTTATAATTTATTCAATCTTAGCAAGATTAATAAAAGAATAGAGAGGTGGAAGAGGAGACCATCGAACTCCTTCTTTTCTTTCTATTTTGTTATAATCTGAAATATTTTACAGTTTTTTATTGGACTGAATCACATCTCTATAGAAGTGGTACACTTTCTCTTCTCCATACGGAGTGGAATGGGAAAATCATCAACGGTACTATGTGCAGAAGTTGGATCAATGGTAGCAGGTGCAAGAGGTGTTGTATCATCACCAGTATTAGCTGTAGGAGGTGAAACAAGAGGCATACTGGTGTCAATGTCTAGAGAATCTGAGATCTCAATTGGAGCAATAAAGTGATGTGGGTTCTCCTGCAGGTGCATGAATAATGTCTCTAGGAGCATCAGAATCAACCCTCCTACACAGCCTGAAAAACTATGATGCAACATATAGTAGTTGAGGCAAGGAAACAGGTGTAGGTGTAGGTAACATAGCAGGAATAGGAAGTGGAGTAAATAGGATGCTCACTCTCATAGCTTCACCCCCAAAACACTCCCCCTAGGAAGAAACGCGAGAAAAGAAAGGAGTGAACTCAAAGATGGTAACATCCATAGTGACATATCGACTCCCTCACACTGAATCATTACAACACTACCCCTTTTGTTTTGAGAAAACTTAAGGAAAAACATTTATTGGCTTTGGGATCATACTCAATACAATAAGGACCAAGGATATGGACAAAATAGGTACACCTAAACAAGGTTCAAAATATCGTTACATCGGCCCATATCGGCCGATACGTATCATATCGGGACCTTCTTGATATGCCCCTACAGGGGGTGTATCGGGTCAAGCCATGGTTTAGAGGGTAGCCGGGACTTCAACCGACCCCTCTAAACCGGTTTTCAAAAATAATAAATAAAACATAAAAAAACCACCGATACAGGCCAATACGCCCGGTGTATTGGCCTATATTGATATTTGGAACCTTGCACCTAAACACCCACAAGGGAATATGAAAGATCTCCCCCTTAGAAAAAAGAAGACTATATGGGGTCATGAACTCAACAACATACAATGGCATCAAGTAGATAAAGAAAATAGCAGTGGAAACAATATCCCGCCCAAAAACAAATAAGAACTAAAGCATAGATCATAAGACTTTGTGCTACTCAACAATATGTTTATTCTTTCTCTCGAGTCTCGGCTACACTATTTTGTTATGGTGTATAGGTACAACTACTCTGATAAAAACCCAATGCTCCAACAAACAAGATGCTAGTTACTTTTCAAAATATTCCCTAGCATTATATGACCTAAAACTTTAATTTTCACTTGAAATTGTGTGAGAACCATCTGATGATAACATTGAACCAAAGAATGCACCTCATCATGAGAATGCATCAAACAAATCCAAGAATAACGAGAATAACCATCCACAAATAGAAGAAAATAATGATAACCACCCATGCAAGGAATAGAATAAGGTCCCCACATCAGTATAAACAATAACGAAAGGTGAAGAATTTCTTTTTTACTTGGAGAAAAAGAATGTCTACAATGTTTTATTAGATGACAGCTCTCACACTCCAAACTAGACACCTTCATAGACTTAAATAGCAAGGGAAACAAGCAACACAATGAACCAAAAGAGACATGCCCTAACTAATTATACCATAATAAAATTTGACCCATAAACTTTGACTCAACAATATTGCTACTCACACGATGACCTTGATGACTAGGATGTGCATTTAGAAGGTAGATTTCATTCACCTCAGGACCACTCCCAATCGTCCTCTTTGATTCCATATCTTGGAAAACACAATGATTAGGAAAAAAAAGGATATTAAGCAATTCAAGGACTTGGTAAAACTACTAATAGATAAAAAATTAGTATGCAACTTTGGAACATGCAAAAAAAATGGTAAAGTAATGGTATAAGGCATTTTTTCTGCTATGGGGGTATGGAAGATTAGCAATGGAGACTCTATCTTTACTAGAACATAGCTGGTAAGAAGAAAAAATAGTGAATACACTAGCCATTTGTTCCAAGGCTCCTAAATCTATAACCTTGGGAGGTTCCCTGTTACCTAAAGTGGAAACCTGATTGGTAGTGGCATATGTAGTACTTGTATGTGCAAGAGAAATAGAATGTCCTACTCCGGAAATTCCACCATTTTGCTAGCCTCTTGATGAAGCACTAGCACTGGTTATATCTCACTAACTAAGATAGCTCCCATATTTCTCCAACTCGGCTCTAACTATAGTTTCCACAATAGATTCCAATGAAATAGTAAAATTTTGCCCTAGACACTCATCTTTCACTACAATATTTACATTTCCCTTCTTATTTTTGAGTTGGGATAGAATAAGATGAGGATGAAGCTTCCAACCAGTATCCCAGGTAATGCTTGGACTACTTGCAGTGATGACAAAATATATCCTTCTTATCCTTCTTTTTATTCTTGTGATAAAAGGAAATGATAAGAGAATAAAAGTATAAATAAAGAAGAAAAGAAATGGGGAAGAGATTCAAACAAGAGAAGCTCCAAAAGGAAAGTAAAAGGAAGAAGAAGAAATGAAGTCCAGGTGAGAGAGAGAGAGAGAGAGATTTGAACTACTTTCTCCCTCCTATCAACTTTTGTTTTATTATGCTTTTAATAAAGACAAAATTACAAAAAGACCCTCTAAGAGTTACATATAACACAAGAGAAAGAAACAAAGGGAAAAGACACTATTGCACCTACAACTTAAACTTTAACACTCCCCCTCAAGGTGGAGCATATATATCATAAAGCTCCAACTTGTTACAAATGTAACCCATCTTAGAACAACTTAAGCTTTTGATGAATAAACCAGCTACTGATCTTCTTATCTTACATATGATGTGACAACACCACCACTTGTCACCTTTTCCCTTACAAAGTGACAATCAACTCCTATGTGTGTGAAGTGTGTGATTTTCTTATAAAAAACTAGTTGGAAGCAATGTGTGTGGTATCTTGATTATCACAAAAGAGCTTAACTATCCTGCTAACAAAAATGTCAATCTCTGAGGAGATGCTTTAACCAAATCAATTTAAAAGTGTTGTGTGTCATTGGCATGTACTTAGCTTCAGTACTACTTCTAACAACTACATTCTACTTCTTACTTTTCCAAGTGACTAGGTTCCCACATAGGAAGGTATAGTATACTAAGATTTTCTATCCATCGAGGACCCTACCCAATCTACATCTAAATACCCTTCAAGGGAAAATTCCCCCCTTTCTTATATAATAGACCATGACCTAGAGCACCCTTCAAGTACCTCAACACTCTAACACCTTTCTAATGAGTAGTTATAGGATTCTGCATAAACCGGCTCAACACACCTACACTGAAAGAAATATCAGGAGGGTGATAGTAAGGTAGATCAACTTGCCAACTAGTCTCCTATACCTTCTAGTATCATTCAAACTCTCCCCTTGACCATCAATCTTCACATTGGGATCCATAGGTGTCTTAACTAGCTTAGCACGTAATAGCCCAGTATCATCTAATGGATCCAAACCATACTTCCTCTATGACAAGGAGATTCCCCACTTAGAACATGCAACTTCAATGCCCAAGAAACATTTCAACCTAGATCCTTAATTTGAAAATGTTGTTGCAAGAAATTCTTCAATACAATAATTCCTTTGGCACCACTACCTATGAGAACTATATTATCAACATACACAGCCAAGGCAATCTTCATAGATGAGGTATTCTAGCTAACCATACTTCCTCTATGACAAGGAGATTCCCCACTTAGAACAGGCAACTTTAATGCCCAAGAAATATTTCCAGGGAACGTAGATCCATAATTTGAAAATGTTGTTGCAAGAAATTCTTCAATTCAATAATTCCTTGTGCATCACTACCTATGAGAACTATATTACCAACATACATAGCCAAGGCAATCTTCCTAGACAAGGTATTCTAGCTAAACATAGAATGGTCAACACTACACTGTTTTAGGGCAAATTCCTGCACAACACTACTAAAATAGGCAAACCAAGCCCATGGGAATTGTTTCAGGCCATAGATAGCCTTCCAAAATCTATACACATTTCCTACCTCCCCTTGAGCAACATACCCAGGAGGTTGCTCCATGTACACCTCCTACAAATCACCATTTAGGAAGGCATTCTTGACATTAAGCTGAAAACGGGGCCAATCAAAATGATTAGGGAGGTCTTAGAGTAGTCAACACCATACGTTTGTGTATAGCCTTTGTCCACCATTCAAGCTTTGAATTGAACCTCTCAATACTACCATCCCATCAATGCTTGAAGGTATAAACTTACCGGTAACCACTGCTTGTTTTCCAGGAGGCAAGGAGGTGAGGTCACAAGTATGGTCGGACAGAAGAGCATGAAATTCCTCATCCATTGCATTTTCCCAATCGGGTGAAGCAAGGGCTTCCTAGACATGACACAAAATGGAAACAAAAGACAAGAAAAATAAATTTTTGTTGGACAAGAGATAAGTGAGCCAATGAAACATATCGTTAAATAGGATAATCAGTACAAGCACGATTACCCTTACAAAGAGCAATGGGAAGATCAAGGCCTGCCTGAGGAGGATCTGGCAATTATTGAGACATTAGTGGTGGGTTGGAAGCCAAAGTGGGAGCCAGTCCTAATACTAGTGTAGGCAGTCAATCTCATTTGCAATACAATTTGTTAATCGACGATCATAAAGGCTCATTGATAGTGGGAAGAGGAACAAAAATATCACCTGAATCAGAAGGAAGATAAACAGAAGGAGAGGGTTCCCATCCATGAAAGTAGGGTAGGCTCTTAAAGAAGGTAACATCTAGAACTATGAAGACCATATGAAGAATAGGGTCATAGCATTTATGACCCTTTAGAGTATGGGAATAACCAAGAAACACACACCAAACTGCTCGAAAATCAAGTTTGTCATGGCTTGGACCCAATTTTAAACAAAGAATACACAACCAAAAACATAAGAGTGAATGGTGTCTAGAACGGAATGATACAAAGAAAGGGGTCTGGCCACCAAGAATCGTAGAAGGCATTCAGTTTATATGAAAATAGGAAGTGAGAACAGAATCACTCTCTAATAGATTTTGGGAATAGACATCTAAAGCAATAAGGCTCAAGTAGTCTCTATTGCATTCGTTCAACTACACCATTTTTCTGAGATGTATAAGTACATTAAGACTACTGAATGATACCACAAGAATCAAAATACAACTAAAAGCTACCATGGAAATATTCTTTATAATTATTAGAACGAAAAACTTTAATGCATGTGCCAAATTAATTTCTTACCTTAGCATGGAAAGAGAAAAATAGAATACAACTTTGAATGATCTTTCATTAAATAGATCCATGTCATTCTTGAACAGTCATCAATGAAAGTTACAAAATATCTGAAACCATTATACAATGACACACGACTGGGACCCCAAATATCATAATGAACAAGTGCAAAAGTATTCATAACTCTATTATCTTTTATAGGAACAACATGCACTCTTTGATGTTTACTAAGCTCACATGACTCATATTCTAACTGAGTAACTGACTCTCAACTAGGGACCAATTACTTCAAAACATGAATGGAGGGATGACCAAACGATAATGCCACTAATGGGGAGTGAGAGTGAAGATCTCTTTGTAAACCATTGTCATCCAGGTAGTACAGCCCTCCAACTTCACAACCTCCACAAATCATCTTCGCCATAATATCATAGAAAACATGATGAGGGAGGAAAAAGGTTATAGAACAATTAAGTGTTTGAGTCATCTTACTAATAGACAAAAGACTGAAAGGAAACTTAGCAACATAAAACACAGATGCCAAATGAAGACTGCAACCACCCACACCCTTTATGAAACTACCATGCACATTTGATTTTACTAGACCAGACCATAGTTTTCAAGCCATCTAGGCGATTCTGGGTGACATTGGGGCGCCTAGGTGATAAAAAGTTTATAATATAAAAATCTAACTTTTGGCTAGTTCCCTAGTTGCATATACCATTCAGCATGTATATTAATTGAAAAAATAGCAATTCTCTTTATTAAGAACATTAAATTTCCTCTAAAAATGCGGCAAATTAGCAGCTAAAGAAGGTTAACTTTATATGATAAATATTCAGGATAGAAAGTAAAATAAAAAAACAGGGATGGAGTTTTTGTTTTATTTAATTAGAGAGAGAATAGAAAAAAGCAGAACCTCTTTATAATTCTATTCTTTCTTTCCTCTCCTTTCTTTCTTTCTTTTTCTCTCCTCAAAACCCTTTGATCTTTTAAATTTCAATAGTAAAACATTAAAACAAAGTTTATTGATATATATAGCATATAATAAAATGTATTAACACATACATAATAAGATACAACAATATAAATGATATTACAAACAGCACCCACCTTGTCATTTTTGTCGCCTAGGCGGGCGCCTAGTCGCCTACAACGGAGCCTAGTTGCTAAAAGTCAAAGCGTTTGGGCGAGGCGCCTAGGCGACGCCTTGACAACTATGGACCAAACCCAGGCCATTTCCACAAAACTGGAGCATCTTTTTTGACTTTGGCTTGAGCAGAATCTATGGATCCGCAAAGTGAAACATTCCTCACTTCCTTCCTCATCCTATCAGCACAAAGTTTTGAGCATACAAAACACTGCCTAACATATTTTTGTTTGAGGTATTCTAGGAATTTAGCAACAGTGTAAATCCATAAGGGATGTTCATTTGAATTTTGAAAAATCCAGGTGGTGGGATTAACAGGTTGTAACTAGGTGGCTGCAAAGAGATTAAGAAAGTTCTTGAAAACATAGGCATATATTGAGGTTAAAGACCTGATGACGGACCTGAGAACAAGTGTTAAGTAGGCAAGTTGATCTGTTAACAACCTATCAGATGAACTAGCAAAGAAGGAGATAGCAAGAGAGAAGATGTTTTAGGCTTTAGTACCTCAAGGGTGGACTTGTAATTGATAATCTTACTGCAGTTAGCTGAGGCTAGTTATCCATTTCAATGTACTTTGTAATTACACATATTCTTCCCTCATAATTAACAAAAGCTTTAACAGTTAATGATAAAAAAAAAAATCCATAAGGTGGGTAAGCATTCTAGATCTTTGGTCAAGAATGTCTTTTCCTTTCTTGGAAATCTGTTGAACAGAAGTAAATAATAAATATCATAATCATTATTTCCCTTTCATTTAGAATGGATAATTCTAGAATAAATGTTTGAGAAAAAATAAAAGATGGGAAATTGAGAATTTAGGGACAGAGGTATAAGATATGGATATTCTATTTCACAGAGAACATGGAAAAGAATGAGATGACCATGTCTTCAAAGAAAGGATGGATCACTAAATATGATTTTGACATATTTAGGACAGATTAAAAAATCATCAACTAGGCAATATTTTAAAACCGTTCAATGGGCATAACATTTGGGTATGTTAAAGTCGTCTAAGGAGGGTTATTTACTTATTTTAGTCACTCCTCTTATTTATTAACTTGTGATTTTTCCATTTTGTTTCACTTTAAGTTACATGTCCCATACATAAGTAGGGAGATGATAATCTTTGTATTCTTTGGCTAATCTATATAAAGTTGACGTTGGCTGGTGAGAGATAATTCTCTCCAGTTGAGACCATTGTTTCTCTTCTCTCCTCTTCTCCTTCTCTTTCTCTTTTCTTCTCCTCTTTTCCTCTTTTTTTCTTGTCTTTTCTTTCCAATCCAGGACTGCAACCAGCCGAACCATTAAAACAGGGTATAAGAGTTGCAACTTTTGGTTTGAGAGTATGTCTTGAAAACCTCCAATACCAAATTGGTGAAATTTTAAATGAAAACAGGCAAGGAGCTTCCTGTGGAAGTTTCTTCTTTGGTAACCTGTTGTGACAGATTATGCAACATTGCCAGAATAATTTTACCTATGACAAGAATTATGAATGTCGTTACATAAGGAATCATGAGTTTAACCAAATCATTTCAATAGGATAAACAGAGAAACAGGCATAATCTATAATATTGCAATTCTTTTCCCTGCCTGCTAGAGCACATAGAACAAACTTGTTTGGGCAAATGCCTATGATATGATCAAGCATATAGCATTATAATGTACATCATCACTTTTGCAATATTCACATGAAAAAACAGAAAATCAATCATGATATCACAGAAAATGAATCATGGTATCACAACCTAACCAGTGCAGCAAAGAGGTAAACCATCGTAGTTAAATGTTGAAAAAAAAAAAAAAAAACGGATGGCCAGTGACTTTTACAAGTCATTATTAAAATAGTGCTCAACTTTTTCTTCTAGGCATCAATAAATGATCACCTGAGGATCCCCTTGCACTTTGCAGAACAGAAAAAAGCTGTTTCCTTCCTTCCCTAGTGTATGCAGCCCTATTTTGCAAATGGCCTCCAGCTGTCACTTTCTGTTAAAAAGATACAACCCTTATTCTTTAGAAATAAGATTCCAAATCATCTCTGAATAAATTATTTGTATAACAGAAAACTTAACTGCAAACAGCAACGCTGCTAAATTCAATTTTGAGTGAACTACCAAATCTTTGATGCGTGGCAAGGGATAAACAGCCTCTCCATCCTGTTGAGAAAGTATTCGTGTAACATCAATTGGTTCAATTCCTGTAGAAATGAAAGGCATCTCTTGATCAAATGTTTATATAGATGATGGTTCTACTAATGCTTCTTTTCCTGACAAAAGAGGTTTGTGGCAAGGAGACCATCTTTCTGATTTTCTTTTTTACTTTGTTGGCTGATGTTCTGAGAAGATTGGTTTGTAGGGCTGCTAGCAAGGGTCTATTGAGAGGACTTAGGCTGGGAAGATGAGGTTATTGCATCTAAGTATATAATCTTCAATTTGCTCCATATAGTTGGGATAAGACTTGGATGATGATTATGAGTATTTTTTTTTTCTATGAAGGTATTATAGGTATCTAGATATTGAAGGCTCCAATTCAGCTTTTTTAGAGGATTTCAAGTTTAAAGACTAATTGGGGAAGAATCAATTGGAAGGTATTAATTTGGTTCATGTGGAATTGGGTGCCTTTACTGAATTTCAGTTGCAAGATCTCCTCTCTTGGAGTTGCATAGGTAGGTCTACTTTGAGGGGCAACTGAGGAAAGAGTGATTGATAGATATGTTAAGAAGCTTTTGATATGGAAAAAGAACTACATGTCTTTGAGAGAATGTATAACTTTGGTTACATCTACTTTTCCAATCTACATGTACTCAGTTTTCAAGGTGCTGATAAAAGGAAGAAAGACACTAAATAAGGTTGCTAAAGTAATAAAAGAATCATAACAATCACTACCTTGGAACTACTGTTTCCTTGAGAACTGAAAAAGAAAAATAGAGTCTCACTATATATGGTATGTGTTCAACTTTTCATATAGTAAATAGAAAGAATTTTTATTGAGAAAAATAAAAAGTAAGAGTATTTTGATATGAAGTGAGCTAACCAGCAGTCTCAAAAAAATTTGTTTGCATAGGAGGTCTATTTGGATTAACTATAGCTCGTGTTTTCCACACTTGCAGAGTTCCATCTTTGGAAACAATGACAAGAAACCGCAGCATAGGAAGCCATGCGATTGATGTAATTGGCTGCGAACCCACCTGCACTCTGAATTTAAAAATAAAATGTCAAATCCAATAATAAAAACAGGAAAAGGGTACTCAAAGCAAATCATTATATAAACTGAGTGGTAAATAGATTAGAATAACATACCCTAATTACAATGTAAATGCCATCAGATAAAGAACTTCAGAAAGGTAAGTGTCCACTAGCATATCTTGGCCTAAAATTTAAGAATGTAAGAAACCAAACCTAATGAGTCCTATCCATTGCCTGCATTCACCACATAGCCCACTAGTACACGCAAATGATATGGGATGGAAAAGGAAACAAGTCCCACCATGGTATACATGGAGGGTATTTGGGAGAGGTCTCCCACTTCAAGCCAAAAACTAGAGAAGCCTTCCACATCAACTTCAACTACTATATAAAGATACTTATCCAACAATCATGTTGTTATTCTATTGTATATTAAAATTAAAGTTCAAATACATGTAATTGTATATAAATACTTCATATAAGTCAATACAAAAAAGGAGAAGAGAAGAGAAGAGAAGATAAGATAAGAAGAAGAATGGTGTGTCTTGCAATTGTTCATATCTATACTAATTTAAAAAGCACGAATAGCCTAAAGAATATTTCTGGAAAATTATAAGGACAAAATTTACGCATATTTAAATTTATTGATAAAAAGTGAGGGCAAATAGGATTATCAGTTACTAATATTAAATGAGTTAAAAAGAGTTAATTTTAAGATATTTAATGCATTCAATTCCCTCTTATTAAATCCAACATTTAAGGTATTAACTTGCATTCACCTTCATTGAATTATATATTTGAGGCATTTTTGTTTCTTCTCATCATTAAATTCATACATAATAAATTAATAGTTCCAAGCACGAATAGCCTTAAGAATATTTCTGGAATTTTTTGAGGACAAAATATACCCCTCCATATTTAAATTTATTAATAAAAAATGAGAGCAAATAGGGCAATCAGTTATTGATATTAAATGAGTTGAAAAGAGGTTATTTTAAGATATTTAATGCATTCAGTTCCCTCTCATTAAAGCCAACATTTAAGGTCTTAACTTGCATTCACCGTCATTGAATATTTGAATCATATATTTAAGGCATTTTTGTTTCTTCTCATCATTAAATTCTATTAACTAAATCCATACATAATAAATTAATAATTCCAATAAGATAAAAACTTATACTTTTAAAATCCACCAGGAACAAATAGTGTTTTCATCTAGGTGATGGTAAGAAATTAAACAATTTTGGGTCAAATAGGCCAGTCCATCTGGAAAAAATAGTGTTTTCATCTAAGTGGTGCCCAAGGCAAAGAACAAAAAGTATGCAGGCTAAAGAAATCTTTGTATGGACTAAAACAATCGCAAGAGCTTGGTTCAACAAGTTTCATCTAATAGTGCAACAGATTGGCTATAAACAGTGTCAGACTGATCATAAATTATTTGTGAAAATAGGAGAAGGAAAGATTGCAGCCTTGATAGTGTATGTTGATGACATAGTAATCGCAGGCGATTGGAAAGTTGAAATCCAAAAGCTATAGGAGTTTCTAGCCACTCAGTTTAAAGTAAAGGATCTAGGTCCCTTGCGGTATTTCCTTGGAATTGAAGTGGCCCGCTCACAAAAGGGGATCTTCATTTCTTAAAGGAAATACATCCTAGATCTATTACAGGATTCAGGAAAACTAGGGGTTAATCCAGTTGACTCTCCCATTGATCCAAACCACAGATTAGGTGATTGTTGTGGTGAGACTATCAAGGATGTGAAACAATTCCAGAGACTTGTAGGAAGGCTCCTATAGTTGTCCATGACCCGGCCAAACATTGCTTACACCATGGGTGTTCTTAGTCAATTCATGCATGCCCCTAAGACCACACACTTAGAGGTAACCGAGAAAATACTCAAGTACCTAAAGAAGTTTCCGGGAGCTGATTTACTATTCCAAAAGAATGGGCAATTGAAGGTTGAAGTGTATATAGATGTTGATTGGGTTGGATCAGTTAATGTCAAAAAGTCCACAAGTGGGTATTGTGCCTTTATGGGAGGCAACCTAGTTACATGGAGAAGCAAGAAACAAACTGTAGTGGCTAGGTCTAATGCTAAAGCCAAGTATAGAGCAATGTCCCATGGAGTAGCTGAGGTTATGTGAATAAAGAATTTGTTGAGTGAGCTAGGTTTTCTAGTTGATAGATCCATGTCCTTGTATTGTGACAAGGCTGCCATTAACATTGCAGCCAACCCTATTCTTCATGATAGAACTAAACATATTGAGGTGGACGAACACTTTATCAGGGATAAACTTGTTAATGGGGAAGTGTGCACTCTGTATGTTAATTCCAAGGAGCAACTTGTAAACAATTTTACAAAGGGTCTACATCACTTGCAGCACAATGACTTATGTGACAAGTTGGGCATGATTGAGGGGGAGTGTTAAAACTATTAAAAAACTGCAGTTTAGTGTTGCAGGGACACATGTAATTTTTCCTTTCTTTTTATTATATTTTGATCACCCTAATATAAATATAGAAGTTGGTACTGCCAGCCCAAGTTTTGACTCCAAATATTTTTCACTCTTCTCTATGTTCTGACTTTCTACTGGTTTTTTACCAAGAAAACAGTTTCTATAATATAATTCTTCATATGAATGATATCCTATGTCTGTTGGCCATCAAGAATTTGCTTTCTATACATTAGTTAACTAGAGACAATAATGTCTATTGAATTCTTCTTGACATCTTTGTGATTTTTTTTTTTTGATAAATGAGTGGTATTTTTAAGCATAGAATAGAAAAGGTGTACAGTCATCCTAAAAGGAGGCACGAGATGTTACTTCCCCTTAAAGCTAAGCAATTAAGCACACACACTATCCTGAATTACAATTATATGGTAGCCCAGAACAGATCATCCCTCGATAACCCTTGTTTAGCCAAAGAGTCAGCCATGGCATTTGCCAATCTGCTGACCCACTGAAAATGAATTGACATGTTCCTTGTAAGCCAATGAACTTTCTTCAGAAGATCCCTGTAACCCCAATGTGCTACTTCTGGGTTTGACAGCCAGCCCACTACCACTTTGGAGTCCCCTTCAACTATCAGCTTAGGTTCTCTACTACAAGCTGGCTAGCAACTTGTATTCCACGTACCACAGCTAGTATCTCAGTCCTTGTAGAGTCACCAATTCCCACTGAGGCACTGACTTCTTTGTGATTAAAGACCAAACAATGGGAAGTCGCCTTGTTTGATGCCAGAGTAATTATGGACTTTATGAACTTCAAGTCGATAGCTTACGTTGGCGAAAGAATGACTATCTTGGGATGGCACAGTAGATTATGTCATCCTAACACGAAGCCGATTCATCACATTATGTTTCATTAATCTTTCGATTTCTACAAATAAGTCAATTTCTTCTGTTTGTAATGCTTTTCAGAAAGGAAAGATGCATTGTCTTTCATTGTCATCTTCTTCTTCTATTAGTAATGGTCCTCTTGATTTGATATTTGCTGATGTGTCAGGCCTAGCCCCTTTTTCCTCCTTGAATGGCTTTCATTACTATGTGTTGTTTCTTGATCATTTCAGCAAATACATATGACTTTTCCTCTCCGTCTTAAATTTGAGCTTGCATCAGTTTTTCTTGATTTTAATCAATCAGTTGAAACCTACTTTAGTAAGAATATTATATCACTTCAAACATATGGAGGTGATGAATTCCAAGCTCTATTAAGATCCTTCATTCTCATGACACTATGCATAGGGTCTCATATCCTTATACACATTGAAAGCTAAATTACTGTAGCCGAAATAGCAGAAAAGAGAAGAAGAAGAAGAAGAAGAAGAAGAGATGCAGGAATGTCGAACTCTTCTACTCAGTCGACAGTACTATTATTTATATTATGGTGTAGTACAATGATACAGGAAGTTACTAGAATGCCCCTGATTAGTGATGGGACACCCAGACAACTTAAAACATTAAACAGGATTAGGCCCATTAACAAAG
>NW_010729127.1:3883388-3908435 GCF_000365185.1 Nelumbo nucifera
ATCATGCCCAGCTTGTCACATAACTCATTGTGCCGCGAGTATGGAAGTCCTTTTGTGAGGACATCAGCGAGTTGTTCCTTGGAGTTGACATAAGGGATGCAAATTTCTCTTTTTTCCAATTTTTCCCTTATGAAGTGTTTGTCCACCTCAATGTGCTTGGTCCTCTCATGTAGGACAGAGTTGCTGGCGATGTTTATGGYTGCCTTGTTGTCACAGTAAAGAGACATAGGATTATGAACAACAACTCCAAGCTCCCCTAGAAGATTTTTTAGCCAAAGGACTTCAGCCACCCCATATGCCATAGCTCTATATTCAGATTCAGCACTTGACCTTGCTACTACACTTTGTTTCTTGCTTTTCCAGGTCACTAGATTTCCTCCCAAAAATGTGCAATACCCACTTGTGGACTTTCTATCATCCACGGCACCTGCCCAGTCAGCATCTGTAAAGACTTCCACCTTTAGGTGATTATGTTTACTGAATAGTAGACCTGTTTCGGGATACTTTTTTAAGTATCTAAGAACTCTCTCTACTGCCTCCATGTGTGGTTTCTTAGGACAGTGCATGAATTGGCTTAGAACCCCAACTAAATAAGCAATGTCTGGACGGGTCATGGACAAATAAATCAACTTTCCTACTAACCTTTGGAACTATTTCACATCTTTCAGAGGTTCACCATTACAGTCACCCAACTTGTGATCAACATCCATGGGAGTATCTGCTAGCCTTGCACCTAATTTGTTTGTGTCTTGTAATAGATCAAGGGTGTATTTCCTTTGAGAAATGAAGATGCTTCTTTCTAAGCGAGCGACTTCAATTCCTAGGAAATACTTTAGGGGACCTAAATCTTTTACTTCAAATTTAGATGCAAGGAATTGTTTCAATTTTTGTATTTCTGAATTCCAATTTCCTATAATGATGATATCATCCACATACACTATCAATATAGCAACCTGTTCCTGACATCTCTTCAAAAAGAGTGTGTGATCAAACTGACATTGTTTGACGCCTACCTACTGAATTGCCATGTGAAACTTACTGAACCAAGCTCTGGGAGATTGTTTTAAACCATAAAGAGACTTTCKCAGCTTGCACACCTTATTTTCACTTCCCTTGGCACARAATCCARGGGGTTGAACCATGTATACTTCCTCCTCTAGGTCACCATTTAAAAAGCATTCTTTATGTCCAGTTGATGCAATTCCTAGTCAAGGTTAGCAACTAATGACAGGAGGACCCTAATTGAGTTCATCTTAGCTACTGGAGCAAAAGTCTCATCATAGTCAACCCCGTACACTTGAGTGTACCCTTTGGCTACTAATCTTGCTTTGTACCTTTCAACTGTCCCACCTACCTTGTGTTTAACTGTAAACACCCACTTACACCCCACTGGGTCTTTCCCCCTTGGAAGATCCACCAATTCCCAAGTTTGATTTTTATGAAGGGCATTAATCTCCTCCTTTATAGCATTTGTCCATTCAGGGCATTTTAAGGCTTCTACAACATTTCTGGGTATAGGGATGCAATGAACTACAGATAGAAAGGCTCGGTATGAGGGGGAAATGTGATCATAGGAGACATATTGGGTAATGGGGTGTTTGGTAGTGCATGACCTGACTCCCTTTCTTTGAGCAATAGGAATGTCAAGGTCATCCATAGTGGGAGTAGGAGTATTAGTAGGTGCAATAGGATTTGGACTTACCTCCTGGGAGTCTAACAGTGTCGGTTGCTCAATGTTTGGTTGCTCCACATCTCTATCACATTGCTGATCTCTACGGCGTGTACGTTGGAAGACACAAAAGGGAGCAAGGTCCGGAATAGAAGGAAGAGCGACTTGGTAGACCTGAACCTGCTTCTCCTCTTCCACACTACTACTCTCCCCCTGAGGAGAAGCAGGGAAGAATGATTCAAACTCAAAGAAGGACACATCCATAGACACAAAAAACTTATGACTAACGGGATCAAAGCACCGATACCCTTTTTGAGAGGAGGGATACCCCAGAAAGATACAAGGAATGGACCGAGGGTCTAACTTACCTCGAGACGGAGACATATCATGGACAAAGGCACGAAAACCAAAAACTCTCATGGGAATGGAAAATAAAGGGGGCTGAGGGAACAACAACTGATGAAGGGCCATGTAGTTCAGCACTTTGTGTTGTTTGATCAGAATATCTTGATGCAAGTATCAAATTGGGTAAGTACAAATTCATGGAATTGCTTCACAAGTTTGGGTACTTCAGCATGAGAACGCATAAGGTGAAGCCAAGTATAAGGAGAAAAGTCACCAATAAATAGAATAAAGCATTTCCTTTGTTGAATTCATCCACAAATAGAGTTGACTGATTTGAGGTTGCATTGAATTTACCAACCATCTGATTATAGTGTAATTTTCTTGCATCAATTTTTCATAGGATGGATCATCTCTGAGGGAGCTTCCTTGCTCCCGGAGATATAACCCACTTGCCTTTACTACAAACATGAATTTTGTCATATTGTCATAGGCACCATAATCAATTATCCAAGAGATCCTACAATTACTTGAGATAGAAGCATGGTTCGCAATAACACAAATACCTGAATGGGCATAGGCAGAAGAGGAACCATTTCTTGAAGATGTACTAGTTGCAGTAGCAGACTCTAAATGGCTAATGAGTCATCCATATTCTCATACTCTACTTTAGCAGTTACAAATTGTTCTTCCACTAAATTCTCATCATTGGAAGCTTTCTCAACCTCAAGAGAGGTGGATACATTGGCATTGCCACTCTTCCCAGTTTCACTCTTCTTACCATTATTGTTGTTCTTAAATCAAGGAGGTATAAGCTCTGGATGTAGCTTCTAGCAGGGTATCCTTCGTGTGCTTAGGTTACTTGCAATACTCACATACTACATCTTTCTTCTCAGTACCAACCCTTAGTTTCATCCTAGTATTGGCAAATTGATCCGTTGAGACTTCTGTAACCTGTACCTATCCCCGACTCTGCTCATTGCCAACCATGGCATAAGCTTGGGATAAGGTCACTTTATCTTTTGCTATAATATTTTGTCTGACAGTATCATACTCGGGATTGAGTCCAATGCAAAACTCAAACACTTGATTCCTCTCCAATAACTTCCTATGAGTCTCAACATCTTTAGTACACCCCTACACAACAATCTCCAAGTCAATCTCCTACCAAAGAGATTTCAGCATAGAAAAAGTAAACAACCAAAGGTTTCTCCCACTGTCTTAAATTTTTACATCATTCTTCAACTTGTAGGCCCTAACAACATTCAACTTCTAGGAATAGGTCTCTGTAACACTGTCCCATACCTCTTTTGTAGCTTCCATCCACAAATAATGATGACTAATATGAGGTTGCATGGAATTCACTAACCAACCTACTGTTGTGTAGTTCTTCTGCATCCACCTCTCATAGGTAGCATCATCCTCCGCAAGTTTCTTCTTGGCCATAGTGATTTACCCCAATTCCCCTCTACTACATACCAGTGTTTTAAAAAGTGTGGGAGGCGTATGCTTGGAGGTGAGGCGCTTACAAAACGCCCTGAAGCGTATGCTAGAGGCGCTGACACCTCTAAGGCGTACGCCTCATGTGCTTTTTTCATGAGGCGTGCTAGAGGCATACGCCTCATGTGCCTTATGCACACCTCATATAAAAAGACAGGAAAAAAAAGAAAAGAGAAAATAAGGAAAGGAAAGGAAAATAAAAGAAAGGAAAGGGAAAGAAAAAGAAAGAAAGAAAAGGAAAAAAAAGAGAGAGAAAAGGGAAGGGAAAGGAAGAAAATATAAGGGAAAAAAAAGTGGTCTGCCCCTAGCCCCTTCGGCTGGGGAGGCTTCACACCCCACCCCCCTTTTCAATGCTGCCCATTTTTTTTGTGTGTGTGTGTGTGTTAGGGGGGTCTTGCTCTGCTTTGGCTGGGGGAGCCACCTCCGCTTCGACAAGACCCCCCCCCCCTTTTAACTAGTGTTATGCATTTTTATTCTTCTTAATATAAAAGATTTTTATTATAAAAAAAAAAAGAAAAATGAGATCCCCCCTTCCTCTTCTTCCTCCTCCCCTTCCTCTCCCTTCTTCCTCTTAACCCCCCTTCTCTTAAGGAGGCTTACGCCTCTTACGTTCTAAACTACGCCGCATGCCTCTAGGTAGTGGAATGCCTCGTGTCACGCCTCCACATTTTAAAACATTGCTACATACATGAATCTTTATAAACTAATACCATGCCAAAAAATTGGTTCCATCCCACTTCACAGAGGTTACTGTGCTCAACAGAGTCTCCATAGACCCTTCTAGGCCAAACCAGAAATCTATGGAGTGTTTCATCTCACCTCCAATTTGCTCCATTGATCAAACGGAGACAAACAAAAATCAAAATATGGTGTTACTAGTCAAGATTTACTTCCCTAAGGACAAAATTGCTCTTCAAATGGCCAAAACAGGGATTTCACTAGACCTAGCAAAATGGAAGAAAGGGAGAAAGTCTAGCCGCTCCTACCAAAGGCTCCAAAAATCTTCCAACTTAGATTGATCTCATAGATAATCAGAATGCTTCTATTCTAGCCCCAAGTGTCACTTTCACACTCCCTATATACCCCTTAGTCTAAAAACTCTCCAGTTAGCTAGGTTTTTCGGGAAACACTCCAAGAACCTGCCTTGGGCACCAAACAAGCACTACACTCTTCTCCAAAAACCTCCTCTAACTGGGCTGAATACTTGCTAATCAATTAACCAATCAACTCTAGATACAACCTATGTATGGGATTAAAGAGAAGAAAAAGGAAGAAGGTAGGACCACCGCTCTAATACCAAGTTGTAGATTCCATCTGCAATAATCTGAAATAAAATAGAAAATAGAAGAAAAGAAGAAAATTGAAAAGATGGGAGAGAGAGAGAGAGAGAGAGAAAAACAATAGAGGAAGAAGGTGGAAAAAAGGGAAGAGGGAAGAGAGAAAAGTCGAACTTCTCTCCAGCCCCCACAATTATCTTTTATATCTTTCATTGTAAAAGAGTAACAATTACAAGTATACCCTTAGTAGGGCAGCCAGCACTAAAACACTAATAAAAGAAATAAAACAAGCCCACTAACTAAGAAATAAAAGATGGACAGAAATAAATAAAACAATAATGTCCTATGGCTCATTCGGCCTATCATCTCTACAGGAATAATGACACTATGCAGAAACCAGCAGGCCCTTGACCTGACTTTACCAAGCCATTTGTGCAAGAAACTAATGCTAGTTACAATGGCATTGTAGCAGTCCTTATGCAGGATGGAAGCCCAGTTGCTTACCTAAGAAAGACCCTGAGCAAGAGACATCTTAGATTGTCCACTTATGAAAAAAAAAATTGGCTCTAGTTATAATTGTCACCATTCACCAAGTGGAGGCATTACTTATATGGAAATCATTTTGTCATTAAGACAGATCACCAAAGTTTAAAATACCTTTTGGAGCAGAAGGTCACTACAGCCCCTGCAACAGAAGTGGTTAATAAAGCTATTGGAGTTAGATTATGAAATCATCTATAAGAAAGGATCAGAAAATGTAGTTGTCAATGCTCTATCACGAAGGCTAGAGGAAGAGACAAGTGGTTATTGTAGCATTTCCACCCTCCTACCTCATTGTCTTTCCAAGCTCATTGACTCTTAGGAAGATGATGAGCAAGCTCAAGAACTAATATCTGCATTGATTATTGATCCCCAAGCCAAGCCTGACTTACATCCAAGGTGTACTGAGGTGCAAGGGTAAGCTTTACGTGGGACAGCAAGGAACTATCAAGAATCAAATTATAAAGACTACATGCTTCAGCTGTGTCATTCTGGCATTAATGAAAGCTACCAGAGAGCCAAGTCACTCTTTTACTGGCCTGGAACGAAGAGGGACTTCAAAGAGTATGTTTCAGCCTGTGATATTTGTCAATGATTTAAATCAGAGAATTCCCCTACCCAGGACTATTACAACCCTTGTATATTCCCCAGCAAGCTTAGATTGATATAGCTATGGATCTCATTGAGGGTCTTCCCAAGTCAAAGGGTAAAGATACTATTTTGGTTGTTGTTGATCGATTTACCAAATTTGGCCACTTTCTCCCTTTGTCTTACCCATATACCACCCACTCCGTGGCCTTGTTATTCATTGATAGCATCTGTAAGTTGCATGGCGTTCTAAGCAGCATTGTTTCTGATAGAGACAAAGTCTTCATCAGTACTTTTTCACAAGAATTATTCAAACTCATGGGAGTTCAACTCAGGATGAGTTCTGCCTATCATCCCCAAACGGATGGGCAGACTGAAAGGCTTAACGGATGCTTGGAAATGTACTTAAGATGTATGTGTGGCCAGAAGCAAAAGACCTTGATACTAAATAGGTGCCATTAGCACAGTGGTGGTACAACTCTAACTTCCATTGTGCTTTTGGCATGCCTCCCTTCCAAGCCTTATTTGGCTACCCTCCTCTATAACTGTCACTGGAACCTTACTTGGTGACTATTGTAGTATTGTACCAGTTGCAAAGGTCTTAGTCTTGCAATGACAGAAGATGGTTCAAATCCTCAAGGAAAGTTTGGCCAAAGCTCAAAATCCAATGAAACAATTAGCTAATGAAAGAAGGTCAGAATGAAGCTTTGAGGTTGGGGATTGGATCTATCTGAAGTTGCAGCTTCAAACAAGCTATTTTGCCTTAAGAAAGATTTTCAAGCTTACCGCAATGTACTATGGGCCTTTCAAAGTACTCCAACAATTTGGCTCAGTTGCTTAACAAGCTGGATTTACCTTCCCAGGCTCAAGTACACCCTATATTTCATGCCTCACTACTTAAGAACAAGATTGGTGTTCACATTGTTCCCTCTTCTACCCTGCCATTGGTTGATCCTGAGGGAAATTTCAAGGTGGAACCTGTTGTTTTATTGAAGAGGTGTTTGGTTAAATGAAATAATGTTCCAGTCACCTTGGAAGACTGGTCCTTTATTCAGTCCCATTTTCCTTCTTTTGACCCTTGAGGGCAAGGGTCCTTTTGAGGGGAGGGGAATGTAACGACACTAGGTCAGAATATCAGCGTCTTGTATAAGTTTGCTAGCAGAGTGATTTGAGTCAGTTAGTTGCTATACTACATATTCTTGTATTGGCAGGAAAATCTGTTAGGCTGGTCATATAAAGCTCTTAATAAATAAATGGAAGAGGGGGTTCTATTGTTGCCAAACTCCCCTTCCCCTCTGTTATTCCACCAGTGAGCAACCAAACACTGTTACACCAGTCCAGGAGCGTAACAGCGAAGCACAAGCCTTGAAATGTACCTCATCCATGCACCTAGACAAATGCCTAAGGCACACATTCTCAATCACTGTTCTTTCTATTAGACAGTCCTTTAGCAAACCAACTCCAAGCTTTTTGCCTTCAAAGGTTCTCACATTTCTCTCCCTCACAATCCCCATTAAATTGCAGCCCTTGTACAATGCCATAGTATTTTTTAGCCATATTATGTGACATTTTGGAGTGCCAAAATCAAATGGCACACAGATATTTTGTAAACAAAATTCATAACTGGTTGCCCCAAAGAGCAAATCTATGCCCATTTTTATTTCCTCTTTCTTTATGCAATCTTTCTGAGATTATCCTTTTTAGAACGCCTGGATTTCTTTCCTAATCAATAAGAATTGGAGTTGTCTTTCAGGGTTGTAAGCACCTCATGTAATCTGCATCTTGAATTTTCTGCAAATTCTTGGAATTCTTGAAACAAGATTTCTCTTATGATAGTCATGTGACTCTATCATCTTTTTCTATGTTCCTTTAGTTCAGTATCAGTGAGAATACAAGAATCCTGACTCATTTATGAGATACGATAGTTTGGAAGTTTGTTCAAGCCACATTAATTCCACTAAGCATTGCCACCACAACACATGAAAATTGGGTTATGTTTATCCTATTTTGTATTAATTGCAATAAGTTGCTGTAGCATAATTATTATAGAGTATGCCGCTTACCATTGCCACCACCAACAACCTAATGAAATTGGATTTGTCGTCCTTCCCTTATTCATGGTTGGACTATCTCAAGTACTTTTCAATAGATTGGTGATATCTTAAATCCACCCTCTATCATTAACAAGATCTCTTTTAGGAACAACTTTCGAACTCTGTAATTTCAAAATTATTTGATCGATTTTGGGAGAGTTGTAGCAATCGAAATATTGACGGATGAGATGATCCGATCTCAAGTTTGGGATACCATGACATGATAAGGTCAGACAACAAATTTATTCTCGCAATGTAAATTTCTCCATTTCGGGAAGCGTGACATACCATTCAAAAAATAACAATAGAAAAGAAAAGAACAATGCATTGGAAGCAGAAGCAGAAGTGGCATACCAATTATGTAGTTTCCGATGGCGGCAGCTACGAGCGCCTGAGTGGAATGAAATGCTGCCGCGTGAGGCTGCAAGGGCTTGAGGCCTCGACCGACGCGGCGAAGATCCAGATGCTGGACCGTTGTCCACTCCATTGTTTCTCCTCGATTCCCTGCAACCGAAAAGACCTTTCTTTTCTGCGATCAGTCTTAATTTAATGCGAAGGAAAACAGATGAGATCCAACATGGCTATCCTCATTTTAATAAAACTCTCCTTTTTTCTGCTCCTCATGCTGTGTTGAAGCTTTAGCTGGGGAATAGCACTTCAGACGGGTGTGAAGAACAGAGAAATGAAGAGAATATTTCTTCAGAATAAGGTGGCTTGAGAATGGCATGTCCAAGAGGACGAAACAAGCGCGAGGCGGTTACAGAAAATCCCTTCGACTCCAAACGCACCGGATTTGGAGTGATTCGAGTCCAAATGCACCGGATCCGGAGTGTGTCTCAAACCCAAAAGCCAAAATTAGTGTACGCGAAGCAAAAATGCCTTCGAGTCCAAACGCAGAGGATCCGGATTGCCCCTTGTGTCCCCTCTTTGGCTCTTTGCTCTCTGGTCCTCTTTGGACTCGAAGGCATTTTTTGCTTTGCGTACACAAATTTTGGCTTTTGAATTTGGGACACACTCTGATCCGGTGCGAATCACTCCAAATCCGGTGCGTTTGGAGTCGAAGGGATTTTTCGTTCGAATCCACGTAATTTGAGACAAGTCAAAACGAAAAAACCCTGTTCAGCCACTCAAATGAAAGACGCCTTCGTTCATATCTGGTCTTCTGGATTTCCATAGAAATGAACAATCTGAGAAACCCCTATTCATCCACTCAGATGAAGATGCCTTTCTTGCACTTGGATTTTCATACATAGAAAAGAAGGAACTAGAAATCCCTGTTCATTTGAGATAACTTTGGCTGTTGGTCTATACTGTTGAGAGCGTTTTTTGGATTGGGCAGTTCACCTATTCACGCCCATGTCTTTGTTTCTGGTCAAAATAATTTAGGAGGCAATTAGTAATTTACTCATTTTCATGGTAATGTGATATTTTCAAAAATGCCCCCAATAGTCAAAGTTTTTACTGTTTTTTGTGGTTTTCTACTATTTCATGCAGATTTGTCTCATAGGGGTTTTAGATTTTAAGAGCGAGAAAAGTTGGTCAAGTGAATCCCATCGATCCGGAAATCTATGTTTTATTTTTCAGATTTATGTGGAGACCATGAAAAGTTTATTTTCCTAGGTACCACTAATTATTTACCGTAAGTGATACCCATTTCCCAGGTGGGCAAATAACTTTCCCACATAGGGGAAAGTTGCCAACAATTGGACGGGACAACAACACCCTTTTAATAATGGATTTTTGTATAAATGCACTTACCTAGGAAACACTTACCCAGGTAAGTAAGTGAAAAGCAAACGAGGCCATAGAATCAGAGGATTGCAGAGTTCTTTCCCTTTCTTTTGTTTGTTCTCTTTGTAAAAAGCTTAACTTTTCAGAGCTATCAAGGTTTACATTGCATCTTTCATTGTAGAATTGTAGGTACTTAGGTCTCTTTTGTTTCTCGAAAAGTAGGGTTAAGTAAGTTGGCAGGTCCCACACAAAATAAATAAATCCATGTTTGTTTCCTAATATTAATGGATCTATGGGATAGAACGATTCATTTACCTAAAAAAATAATACTCTCCTCATACTTGAGTAAATTACTTACCCATGAACACCATGAGCCAATATTGTCTCTTTAATTATGTTACTTTTTGGATAAATTAGTCATTCTATACCTTTACCTGGGGAATAAAAGAACACTAATAAGTGCTATTAACCAAGTAAGTTTTTCCCAAGAAACAAATGTCCAGATAAATACATTTACCTTGGTAAATCATTTACCAAGACGCAAACTTAGCCTAAATATCTATACAAATTGAAGAAGACTATTAATCACCTTGCAAGAGGAGATAAGACATGTTTTCAAGTTAGCAAATAAGGTTGTGGATAGGGTGGAAATGAATAGAGCTTTTCACGAGCTATTAAAGCTTGGCTCATGAAAAGCTTAATTTGGCTTAGTTTAGACCAAGCTTTGAGTCGAGCTCGAGCCCAATATATAGGCTTGTTTGCTAATCCAGCCAAGCTTTGAGCCTAATGAAGCTCAAGTCATGAGGCTCACGAGCTTATTGAGCTTAATACATACATACATACATACATACATACATACATACATACATACATACATACATATACGTAATTTTTATTATAGTATAATATTTTTAATTTTTATATGTATAAATTTTATTTTTTACAAAAAACTTGGCTCATAGTTGAGCTCGATTCGAACTAAGCTCGAACATACTTGATGAGGGCGGATTTGGCCCTCTAGTGACATCGTGACACATGGCTCCACAAAACCGCCAGATGACAACTCAGCACAACGCAAGCAGACTTCAGAAGTACAACAAGCACCTCACCCCTATTGTGGACTCCTCAGCCTTACCTCCGCAGGACGACCTGTAGATAGATCAGACTACGCCAGGTCGGCATAACAAGTGATCTGCCTCCACCGACCTAGTAATCACTCAGTGGCTTGCGTGATACGACAGGCGGGCTCCTCTTCGAGTGAGTTGTCACCTCTGATTTCCCCGGGATCACAATGCCACGTCGAAAGAGCTAGCTAGTTATCACCCCGCCCGCTTCGTGCGCAACTAGATAGGCACTACCCGCTTATGTGGAGTTCGTCTCCAAGCATGGAACCACCTCCGAACTAGACGGGTTGGAGATCTCAAATGCACTTCATGGAGGTCATGGCTTAGCTCTCTAGCTTTCTTGCTATCAAACATCAGTTTGCTAACTTAAGCATCAAAGTGACCACCTCGGGTAAAGGAACCTAGACACTCTTATCACTTCTCTCTTGCAACTCGACCAAGCGACTTACTTAGTCCGACATCCAAGCTATTTGCCAGTAGGGAGCACCAAATTGTGCAACATTAATTAGCACTGTTTGTGGGAAACACGTTACACAAAAGCCGAGTTCTCACATGTCTACTAAAATCTTAACCTAATGGCATCCAGAAGTAACAACCCCATCAACAACGCCTACAACAACAACATACACATTGACGGCACTATCATAGGGGGTCAGGACCAGCCTGCACAAAACTAGGAGATTCAAATTGTCATGATTGGGCAGTTCACAATTCTCCTGACCCTACTAGGTGTCCCCACCGTGCATAATCTAAACCTTCCTTTACCCATTGTAAATGTGCCTCTTCTAGTGGTCGATCCCTCCCCAGTTCCTGTTGGAATTCATGGCCGCCAGTTCTATTAGCTAGTGTAGTTCATTCGTAGGATAGACCTACAAATGAGAACATGGAAGAGTCATTTCGCAGCAATGGCTGAGATGCAACAACGACAACAACAACAACAGCATCAACATCAACATCACCAACAACACCAAGTTGCTAGTTAAAACGTGAACCAGAACCAATAGCCCGGTGACCAGAACCAAAACCAGGTACCGGATCCACCTCGCTATCACAACGATCTGAGCTAGGTTCTACTATGGAATCAAGTCGAGTCGCGACGTCTAAGGCTACTAGCTCCATTGAGGGGTTTAGGAGAAGGTGTCGTAGACGTACACACCGCAACGTAGGGAGGACTGCCTTACCCCAAATGATAATGAGGAGGCAAAGAAGGAAGAGGAAAAGAAAGAGGCGAGCTAGATCGTTACCTCGTCAGCACAATCAGTGACATGCACTTTACCATTGGTTGCTGAGAACCTCATGGCCCCATGGCCTAAGGATTTTAAGGCCCCCAGCTTGGAGTTCTACAATGGAACAACCGAATTGGTTGACCACCTTAACAACTTCCAAGCCTTGATGCATCTTCACAAGGCCAATGATGCGAGCCTATGCATGGCTGTCAGCACCCGATTTTTGCTCGGTCTGTCGCCAGAACCTTCAATTTACCCCAAACACCCAATCAAATCCATATAACCTCTCCAAAATACCCTAAAATCCCGACTTTTAGCCCTAAAGCCCTTAAATCCATTGTTAAATTTACTCGATACCAATTCGATAGTCCGGATCAACACCCACCTGCACCTCAATTCCCATTTTAGACATCATCGTCAGATCCCGAACATCTCCAAATACCCACCTATAAAATTTCAGCCCAAAACACCTTTATTTGCCCCTTTATCGCACCAAGATTCCATTTTAAAGCCCTAGATCGATCGAACCACTATCTTTCTAAATCAGCCCCAACCTAGGCCCAGTTGGGCCTATTAAACCCTGCCAATCACCTTAGACTGTCCAAAAACCTTACATTGAAATTTCACCCAAAACTGCCTTTGTTTGCCCCTCCATCAAACCAAGATTTCATTCTAGATCTCCTCGTTAACCCAAATTTTTATGATCTCAACCCCTTTAAACCAATCAAACATCATCATTAAACCCCCCAAACACACCAAAACACCTCATCCTCAGTAAAAAATACCCACAATTACTCATACATCTAGAAAGATTCTATTTCAACTAATCTCATTGGTTCTTACACATAAAACTCTTCTCAATTATCAAACCCATCTCGACCATTCATTTTGACCCAAAATCCCAACCATCCATCTAGAATCCCGATTCGACCACCTTTAGACTAGGTTTGACCAAACTTTCCCAAAATTACAAATTTACTTCTAGACTACCCCTCAAATTCCTAAAATACCCCTTCTATATGTCAAATTACCAAAATACCCCTTTACATAAATTACGTAAAATAACCCTTATTCCAAATCCCCAAAATACCCCTTAACCAAATTACCAAAACACCCCTCCTTTAAAACTTTCAAAATACCCCTCAAATTCCTAAAATGCCCTATTATGTGAAATTACCAAAATACCCCTTTACACAAATTACCCAAAATAACTCTTATTCCAAATCCCCAAAATATCCCTCCTTCAAAACTTTTGAAATACCCCTCAAATTCCTAAAATACCCCCTCATGTCAAATTACCAAAATACCCTTCTACCCAATTACCTAATATAACCTTTATTCCATATCTCCAAAATACCTCTTAACCAAATTACCAAAATACTCCTTCAAAACTTTCAAAATACCCCTCAAATTCCTAAAATGCCCCCTCATGCCAAATTACCAAAATACCCCTCTACCCAAAATACCCTTATTCCAAATACCTTCTCCCTAAATTTCCAAAATACCCCTTTTATCAAAATTACCGAAATACTCCTTTCATACCAAATTATCAAAGTACCCCTCCTTCCACATTACCTTTATACCATTCCAATTTACCAAAATGCCCCTTTCTCCCAAATTCCTAGAATACCCTCAAATTAATGTCCCAAAATACCCTTTGACCGAAATTCCCAAAATACCCCTTCTTTAACCTAATCTCTCCTCCCTCACACCCTAAGAATCCATAAAAGACCCATAGAGAAAACCAATTCTTACAATTAGACCCCTTCTTAAACTCCCTAAAAAACCCCATGTCAATTTACCATTACCTTTCCTTCACCTTCGGCATTAGAACCCCATCCCTTGATTTGGCATCTCGGTCGGGTGTTATGCTTCTCCCCCACTTTATAAATAAGAGAAGCATTGTTCCCAAGGGGGAGAGGGGAGTTCTCAGAGGGAGAAGGATCATTTTGGCTCTCTTGAATGAGAGGACAACGAAGAGGGGCTCTGTCGATGGTTCCCCTTTTCAAAGGCTATCGAACTAAGAGTAGAAATAGCGGTTTTCAAACAGAGAGGGATCGTCATGCTGAGAGCGGAGAGAGGCTCTCAGGTTCAGGAAGAGAAAGAGAGCCGAGAGAGAGCTCGGGCTAGAGCAGAGCGATTCGAAGAGAGAGACTGAGCGAGAGAGGGAGATGGAAAACGAATAGGAGAAAAAGAAGATTTGGGTTGAAGCCTCTTCGAGGAAAAAAGAGAGTGAACGATCGAGAGGCTATGTCATGGAACAAAACTTAGCCTTCCTCCTCTATTCTTAGTTGCCGAGACACTATTCTTCCTGTTGTTACAACCGTTTCAGTTCTATTGTGTCATCAGCCTTCTTAGACCACCTATAGAAATCCATTTGACAACCGTCCAAGCCGACAAAAGCTCCCAAATCAGTGAATTTCAGTTGTTTCAGGTTATAGGAGGTAAAATGTTCTACTTCATCTCCTTTATTTCCACATGGAGCTTTATCTAATAGCGTAGCTATAGATCATTCTTATATGCTTTTATAGTGCTTTCTGCTAGTTAGATTTTTTGTGTTGAGTTTAAGTTTGGATGTAAGAGTTAGCATGTCCTCTAGTGTCTTGAGAGGGTGAAGAATTTCTTTACGCTTTTCAAGCCAACCAGCCAAGTCCGAAGGTGGGGTCTGATAGAAAAGGGGTGAGAATTCATCCTTTTGCTCAAACCTCTACATCCAAAATGGGGTTGGTCTAGAGGAGAGGAGAGAAGCTTCCAAATCCTCCCAAATTAGGGTGAACCCAAATTCTTACATCGAATCCAAGGAAAAAGGGGAAATTCCATATTTGCACCAACCGGAGAGAGGGTTCCTAACCCCTTCCCTCTCTCCCTCTATGCTTACCCAAGCTAACCTCATCTTGGCTGATTAACATGGAGTCACTATTTATTCTAATTATTTTACAAAACTTAAGTCCAAGAGGCCCATCACTCCCAGTTATCTATTTTTGATGGGTCGCGACTCCATTTAATCGACCATTTAGTGAACAACTAGTAGTTTTTTGACATTCATAATGGCCTTTCTGACCACTTTCAGGGGGTACAACTCAGATGTGGTATTCGGGACTAGTTACCGACTCAATCAAGAGTTGGAGTCAATTCGCTGACCTCTTCACTACTCACTTCACAACGAGCAAACAATATCCTAAGTCAGCAACCTGCCTACTCAACATCGTCCAACGACTTAACGAAAAGCTCTAGAATTACATTAAGTGATTCAACTTGGAGTGGCTACATATCCCTAACCCCAACCCAATCGTCCATCTCATTGTAGTAGTCAACGATGTCTAGCACCCTGACTTGTGTTGGGAGGTTGAGTTGAATCCTCTAACCTCTATGGAGGAGTTCATCAACTAGGCCACCAAGTTCACAAACGCTGAAAAAGCGATCGGGTCTTGATTAGAGCTTAGTGGAAAGTCAAAGAAATCAAAGGATGAATCAGGGAGTAGCAAGCAAAGGAAAAAGAGTAGGTCACCACGACACAACAAGTCCCCCCGCAATAGGTTGCCTTGTAGAAGAAGCAGGTCTCCCTATAGAAGCAGCAGATCTTCAGGCCGCTGCTCTTGCACCCCTCTCGTTCAGAACTGGAACTACACCGCACTGAACGCGAATAGCGGGGAGATTCTCATGCAGATCGAGTTTGTCGAGTACATTAGATGGCCACCTTGGATGAGGGGGGACCCTACCAACCAGAATCCAAACAAATACTATCACTTCCACTGCGACATTGGCCATGACACTGAAAATTGTTGTAACCTCAAGGACGAGATCAAGGAGCTGATCTGCCAAGGTTACCTTAAGAAGTTCATCAAGCAAGAGGACCGAAATCAACATGCCGACCAGCTAAGAGAAATTCCGCGGTTGAGCAGAGACCAGAACAAAGACCATCGAAGCGCCCTCAAGTGGAGGAAGTGATCTACTTCACCGAGGATAATGCTCATGGGATCCAGTATCTGCATGATGATGCCCTCACGGTCAAGTTAGTGATAAATGACTTTGAGGTAAAGCGGATTCTGGTTGACTTTGACAGCTTGGCGGACATTATCTTCATGGAGGCGTTCGAATGGATGGAGCTGGAAAGGAAGGACCTGCTCTCAGCCAACGTCCCTCGTCCCTCTGGTCGGCTTCAGCGAAGAGGTTGTATGACCCCTAGGCCAAATTAATGTACTAGTGATAGCAGGCTCAACACCGAACCAAGTACACTTCAACCACGACTTCCTAGTGGTTGCAATTCCCTCGCCCAACAACGCAATTCTAGGTTGACCAATCCTGCATGCCCTTAGAGCAATGGTGTCATCCTATCATCTATCAATGAAATTCCCAACAGATTATGGAGTTGGAGTGGTGCGGCGTGATTAACTCAAGTCTTGGAAGTTCTACATGGCCGCACTAAAAGGGAAAGGCAAACAGAATGCCAACGTTGACCTGGAGCCGCCCCTGAAGAACGACGACGAAAGAGATTGCCACATAGAAGACACCGTCTTGTTGTTGGTCTCAGATACTAACGCCACGAAGGTGGTGCATATTGGAGCATGCCTCAAGGAGCCACTATGATCTAAACTGGTAAGTTTTTTAATTCAAAATTTAGATGTTTTTTCTTGGTCGGTAGCATATATGCTCGACATAGACCCCTCTATCATAACTCATAGGCTAAATGTTGACCATTTAGTCAGACTAGTCTGATGGAGGAAGAGGAACCTCGCCTAGGAGTGGTGGAGGATAGTAGATGAGGAGGTCGGGAAGCTCCTCCCAGTAGACTTTGTTAGAGAGGTCCAATACCCGAGGTAGATTGCAAACCCAGTGCTCGTGAAGAAGGCCAATGGCAAGTGATGCATGTGTGTCGACTACATTGACCTCAACAGAGCCTGTCCAAAGGACAACTTCCCATTCCCTAGGTAGATCGCCTGGTAGATGTGACCATAGGGTTCGAGCTGTTAAGCTTCATGGATGCCTATTCCACTTGCAACCAAATCTAGATGGATTCAGCTGACTAGAAGAAGACAATATTTGTAATTGAAACATGCCTTTGTTGTAATAAAGTGATGCCCTTTGGCATGAAAAATTCTGGGGTGACCTACCAACATCTTGTAAACAATTTTTTTTTTTGAATTAATTGGCAATAAAATTGAAGTTGATGTTGACAATATGGTTGTCAAAACTCAATTTTTGAACTCCCTAATTTTCGATCTGAATATTGTTTTTAACATTATAAGAAAATATAACATGAAGCTCAACCCGAATAATTGTATCTTCTGAGTCACATCGGGCAAGTTCCTTGGGTACCTAGTGAACTGACATGGCATCGAAGCCAACTTGGATAAAATCCAGGCCGTCCTAAATATGAGACCTCTTAGGTCAATTAAAGAGGTTCAAAGGCTAACAAGTTGGATAACCACCTAGAACTGGTTTATGTCCAAGCTAGTTGGATGGTACCTTCCGTTCTTTAAATCCATAAAAAATAATTAGGACTTTGTGTGGACCCAAAAGTTCTAACTTGCGTTTAACGAGCTGAAAAGGTATCTAAGTTCACCACTATTGCTAATCAGGTCAGAATCCAGAAATGAGCTAAAACTCTACCTCTCTATGAGTGATGAGGTAGTCAGCTCGGTACTAATTCCCGAAGTGGACAGAGTGTAGCAACCTGTCTATTATGTGGGTAAGGTCCTGCGTGCTACTAAGACTAGGTATCCCAATATCGAGAAGTTGACCTTTTCGCTGGTGCTAGCAGCCCGCAAACTATGCCCTTACTTATAGGCCCACACCATGATTGTCTTAACCAATCAACCTTTGAGGCAAGTTCTTCAAAAGCCCAAGGTCTTAGGAAGGTTGAGAAAATGGGCAATCGAGCTCAATGAGTACGACATTCGGTTTGAGCCGCACCTAGCAATCAAGACGTAGGTCCTGGAAGACTTCGTCACTGAGTACATGTTTACCATGCCGACCCCTAAGGTTGTGGAGCCTATGACCACCTTGGAGGCTACTACTAGTGCGACACCTGACTCGACTTGGGATGAGGAGCCTTGGATCCTCCATGTGGACGGTTCTTCTAACTAACATGGAAGTGGAGCAAGATTGATCCTCTACGGGCCTAGCAAAGTGAAACTGGAGTACGCTATCTGATTTACATTCTAAGCCGTGAACAACGAATCTGAGTATGAGGCACTGATAGTCAGACTATTATTGGCAAAGGAGGTTGGAGTGAAACATCTCGTTGTGTGTAGTGATTCACTACTAGTGGTGAACCAAGTGATTGGGTAGTATGAGGCCCAGAAAGCCCACCATGTTGGCCTACCTAGCCAAGGTTAGAGAGCTCCTGTCCAACTTCTGCTCTTGGTATATTCAGCAAGTCCAGAGGTTTGAAAACACCAAAGTTGACGTGCTCTTAAAGTTGGTCGGTGCTATAAACAATACAAAGAGGATGGTTTACATTGAAGACTTGCCATAACCTAGCATAGAAAGGGTGGTAGAGGAGGTTATTGACCATTTGCTCTATGAGACCCTACCAATAGAACACAGTCCAACTCGGAGGGTAGATTTAGTAGTCAGCTCGCTATGTAATCATTGACGAGCAGCTATATCACAGGTTGTTCACGCTCCCTTACTTGCGTTGCTTGCACCCAACATAGTGAACCAGATGTTACATGAGATCCATGAAGGTCTCTGTGTAGGACTCTTAGGGGGCAGGGTGTTGGCCCAAAAAGCTCTACGACAAGGCTATTATTGGCCAAATATGAAGGCAGATGCAACAGAACTCGTTCGGAAGTGCGAAAAGTGTTAGCGGCACGCTAACATACCACATCAGTCTGCCGTTGACCTGAGGTACCGTACTACCCCATGGCCATTTACACAATGGGGGATAGATATCCTCGATCCCTTCCCACCTGCGACTGGGTAGAGGAGGTTTTCAGTGGTCACAGTGGACTACTTTACGAAGTGGGTGCAAGCCGAGCCGCTAGTATCGATAGCAACTCATAATGTCCAGAACTTCTTTTAGAGGAACATTGTCTATAAGTTTAGACTCTTTAGGGTGCTGATATAAGACAACGAGAAGCAGTTCGAGGATATTAAGTTCTAGTATTGGTGCACTGAGATGGGAATCCAACAGAATTTCATCGCGGTAGCCCACCCCCAAGTGAACGATCAAGACAAACTTATGAACAAGGCATACTCCGTGGACTCAAAGCTCGGCTCTCCCGAGCTAAGGGTTTCTTAGTGGATGAGTTTCCAGTGTTCTATGGGCCTACCGAATTACCATCAAGACAATGACCGATGAGACTCCCTTCAACCTGAAATACGGGATGGAGGCCATCATCCTAACTGAGATCGATGTGCTGACCTTGCAGTATGAGGTGTATGGCGAAGAGGCTAACGAAGATGAGCTGTAGAGTAACTTCAACCTAGTGGAAGAAGTTTGTGACTTGGCCTACATCCACACCGTGCTGTACCAGTAGTGAGTAGCTCGGTAATATAGCGTTCGAGTTAAGAGATGTTAATTTCAAGTTAGTGACCTGCTACTAAAGAAAGTTATGGTGCTTGAGCTTAGCATGAGAAAGCTGGGTCCAAACTATGAAGGCCTCTAGAGAGTCTTAAGGGTGATCGACAAAGGCATGTACGAGCTCGAAACCTTGCCAAACCGCTTTAAGCTCTGAGGCCCCCTATGCCGACCTCCGAAGAGATTAGCAACTCGACAATGATTCGACTTTGTCGATAAGATATATAGTTTGATAGCGTTTTGACTTGGCCAAAATCGTAAGTCTAGTCGCTTTGGCACCTAGGCATTGGTGCACCTCGTCAACTCGGCTCGCATTTTACATAGCCTATTTTCTAAAATAGAAAATAAAAGGTGCAAAGGGTGATATAGCATGTGTAAAAGGTCAACTTCATTAAAAAAAGGAAAAAGAAGTACACCGTTACTAAAAAAAAGAGAAAATTAGTTCATTCAATAGAAAATGAACTCGGAGGCTCGGAGTAGAATATATAAAGGGGGGGGGTCCAAGAAAAGAGGTAGTTTAAGGTTCATACTCAACATCATGCTCTCCAACACCCTCTTTGGCCTCGTCCTTGCCATCCTCCACCAGGTCATCTGAAGTGTCCGGCATGACGTCCATCCAATTGTTCACCTTGTTTAGAGCCAACCTGACCAAGGAATAGCCAAAATTGTAGTTCAGATGCAGTTCTCAAAGGTAGCGACGACATAGGCACAACAACTTCCTCTTTTGCGTGATTGAACTCAACCGCCTTCTGAAACTCCTTGGCATTGACCTAGTTCACCCACTGGGTATCCTTGGTGTACTTAGTTTGCCTATCCTCGAGCTGTTGAGATTGCTCCCCTACCTCGGTGGTCAGGTTGGTAATGCTGCCCTTCGCCTAATCTAGTTGGTGAGTAAGGCTGGATGACGCGTCGAGGAACCATCAACGATATTCCTAGGCTTCCAACCGAGCACTTTCCAGTTGTGACCAAAGGGACTCGATCTCATCCTTCATCTGTACGATGTTGCGCGTCTCTGAAGCATAGGTGGAATTGGTCGCCCTCCTCGCTGTGGCTAGAACAAATGTCTTACTCAACATACCTGCCAAAAGAAGGGATTGGTCAGACCGGAAAATCACAATAAATCATCAAAACAAAAGAGTAATGTAGGAAACCTACACACAAGACTTAGACCAGCCCCAACGAGCATCAATTTGGCCAAAAACTCGTTAGCCAAGGGCTGCCGCTCTATGAGGAACAAAACCTGGTCTGCTAGCTCGCCGTCGAACTCATTGTCAGGAATCTTCCTCAACTCACTCCTCCAAGTGGTATCCATGGGCCAGTTGTCTTCTTGGGACAAGAAGTACCTTAACTTTCAGTTCACCACTTTTGAAGGGAAGCTGCTCAAAAGCTTGTAAACAAGTCGGTAGCTCAGATAAAAATAGTAAGCCTCCTAGTGCATTTTCTTTATTTGGCAGAGCCTGAAGAAGATATCAAAGTTGAGCTCAAAGCCGAGGTGTAAACAAACGGATATCATCCCTACCGGGTCCTAATTGAGTTTAGGTGGAGCTCCCCTAAGAAGATGTTGTAATGTGCAAGCTCCTCTCAAATAAAAGGGTGTAGTGGGAAATGAAGCCCGATAATAACTACTTCTTTGAAGATGCATACCTAAGTTAGTCCATGGTTCCAAGGACGTTAATTCTCTTTGGGCAAGATGAAGCCATAGGACTCAGGGATCTGAAGGTCGCCACCAAGGCAATTAACTCCTCCCCACTTGGTTCGGTAGGTCTGAACTCTGATCTGGTCTTAGGTTGTTGAGAGGTCGAGGCCCCTCTATGGGACCCTTGTTGCTCTCAAGCCAAGGTCCCCACCTTGTCTCGGGTGACCTGGGGATACTTCCTCTTTGACCCACTAGGCATACTGTAAAAATAAGAACTGACCAAGAACTAAGAGAAGACTAGCCTTGTATAGAAAACTGAACTTGTTTGTGAACTGCTCGAGATCTCGTTCAGGCAATCCTTTGGAAGACTCAAAAAAATAGTGTAGTGGGGACCCATCGCCGTCGGGGGGGGGGGGGGCTATTTATAGCGAGAGTGTTCTGAAATCGACGGTGGAGATGTGCCCCATCCAACGACCCGTAGGAGGAGCACGCCCTTTCAACACTTAGTGACGAATTTGAATTTTGAATTTGCCTGCTCAATCGAGCCATGTCAATGCTTGGCGACAAAATTCAAAATTTGAACTCGCCAACTGAATTCAAAATGTAGGCGACAATCCTCCTAGACCAAGCGGATGGCCAAGACTGAGCCTGTAGAGACTGCCCGAAAGCGTCACTCTGGGCCAAGAGCAAGCAACGAGCCACTCCCGTTACTGAGCTGACCTTAGATTGGGAGTGGGGGCAATTAATGAGGGCGGATTTGGCCCTCCACTTGCATCATGACACATGGCTCCAAAAACTATCAGATGGCAAGTCAACACAATGCAAGCAAACTTTAGAAGCACAACAAGCACCTCGCCCCTATCGCGGACTCCTCATCCTTACCTCGGTAGGACGACTTGCAAATATATCGGACTATGCCAGGTCGCCATAAGAGGTGATCTGCCTCCGCCGACCTAGTAACCACTCAGTTAGTGGCTTACGTGACATGATAGGTGTGCTCCTCTTCGAGTGAGTTGTCCCCTTCGACTTCCTCGGGATCATGATGCCATGTCAGAAGAGTTTGTTATCACCCTGCCCACTTTGGGCGCAATTGGATAGGCACTACCCTCTTACGTGGAGTTCGTTTCTAGGCGTGAAACCACCTCCAAACTAGATGGGCCAGATATCTTGGACGTGCTTTGTGGAGCTCATGGATGATGGCCTATAGAAAGGCATCCCCTTTCACAGAAGAGGTATGCGATATTTAGTTCACTGAATTAAGCATCGGAGTGCCTACCTCGGGTAACAGAACCTGGACACTTTGATCACTTCTCTCTTGCAACTCAACCAAGTGACTTACTCAGCTTGACATCTGAGTTGTTTGCCAGCAGGGAGCACCAGATCGTGCAACATCAATACTAGCTTTTGAGTCAAGCCAAATTCAAGCTCAAGTCTCTAACTCGAGCCTCACATTCTTTTGGCGAGCCAAGCTAAAATAGCCAGATATTCAGCTTGGTTTGAATCCACCTCTAATCATGGACAAATCATCATGTGATTGTTTTGTAATTTGGGGTCATCAATATAGATTATCAGGTATAAAAGACGTCCTCATTGGAGTGGATGAATAGGGTTTCTCAGTTCACTCCTTTCAAAGAATGGAAATCCAAGTAAGTGATGGCCTCATCCTAAGTTGATGAACAAGACCTATGCTCTCAAATGTTTTTGACAAAATTTTGTACATTTCACTTGAAGTTACTGCTGTTAGTAGAACTTTTGGGTTCAAAATAAAAACAGAAATCAAAGAAGAAGAAGAGAAAAGGAAGAAAGAAGGAGAAGAGAGAGCAAAGGAAGAGCAAGAGAGTGATGGGCAAAATCACTTACTACCGCCCAAGGCAGTAACATAATATTAGGTAAAAGGACAAAAATTCCCTACTACCTATAATAGTACAAGTAAGTATAAAGACAAGAAATATGAAATAAGACTGAACTTATGGGACCACATAAACAAGAAACATCATGTCTGGTCCATTGTATCATTACACTGCCCCTTAAGTTGAGAATAGGTATTTATCATTCCCAACTTGCACAAATTTGATTCCAATTTGACTTTAGTGACTGCTTTGGTAAAGAGATCAACAAGCTTCATATTAGAGGCGACATAGGGCAAACAAACATCTTGAGAAGCAACTTTCTCACGGATGAAATGACAGTCAATCTCAATATGTTTAGTTCTGTCATGCTGGATGGGATTATGATCAATATTGATGGAAACTTGATTATCACAATACAACCTCTACGGTTTCTCATACTCCATCCCTAGTACCTCGACAAGAGATCTGAGCCATAACACTTTAGCCACACCATGGGCCATAGACCTATATTTTGCCTCAGCACTTGAATGGTCAATAACATTTTGCTTCTTACTACACCATGACACAAGGTTACCTCAAATAAAAGCACAATATCCTGAAGTCAATCTTCTATCATCAACACATCCGACCTAGTTAGCATCAGTATAGACCTCATTTTTCATATGACCATTATTTTTAAAAAGTATTCCCCGACCTGGACATTTCTTCAAATAAGCAAGGATTCCTTCCACAACCAATAGATGAGTGGTTCTAGGAGAATGCATGTATTGACAGACCACACTAAAAGCATAAGAGATGTCAAGGCGAGTGAGACATAGATAAAGGAGCTTTCCAACTAGTTGTTGGTACATTGCTTTGTCTTTAAGAGGCTCACCCCCTTCAGCACTTATCTTATGATTAAGCTCAATGGGTGTGTTTGTAGGTTTAACCCCTAGTTTCCCAGTGTCCTCAAGAAGATCATGAACATATTTCCTCTGGGAAATAAAGATACCATGTCTAGAGCGGCCACTTCAATTCCCAAGAAATAGCATAGATCACCAAGGTCTTTCACTTTAAATTCCTCCTGAAGTTTGAGAGAATCAATCTCATCAGGATCACAACCGGTCATAACAATGTCACCAACATGCATTGCAAGAAGGGTGAGAGAAGCACCATTTCTCTTAATGAAAAAAGTATGATCGGAGTGGGCCTGTACATAGCCAAACCTTTCAAGAGCCAATCTAAATTTGTCAAACCAAGCTCTTGGAGATTGCTTTAAACCATATAAAACCTTTTGCAATTTGCAAACTTTCTTTCCTATAGCAGCTTCATAAAAACCAGGAGAAATTTGCTGCAAGGGATAATAAAACTCTAATTGTATTCGTCTTGGCAACAGGTGCAAAGGTTTCAAGGTAGTCAATGCCATAAGTCTAAGTATACCCCTTTGCCACCAGCCGAGCCTTATACCTCTCAATCGAGCCATCTGCACTATGCTTCATAGTGAACACCATATGCACCCAATTGGTTTTTTTTTTTTCTCTTCTGGCTTGTCAATTAGCTCCCTAGTCTTACATTTATGAGAGCACCCATCTCTTCTTCCATTGCATTCTTCCACTTAGGTATTGCAAGAGATTCCTATAGAGATCTAGGAATAGGTATAGTAGAGATAGATGCTAAGAGGGACCTATAGGATGGTGAAAGATGACCATAGGTGATAAACTGAGATATGCAATGAGTAGTAAATGAAGTGCACTATTCTTTGGGCGTGAACACCAACTTTGGGAGATACTGCTTCTCCGGATCAGGTATAATCCTCCCATTTATCTTTTGGTATAGATCTGGTTTGATTAGGGTTCAAGTAGATCATTGAATATTGTATTCTAAATTTAGGGAATATGATTCCCAGTTGGGAGAAGGTAGGAAATTTTTGAAATTCGCCCACCCATTCCGCAACCTTTATGGCATCC
>NW_010729127.1:3915325-3932759 GCF_000365185.1 Nelumbo nucifera
AGATCTGGTTTGATTAGGGTTCAAGTAGATCCTTGAGTATTGTATTCTAAATTYAGGGAATATGATTCCCAGTTGGGAGAAGGTAGGAAATTTTTGAAATTCGCCCACCCATTCCACAACCTTTATGGCGTCCATTAGATGGATCCTACCATTCTTTCAACATCAATATACACAATTTCAAAAGGAGTATTGCTTCTTTTATTACTCAAAAAATATGAAGATCGACAATGTTTTGCAAGTTCACAACTCTCACACTTTAAAAAGGACATCTGAACTGACTTAAACAAAGTAGGAAACACGTTTTTCAAAGATCCAAAAGACAAATGATCTAAACAATTATTCCAAAGCATAATCTAACTCACAGACTGAGAAAAAAAAGACTGCAACTCCTTTATCACTTTCTGAGGGGTGCTCGAGTAGGTAGACTCCATTCATCTAATGGCCAGTCCCAATCACCTTCCTTGTCACCAGATCTTGGAAAATATAATGGTCAAGTAAGAAGGTTGTTGAGAAATTTTGGTTTTTTGTAAGGCTACTAACTGACAGTAAATTAGTACTAAGCTTGGGTACATGCAAAATTGAGGATAAAGTAATGGCATCAGAGATTCTGATGTTTCCCATGCCAGAAATGGGAACAAGGGAGCCATCAGCTATGGATACTTTATCCTTACCGGAAGACAAGTTGTAAGAAGTAAAAAATGAAGAAAAACTTGTCATATGATTTGATGCACCAGAGTCAATAATCCATGTAGGGTTAGTGTTACCTAGGGTAGTGGCATGAAAAGTAGTGGCTCTTGTACCTGAGTGGGCAAATGCTGATGTGGAGGAAGGAGGTGCAGTAGTAGTAGAGATAGATTGAGATGATCCTACAAGCCTGACTTCATTCTCCAACTGAGTCAATGCTGCCCTGAATGCAGCAATGGCCTCTAAAGAAGTGGATCGAGGTCCTTGAAGAGAAGAGCCATCTAATATAACAGTAGCATTTGCATTCTCTTTCTTATTCTTGAGTCTTTCCGACACAAGATTTGGGTGAAGCTTCCAACAAGTATCTTTTGTGTGCCTAGGTTTCTTGCAATACTCACAAAACACACCCTTCTTTCCTTCATTCTTCATCTCTTTCTCCCTCTCACCACTATACTTGTGTCTTGCAGCTGCTAATGCCACTTCCGTCAGAGAATTTTGAAGCATAACCTTCCTTCTACTCTCTTCACTATATACCAGAGATTAAGGCTTGAGAAAAGGTAACATTTTCCCTAGTGAAAAGCTGCTGCCTAACAATGTCAAAATCAGAATCCAGACTCACAAGAAATTCAAAAATTCTATTCCTTTCAACCAACTTGTTATAGGTTGCTGCATCTTTATTACTCTTCCACTCAATTGTTTCAAGGTGATCTATCTCATGCCGTAGGGATTTCAGAGTGGAGTAATAAATTGATATGGGTTTCTCCCCTTGCTTTAGATTGTTAACTTCCATTTTTAACTCAAAAGCCGTAGCCACATCAAGTGGCTGGGAGTAAGTTTCTTTCATACTGTCCCAAATATCCTTGGCAGTCTTTGCCCAAAGATAATTTCTACTAATATGGGGAATTGCACAGCCATGCCATCACAAGATAATTTTCTTGAACCCATTTGGAATGGGAAGAGTCATCCTTGGCTGGTTCCTTAGTATCTCCAGTCACAAAGCCTTGAAGGGGATGGAAGATCCATCATATGGATGGCCGAACCCTACAAGAAAGTTGGGCAAAATTTCAAAAATTTCTTTTCTCCCATCCGGGAATCGTATTCCCAATTTAGAAAATTGCATTTTCAAGGTTCGTTCTTGTAACCAAACCAAACCAAATATGAAACCAAGATTAGGGAGAGGTATACATGATACAGAATCCACGCAAAAATCTCCTCCCAATGCAGGTGTTCATGCCCAAAGAGTGTACCAAATCCTTCTTTCACAAAATGTGACACAACTTAGGATGAGGCAGGATCAGTAGGTAGTTCTTCACCAAGAACCTTTGATTCTTCAGCAAGAATTGAATAGGGTAGAGAGCATAGATTCAAAATTGTTTCTTCTAACAAGAAACAATATCAAGATCAAATCTTGGTCAATTCCAAGAAATGAAGATTGAAAAGGGTAGGGCGGCAAGAGTAGAAAGAGAAGAAATTGAAGGCAGAAACAGTCAAACTGAGTTTTCTTTTGTGTTGTATATTTTTCAGATCCACCCTACTCTTTATTTATAGCCTCAAAGAGATGATCTCCTAATCTGATTAGGAGTTTCTTAATCCAAATCTTTATTTGGACCTAAACTCTTTAAGTGATAAGGATAATCCCTTATCATATCTACAGGTCAAGATCAGCCATTCTTGATCAAATTAGGAGTTCCCTGATCCAAATCTCTATTTGGATCTGGACTCTTTAAGTGGATAAGATTTATCCTCTTATCCTTATTTGCTGATCCATACCTAGATTCACCCCTATTTAATTAATCCAATTAACCTAGTTCGGAATGGTCTTTAGACCCATTAAGCTTTCAGGCTCACTTCTTTTTAATGTTGGCTAAGTTGGCTCTCTTTGTATGGCATGGTACCCTATCATTGATCTACACATCAGACACATGGGTTTAGCCTAGCCTCTATTACAAGGCCTTGCCGAATTCACTATTGAATACAGTGAACCCCTAAGTTCATCACCATGGGCTCGCGGGTTCAACATTTACATTAAATGGTCCTTGGGTTCAACATCTTATGAAGGCCCAAGGACTGTGGGCAGATGCAAGATTAGGTCATCAGGTACAACCCTCAATAGTCTTACACTTAACCTCTCAGCCATAATGATGAAAAACATTACCCATCAGTGATGACCTCTCCCTCGGCTGCAAGGTACAATGCTGCACTCTCTACTCACATGGATCCTAGGAATTAAAACCTTTTGCAAAAAAATTGTGAAAACATAATATATGAGTATATCTCTATATAAATATATTTTGCAAAACCAAATTTCAAACCAATTTGAAATCCACTGCTGACAGTTTAGGTTTCCATCAGAGATAGTGCATTTCCCTGATCATTCACTTTGTCTGATGAAGGGGTTTATCCTGTCACTGTGATTACCCACTCAGATGAATTCTCGGATTGTCCCAACATACCCAGGTTTTGACCCCCACTAAGGATCTCACTGATTGGCATATCAAAGAGAACCTAATCTAAGACCTAGTGCAGTTCTATAATCGAGTCTAGGGATGAGGTGTAACATTCCAGTTTTGCCCATCTAATCTTATGGTCCAGGGCAACAATGGAACTTGGTCTGGTTTAGGGTTTCAAGAAAACCCACACTGTATGTACCTCAGGTATCACCCTGGCAGTTGAGACAAGCCACCCCAACCAACTTGGTGGCACATCAGTGTCAGCCTTGGCAGGATAAATCTCCCTAGGTCTATCCAACGGCTGTGAAGATTCTAAACTAACACAAGTCTTATATGTGTCCAGTTTGAGGGTATTACATAGAAACACAACAAAATAACATGAATCAAACATGTACTTTGTTCACTTACAGTAAATGTCATAATGTACATCATACTGATTGGAGCTAAGCGCATATACTGTCTAATAGCTCCCACTTGCACTTAGGTCCAATCGGGTATAAGCCGGAGTCTCATACTTTCTACGTGTTTCTCAAACACTTTCTGTGTCAGTAGCTTAGTCAATGGGTCTACCACATTCTCCGCTGACGCTACCTTTTGAATCTAGGCGTCCCCTCATCCAACTATCTCCCACAGTACGTGATACTTCCTCTTAATGTGCTTTGACTTCGAGTGGGCTTGTGGCTCTTTAGCTTGAGCAATGGCTCTAGTGTTGTCACACAACTGTGAAATGGGTGATGTGATGGATGGGACAACTCCTAATTCTTGAATGAAAATTTTCATCTAGGTGGCTTCCTTGGTAGCTTCACTTGCGATAATGTACTCGGCCTCGGTTGTGGAATCTATAGTGGACCCTAGTTTGCTACTTTTCTAGCTAACTGTGCAAGACCCCATCATAAAGATGTATCCAGATTTGGACATTCTATCATCTGGGTCTGACTAGAAATCGACATCAGTATACCCAATGATCTATAGTGAACTGCCATTGAATAGCAGACAAAACTCTTTTGTCCTTTGAAGGTACTTTAGTATGTTTTTCCCAGCATTCCAACGCTCTTGTCCTGGGTTAGATTGGTATCTACTTACCACACTCATAGCCTGAGCAATGTTTAGCCGAGTGCACAGCATGACATACATGATGCTCCCTACGGCAGTGGCATAGGGAGCTTCCTTCATGCCCTCAATCTCCTCAGGTGTCTTGGGTGACATACGCTTGGAGAGAGTGACTCTATGCCTAAAAGGAACATTTCCTTTCTTGGAGTTCTCCATACTGTATCTCTTGACTATTTTGTCAATGTAAGTAGACCAGGATAATCCTATTATCCTTTTTGATCTATCTCTATATAGTCGAAGTCCCAAGATATAAGAGGCTTCTCCAAGATCTTTCATGAACAATTGCTGTAAAAGCCATACTTTCACCGTAGTTAACATTCCTACATCATTCCCAATGAGTAGAATGTCGTCTACATACAGAACCAAGAACGTAACCTTATCCTCACTAGTTTTCCTGTAAACACAGGGTTCATCTGGATTCTGCTCAAAATCAAACTGTTTGATGGTAGATTCAAACCACATGTTCAAGCTCCTAGAAGCTTACTTAAGTCCATATATGGATTGATTAAGTTTGCATACCGTGTGTTCCTGACCTGCAGCTATGAAACCTTGCGGTTACTGCATATAGATATCTTTAGTAAGATCTTCATTTAGAAACACGGTTTTGACATCCATTTGCCAAATCTCGTAGTCATGGTATGCTGCTACATCTAGTAGGATCCTAATGGATTTAAGCATGGCCACGGGAACAAAAGTTTCCTCATAATTGATTCACTCTTTCTGGGTGTACCCTTTTGCCACAAGACGAGCCTTATAGGTCTTAACCTTACCATCGGGGCCCTTCTTCCTCTTATAGATCCATTTGCAACCAATTGCTTTTACCCCAAGGGGTGGATCTATTAGAGTCCAGACTCCATTGGCTTCTATTGAGTCAGCTCTCATGACATATATCCACTTTAAGGAATCTATGTCCAACATAGCTTCCGTATAAGTCACGGGATCCTCCTTACTTGTCGTGGCTTCCACCAAGTAACTTTATTGGTTATAGCCATAACGAATTGGAAGCCTGGATACTTGGGCAGATCTCTTAGGATGGTTATTATCTAAAGCTTGTGAGACATCTCCCACTACCCTTGAGCTCTCCTCATTAAGAACAACTTCCTAACGATGATTGTTAAGGATGTAATTTTCCTCCAAGAAATGAGCATTTCGACTACAAAACACTTTTTGCTCTCCTGGGTCATAAATAAATACATTACAGAGCCTTTGGGGTAACCTACAAATAGGCAACGATTGATCTTAGATTCTAATTTGTCGGCACTTGTTCTTTTAACATGTGCTGGAAAATCCCAAATCTTTAAGTGTCTCACACTTAGTTTCTTACCTGTCCAAAGCTCATTGGGAGTCTTCAGAACGGATTTGGTTGGAACCCGATTCAACATGTATATCGTAGTCTCTAATGCATATCCCCAAAAGAATGTAGGTAATTCCAAGTGGATGAGAAGTGATCAGACTATATCCAATAATGTCTAGTTCCTCCTCTTCGATACACCGTTTAACTATAGTGTAGCAGGATGAGCTAGTTGTGATACTATCCCATTTTCCTTTTAGTAGTTCTTGAATTTGTCAGAGAGATACTCGCTTCCTTGATCTAATCAAAAGGCCTTAATGTGTCTTTCTAACTGTTTATCGACATCTTGTCTGAACTCTTTGAACTTTTCAAAGGATTCAGACTTGTTTCTCATTAGGTACACGTAACCATATATTAAGTGATTATCGGTAAATGTTATGAAATAAACATGCTGGTTACGTATCCTAACATTCATGGGACCACATACATCAATATGTATAAGGTCAAGCGTGCCTGTTGATCTTTCAATCTTACCGGTAAACGGTTGTTTCGTCATTTTACCCTAAAGGCAAGGTTCACAGTTTGGAAAATCTTCTACAGTTACAAAATCCAAATAACCATCATTTACCAACCTTGTGATACGATTTATGTTAATGTGGCTAAGTCGGTAATGCCACAAACACGTGGGATTAACTATATCACAAGTTCTTTTCTTGGGGATATTATCTGACATAATTTCAGTTATGTTTGTTTCCAAAGAAGGATGGAGAACATAGAGACCATTCTCAAGTTATTCATATGCGAACAATTTGTTATTCCTTTTGATAGTAATCACATTACTAAAAACAACAGAATAACCATCGACACAATTTTAAAACAGAAATCAAATTTCTTCTCAAATTTGGTACATAAAAACAATCTTTTAATGTAATAATTCCTTCTCTGAATCACAATTCTATATTTCCTATGGTTGTAGCTGCAACACTTGCAGAACTCCCCAAGTAAAGAATCACTTCTCCGTCACTCAGTCTTTTGCTTGTCCTAAACCCCTGCAATGTATTACATGCATGAGTAGAAGCCCCGGAGTCAATACACCAGGAAGTAGAAATGACCAACTTATTGGTCTCTATGACAAATGATTCGAAATTTCCTTGTTTCTTGGTCTCCAGGTACTAAGGGCAATTCATCTCCCAGTGGCCAATCTGCTTGTAGAGAAGTGATAGGCATCTGATGCCTTGTCCCTCTTCTGCTTTTTAGGCTTGCTAGTTTTCTTCTGAGGTTTCTTCTTTGCCTTCCTCTTCTTCTTACCCGATTTTCCACCTTTAATAAGCATGGCCATGAACTCATTTTTCTTTATCAGTTTTTCGGCACTTTGCAACATATTGCTGAGTTCCTGAAGGCTAACATTTAGCTTGTTCATATTATAGTTCATGATGAACTGATCTTAGGAAGGAGGCAAAGAGTTCATGATGGCATCAACTTTGGTGACAAGATCTAGCCCAGATCCAAGAGCCTCCAGTTCATTAATGTATCCCATCATCTTAAGACAATGGTCATGAACTAGATGGTTCTTGGACATTTGAGTGGTCATAAATTGCTTTAAGACCTTTTGACCAGTAGAACCATTCTACTCTTCATACATGGTCCTTAGACTATCCAAGATATCTTTGAACACTTCGATCTGATCAAACTGTCGTTGTATCTGATTGTCTGAGGGTATGATGTAGCACCGGGCAAGAGAGTTTTTCTCCTCCCATTCTTGATATTCCCTCCTGTGGGCCTCAGAAGCCCTATCACCTGGAGGATTCGGAGCAGGGTTCTTGGCAACTTTATCCAATTTCTCGGACGTTAGAACCAGCATAAGGTTATGAAACCAGTCAGCGTAATTTGAGCCCTTAAGCTTATTATCGTCTAACAGTTTTGCGATTTGTCGGTTTGCCATTTCTGATAAAAGGCAAAGCAAATATTAGTCCACAACCTGATTTGATTCATGTTACCTACATAGAAATGGCTTTTAATCTATGCTCAATTTCCATTTGTTCATCTATGAGATTTCCCACCTATTTCAATGGCGAAGATTGCGAAATATGTCTCTGGAAATGTTGGAAATCGCATACAATACATGAAACTAATTGTTTCAGCTGCATAATCCACCACCTTCTGTGAAGGATCATATCCACTCATCTTATGAGCTTTTCCTTTGACTTCTGTCAAACAAGGTTCATTGCCATTTTAGGTTAAACATTTCTGTCCAGTAAGTGCTTACCCATCATATTCATAAACACCAAGGTACCGTGAGAGAGTCATCCATTTTAGGATAAGCCCCTCCCACATCGGTCTATGGTGCCCTTATCATCTTATGAAACAATCTAACAAATCCAACAATAAATGTATAACCCAATTTTATGGTGCATCTCCTTATTACTAAAGGACCCATCTTCTTGCTAATGATGGAAGGCCTTTAGAGAGTTCATCATATGAATCTCCTTATCACATGCACTTATATTTCTCTGGGGGGAACGAATAATTATGCCATAGTTCTAATTTAGGTCAAACCAAAGTGGCTCCTATTGACTTTCTCAAAGTCAGATTTAAATGGGTCCTAAACGGCTAGGGTTCCGCATGATTCCTCTTTGGAAGGAAGTTGATATGGGGCCCATCAAGCAGGGAGATCATCCAATCATCTTATGGATACAATGGCAATGATGTGCATTCAGCCATGGTGTGCAAAAGAGCCACTATCGAATAATCATGGGCCAAGTGCTTATGGCCCATGTACATAGCACATCACACATCCATACATCATATGCATTAAACAAATTGATTCAATCAATTAAAATATCTATAAAACCCTAAATTAATTAGGTTAAATCAGTATCAGCCCAATAGAGCCCATAATATTATCAAATAACATTATCTAGGAATATGGGCTGAATTGCAAAGAGCAGTTCGGTCCATATAGCTGAATTAGGGCTGATGCAGTTTTAATATATTAAAACTGGGTTTTACAGAGGTGGGCCGAATTAAAACTTGAAGTGGGCCATCAATCCTCTGGCCAAAATCAAATTTGGGTAAGATAAACCAACCCCATCGAGCCAAGAATTCGGTCCAACCAGTTTGGACCAAATTTGGTACAAATTGGCCCAAGTTTTGGTGTCCAGTTCAAGATTTAATTCAAGAATAATGATCTGAAAAATAAATTAAATATAGATAATCAAATTATCAAGAAAACAAAATCAGAGGGTTGCACTATGATTTTCTTGGACATCCTGCAAACCTGCAAAGAAAAATTAATAACAGATTGCATAATCGATATCTGCAAAATCGTAGATCACAGAACTTCATTTTGCAAAATCTTCTTCTCCTTTGTCGCGCACTCCAACAATCTCCAGATGAAAATAAAATAGAAAAACCTAACTTTTCTATTATTACATCACATTGAATTCCTATACAATTTGTCTAAAAAAAATTATTTACAGACCAAATCGAATAGAAAATAAATAGCAGGGTGCACAAATCTTGGTACCATGAAAGATTCGATCTCCATCACACATGAAGCCCAAATATTCAAGAAACATTCATAGAATATTTCCTTAAATATAATAGAATAATAAAGATTTATTTTTCAAATCATACGCCCATAAATCTGGGAACTAGTTTCCAGAAAAAACACTAACTACGCAAATCGGGTAGAATGCCTTCTGCCCATTTGCGAAGATCCAGATTTGATCTAATTTGGTTCAAGAGTTGAACCTGACTCTGATACCACTGAAGGGGATGGGAGATCCATCATATGGATGGCTGAACCCTATAGGAAGATTGGGCAAAATTTCAAAAATTTCTTTTCTCCCATCCGAGAATCGTATTCCCAATTTAGAAAACTACATTTTCAAGGTTCATTATTGTAACCAAACCGGATCAAATATGAAATCAAAATTAGAGAAAAGTATATGTGATATGGAATTCATGGAAAAAGCTCCTCCCAATGCTGGTGTTCACGCCCAAATAGTGTACCAAATCCTCTCTCCACTAAAGATGACACAACTTAGGATGAGGCAAGATCAACAGGTAGTTCTTCACCAAGAACCTTTGATTCTTCTGCAAGAATCGAATGGGGTAGTGAGCATAGTTTCAGAATTCTTCCTTCTAGCAAGAAACAATATCAAGATCAAATCTTGATCAGTTCGTAGAAATGGAGATCGAATAGGGTAGGGTGGAAAGAGCAGGAAGAGAAGGAACTGAAGGCAAAAATAGTCAAACTGATTTATCTTCTGTGTTGTATATTCTTCAGATCCACCCTGCTCTTTATTTATAGCCTCAAAGAGATGATCTCCTAATTTAATTAGGAGTTTCTTGATCCAAATCTTTATTTGGATTTGAACTCTTTAAGTGATAAGGATAATCCCTTATCACATTTGCAAGTCAAGATCAGCCTTTCCTAATCAAATTTGGGTCTGGACTCTTTAAGTGGATAAGATTTATCCTCTTATCCTTATCTGCTGATCCATACCCAGATTTGCCCCTATTTAATTAATCCAATTAACCTAGATCAAAATGGGCTTTAGGCCCATTAAGCATTTAGGCTCACTTCCTTTTAATGCTAGCTAGTTTGGCTCTATTTGTATGGCATGGGACCCTATCATTGATCTACACATCAGCCACATGGGTTTAGCCTAGCCTCTGTTACAAGACTTGACCAAATTCACTACTGAATATAGTGAACCCCTGAGTCCATCACCATGGGCTCTTAACGGGCCCCACATTTACACTAAATGGTCATTGGGTCCAGCCATCTTATGAAGGCCCAAGGACTGTGGGCAGATGCAAGATTGGGCCATCAAGTACAACCCTCAATAGTCTTACACTTAACCTCTCAACCCATAATGATCAAAAGCACTGACCGACAAGAGAGGACCTTTCCCTCGACTGAAAGGTATAGTGCTGCACTCTCTACTCACATGGATCCTAGGAATTAAAACCTCTTGCAAACAATTTGTAAAAACATAATATATAAGTATATTTTGCAAAACCAAATTTCAAATACATTTGAAATCCACTTCCAAAAGTTTAAGTTTCCATCAGCGAGAGTGCATTTCCTCGATTATTCACTTTGTATGACAATGGGGTTGATCCTATCACTATGATCACTCACTCAAATGAATTCTCGGATTGTCCTAACATACATAGGTTTTGACCCCCACTAAGGATCTCACTAATTGACATATCAAAGACAACCTAATCTGACACCTAGTGCAGTTCCATAATCGAGTCTAGGGGTCAAGTGTAACATTCCAGTTTTGCTGATCTGTCTCAAAGGTCCAGGTTAACACTGGAATTTGGTTGTATGTACCTCAAGTCTCACCCTGGCAGTTGAGACAAACCTCCCGAATCAACTTGGTGGCACATTAGTGTCAGCCTTGGCAGGATAAATCTCCCCAGATCTATCCAACGACAGTGAAGATTCTAAGCTAACTCGAGTCTCATATGTGTCCAGTTTAAGGGTGTTACACAGAAACACACCACAATAACATGAATCAAACATGTACTTTATTCATTCACAATAAATGTCATAATGTACATCATACTGATTGGAGCTAAGGGCATACACTGTCTAACAAGCCTAACTTTCCTCTTCCTCCAATTGCTATCTTGGCAGATTGAGACCACTCCAAATAGTTAGAACCATCAAATCTGATTGTGGTAACTTAGAAAGGGTTGTTTTTAGTCATACTAACATCCCTTTCAGCACCCTCTCCAGTAGGTTTCTATTCACCCCCAAAGAACTCCATGCTGAAACCAACACAAAGAAGAACAAAACCACACTCGGCTCTCCTTCTGAGACAAAACATAGACAGAATAGAAGAACAACAACTATTCGGTCCACGAAAAACTTCAAAAAAATGAGCACACTGCTCAGAGATATTAGAAAACCCTAATCAGTCCGTACACTGCTAAGAGAAATCAGAAGTCCTGATCAGTCTGTAAGCTACTCAAAGTAAATAGAAACCCTAATTAGTCTAGTGAACTCCCAAAAAAAATTGCCACACCTTTCAGAGGTTTCAAAAAAGAGAAACTTCAGAACCCTAATCAGTCCAGTAAACTCTAAAAGGTAGTCACACCTCTCAAACATTTCCGAAAAGAACACCCTTCAGTAACAATCGTTTGGAGGGTTAAGGAGAAATAAAACTACCAAGAAATTTCTGGGCGGCACCTTCAACTTGAGATTTAAACCCTAAATCTCACCTCAAGAAATTTTCTCTGATTCTTCTGACTGCTAGGAAAACTCCAAGAACAGAAACATCCTGGGCAAGGCTTCGAACTCCACTAATCTCCAAGAATCAGGCCATGGACAGAACTAGAACTCCAACCCTATCAAACTCTCATGTAGCCGGCTGGGAAGAGCCTACATGAGATTCACAAGTAGACCTAAACCTGCTCTGATACCAACTTGAAGTTACTATTGTTAGCAGAACTTCTGGGTTCAAAATAAAAACAGAAATCAAAGAAGAAGAAGAGGGAAGAAGAGAAAAAGGAAGAGCAAGAGAGTGATGGGCAAAATCAATTACTGCTGCCCAAGGCAGTATTATTTATATGTTCAACATAACATTAGGTAAAAGGACAAAAATGCCCTGCTACCTATAATAGTACAAGTAAGTAAGTATAAAGACAAGAATTAAGAAATAAGACTAAACTTATGGGACCACATAAACAAGAAACATCATGTTTGGTCCACTATATCACTACAATTTTCATTTTCGGTCCTCTATCTTTTTTTAAATATTTATTATTCAATTATGACATCATGGGTTTCTTTAAAAAGTTGGATTATTGACCCACCATCTAGATAAGAAAATAGCTTGATTGTACAAGTGGTATAAGTGTGCAAGAAAAATAAAAAAGGGACGATTAATACCATATTTTATCAAATTGGTATCATTACACCATTTTGATAAAAATTCACAAGAAACTCTTGGCCGCAAAATTTACACCAACTTGATAAAAATTTATAACTTAATTGTACAAGTGGTTGGTCCCTTTAGTTCTTTTATATGGTCTAATTAATATTATATAAGTTTGTAAGAAAAATAAAAAGAAAAGAATGAGAGAGGAAACGGGAGAAAGACTAAGGGAGAACAATAGAGATTGAGGGAGAAGGAGATATTGATCAGGAGGAAGAGTGAGGGAGAAGAATGAGAAAGATTGAGAGAGAGAGAGAGAGAGAGAGAGAGAGAGAGAGAGAAAAGTAGAGGTTTTGATTTGGCTACAGACCAGAGTGGGAGAGACAAAATAAGTGACAGACCAAGACATGACTGTGAGAGTGAGAGAGAAGGGACGAAAATCGAGAGACAAAGGGAGTGGGAGAAAAACTGAAAACCTATTTTTGGTATAGGATTTTTGCTATGTTCAGCATGGATTAAGAGTTCCATGTTGGCAACAACCATGTATGCCTTTGATGACATGGTGTGGGTTTTGATAATTTGAAATGCAGAGCCGGTTGTCAGAGTTTTGTTGGTTTTTGGGTCATCTTAAAACCTAATTTTAAATGTACAATTGGCTTTGACTATTATTTTCCCTTTAAACTATATATTTCATGTACATTATATAAATAATTTTTACTTATTATACTTAATTTTTGTTTGTCTAGGATATCTTTTGACCCCAACCACTGACCACCACCTAAAAAGAAAAATAGTTTGATTTCTAGGTAGACATTAAATTTTGTATTACATTTTTATCATCAATAAAATTATTTCTTGTGTATAATACTTATATTTGTTCAATATAATGAATGCATAATATTGCAGATGTATCCAATATTTTATTTTTTGTAAATATATAAGATTAGATATGCACCCAAAATTTTCCCTATTTTTATTTTTGTGATTCTTTGTATTTTTCTATTTTTAAAAATTTTATTATTTGATTATGACATCATTTCATTTCTAGGTAGATTTTAAATTTGACATTCTATTTTCATCGTTAATAAAAATACTTCTTACATTTCATATTTATTTTAATTTTTTATTATTTAATTATGGCATTATTTATTAATTCATTTGACCCCAAATGGTCGAATTGCTTGCCCACCACCGAAAGGGAAAAATGCTTTTGTTTTCTAATTACTTTTCAAAATATTTTTTATACTATTAAAATTAATATTGTGGATTTAATTACAAGAATTTAATGATGAGAAAAAATATCTTAAATATAGGATTTAATGAGAGAGAATTGGAAAATATTTTTATTTCTAATTGGTTTTAAACTTTACATTCCATTTCCATCATTAATAAAAACATTTCTTATTTAATATGTATGTTGAAACTATTCCCAATTTTTTTAATTTCTAAATGTTTTCATTTAATCTATTTTTTCATTTTATTATTTAATCATGGCAACCTGGATTGACCCATTTGACTCAAAATGGTTTAATTTCTTACCACCACCTAGATGAAAACACTATTTTTTGTAGGTAGTTTTCTTTTTTATGTTATTAGAATTATTAGTTTATTAAGTGTGGATTTAATTAATTGAACTTAATGATGAGAAAAAACAAAAATTACTTAAATATATGATTCAGTGAACATGTGCAAGTTAATAACTTAAATGTTGGATTTAATGAGAGGAAATTGAATGATTGAATATTTTAAAATTACCTATTTTCAACTCATTTAATATCAATAACTGATTACCCTATTTTCTCTCGTTTTTTATCAATAAATTTAAATATAGAAGAATAAGTTTTGTCCTTAAAAAATTTCAGTAATATTCTTAAAGCCATTGGTGTTTTATAAAATAGTATAGATAATAGATATATTTGCAAGGACTCGTGATACAGGCAACAACTAGCGAAAGCGTCATTTGACTGAAGCGGGTTGCATGACCAACCAAAGAAGGGGAAATGGGTAACTGGGTAAGGTAGACCGTTGGCATTGTAGACTTGATTGAAATATGTCTGACGTCATTGGTTATTCAGGATCAAAATCAAGGTTTGTCTTTCTCGGTCTTTCAAAACCGGCCAGCTCATTCCTTTCAATTTTCAATGAACCGCGACCTGATGAATATGATTTTATTTTCTAATTAACACGCCCCCTCGTAAGATATGTTGAAATTTAATTAATTATAATGGAGACGATGAAGATGAAAACTGTTTAAGATTTTAGTGACGTCTCTGAATAAGTTTTTATTTTTTAGCAAGTTTTATCTCTTAGTTCAAACTTCAAACTTCGCGGCTGAGCCTGTTCAAGTTATCACTTCTAGAAGTCCCAGTAGTTTTTAGCAACAGTTTGAGATCCTCATCTCTTGCTCTCATTCAGGATCAGTTCAGGAACCACGTTGATCATTTTTCTCAACTGTTCAAACTTCAAATACATGCTGTAAACACAAACGTCAAATACAGGTCTAGTTTGGGTCCTCGAGCGATCTTATGTACTGGTTCTTCAAATAAAGAAACACATGCAGCTTGTCTTTGTCCCAACGAAAGTAGAATATTTCTCATGCTTAATTGGTAAGTGCACCGCTCTACCACGGGATATTGCATCCAGAAGAGGATATCAACGGTCATATAAATTTTAATTAACTTGGGAACAAATTACGTGTTAGACTTTCTCTGTAGAAAAATGAAAGAAAGTATGAACTTGAGCTCTAATTTAGAAACTTAATACAGACATAACACCAGCTTCTTTTAATATATAGGACCACAACCATTAAATCTGTCACTGTGGACTCCATGTATTTTATCATTGGTGAAGGATGTTGTCATTGGTTTCACAGCCCACTGCAGAAACATTGCCTTCAGCTAATATGAGTTAACTTGTACAATGCATACTTTATTTTCTTTCATTTACCTCAAAGGAAATTAGAAGGGGAAAATAACAAAGTTTATATATAAAAGAAATAGGAGAATTAAGAGATGAAAATAATTACCGAACTATTTCATCTAGAAAGAATTGTCTGGGTTGAATTGTCATCGGCCATGGTTTCTAATGCTTCTCGATCCGAGGTGTTTCTTGAATCGAGGTTGCAGTTAGATAGTTCTACCAACTAGGCAGAGCCGAGGTGGAAGGACGAAGCCGTACTCCAAGATTTGAAACCAAAAAAGTGGTCAGAGGCCCTAGGAGTTATTCCGTGGGTAGGTACTCCGACGTTCAAGTTAGTGAAGAGAGAAGGTGGTCGGGCCGAGCAGTTGATAGAACAGTGCTGGTCCAAGTAGAGTAACAGTATGGATGCCGAAAGTCGAAAAGTCCCTTATAGCCGAAGATCCATGTCCTAATTGGATGAGGTTGTCTACCAAGGCCTAATCCCCAGTGGAGCTGTCCTCTCTATCCATACGACGCTCTCATGTTTTGGTCATGCTTATCCGATGACGTGGTGCCGACGTGGCTGAAGTGATAAGGCAGCCATGGAGGTGACACGTGGTGTGACGTGGAAGAGCTCTTCAGTTCTCGGCTAAGGAACTTGAATCTGAAGTTGGTTGAGCGCACTGTTTGAGTAGAGGGGCTTGATTGGACCAGTTTTTTGGGTGAACTGGCCAACTTAACGCTCGTGTTATGCTGATGGAAGAGTTGTTTCACCTTCCCAAGGCGACATGCGTGTGGCGTCGTTTTGTCTTCCCAAGCTATCAGAGAGCAGTGTTTGATCTTCACCATTAATCTGAATCACCGAGAGACTTATAAAAGGGGGGGGGGGTGAAGAGCATTACTTTTCCATTTGCGAAAGAAGTGTTTGTGGAGCTCAGCAAGAGGTAGTCTTCGGCTCGGTGTTTGCTTTAGTTCTGCGGTCTAACCTTCGAAGTTCGGTAAGATATCTTCCTCGTCCTCTGATTCTTCCTGTTCTTCCTGTTCTTTTGCTTCATCTTCTTCTACTTCCCTTTCTTGTAATGGGTCTGAGCCGGGGTCTCTTGTCGAGGTGGTTGCGCTCAATACCCGCGAGGCTAGTGGCTAGGGGGCCGAGGCTGAGGAGTTTGAGGTCTTCGACCCTATCTGTCAACTAGGGAGGTTGAACTTCCTCCGCGGGTTGGTTGTCGATTTGGGACTACTCCGTGCTGTTTGACACCCGGGGGTGTAGCTCGAATCAAAGCACTGTACGACATTCCTGAGGAGTACGATCTGTTGGACAGTTTTTGTATGCCCTCAGCTACAATCAGTTTTGATGTACTTTTCATATTTATTGTAAATAAATAAAGTACATGTTTGATTCATGTTGTGTGGTATACTTCTATGTAAGACCCTAAAACTGGACACTTAATGAGACATGTGTTGGTTTTAAATGTTCACATCCGTTGGATAAGTCTGGGGAGATTTGTCCTGCCAAGGCTAACACTGGTGTGCTGCCAACTGTTGGGGTGGCTTGTCTCAGCCGCCAGGGTGAGACCCAAGGCACACGTAGTGTGGGATTAATTGAACCCTTTAACCAGACCAGATTTCCAATATTGCCCTGGACCTTGGAGATTGATGGGCAAAACTGGAAAGTTACACCTGACCCCTAGACCCAATTATGGTACTACACTTGGTATCAGATTGGGCTGTCTTTGATATGCCAATCAGTGAGATCCTTAGCGGGGATCAAAACCTGGGTCTGTTGGGAGTGTTTGAGAATTCATTTGAGTGAGTGATCATAGTGACAGGATCAGCCCCTTTGTTAGACAAAGGTAATGATCGGGGATGCACTCTCTCTGATGGAAACCAAACCGCCGGCAGTTGATTTCAATCGTTAGAATTTCGTTTTGCAAAATTTATATATATGATATATAGATATATATGGTTTCAAAATGTTTGCAAATGGTTTTAATTCTTGGGATCCATATGAGTAGAGAGTGCAGCACTGTTCCTTGCAGCCGAGGGAGAGGTMMTCTCTTGTCGGGCAGTGCTTGATCATTATGGGCTGAGAGGTTAAGTGTAAG
>NW_010729127.1:3952242-3972475 GCF_000365185.1 Nelumbo nucifera
TAGTTCTTGTTTCCTTAAATCTAAATTTCGACTGTCCAAATAATTAGGGAAGACTGTGATTCTAATACTTATTTTGTTAAATCCTCGTGGGAACGATATTATTATACTACTTGATAACTAGTGCACTTGCTAGAGTTATATATTTTTAGCTATCACAAGACTTATTTGAGAGGCTGGTCTGTAAGTACACGAACGATGTGGGCTTGGAAGTATGGCCGGAGCTTTCTTGTCGAGATGACTAGGGCCAGGACTACCTTCTCTAGATTTAAGTACTAGGTTTTTGTGCCATTGAGGACCTTGTTGGTGTAGTATATCGACTTTTATACCCAGTCTTCCTCCTTGACTAGTATCGAGCTGACCATCTTGTCTCCAGCCAGGAGATAGAGCAACAACTTGTCCCTAGGGCTTGGCTTTGTGAGGAAAGGTGGCAAACTCAGATACCTCTTCAGCTTCTAGAAGGACCGCTCACACTCCTCAGTCCACTAGAAGTCCTTTACCTTCTTCAGGGCCTTTAAGAAGGGCAGGCATCGGTCCGCGGACTTTGACATGAATATGCTGAGGGAAGCTACTCGTTCGGTGAGGCGCTGCACTTCTTTGTAGGTCTAGGGTGACTACATGTTAAGGATGGCCTGGATCTTCTCTAGATTGGCTTCAATTCCTCTTTGCATGACCATAAATCACAAGAATTTGCTAGAGCCAACCCCGAAAGCACATTTTGTCGGGTTCAGCTACATTCTATATTTCCTGAGGTGGCCGAAGACTTCCTTGAGGTTGGCTAGGTGGTGCTCGACCTTCTTGCTCTTCACCAGCATGTTGTCTACATACGCTTCAATGTTGCGGCCGAGCTGGTCTTTGAACACCTTGTTCACCAGCCGCTAATAGGTAGCGCCAGTGTTCTTGAGGCTGAAGGGCATTGCCTTGTAGTAGTAGAGTCCACGGTCAGTGATGATGGTGGTCTTCTTGTAGTCGTCTGGATGCATTTGAATTTGGTTGTAACCTAAGAACGCATCCATGAAGCTTAGGAGTTTGTGCCCCCATATTGCATCGACGAGTAGGTCGATCCTTGGTAGGGGGAAGTTGCCTTTGGGATAGGATTTGTTCAGGTCAGTGAAGTCGACCCAGATCCTCCACTTCCCATTGGCCACCTTCACCATCACAACGTTCGCCGGCTAATCTGGGTACTTCACTTCTTGGATAAAGCCGATGCCGAGTAGCTTCTAGACCTCTTCGTTTATCACTTACCACCGTTCTGTGGTGAAGCTTCTCTTCTTCTTCCTAATAGGTCGGTAGCGTGGGTCAGCGTTCAAGCGGTTGGTGATGACCTTGGGGTTGACCCTCAACATGTCTGCCGCTTACCAAGTAAACACATCGACATGGTCCTTCAACATTTGTACAAGGTCTACACGAAGCTAATCTCCTAAGAGGGATCCGACTTGGACGATCTTCTCGGGGTCTTCTTTGAAGAGCGGGACCTGAATGAGGTCTTTGACAGGCTGGCCACGTTGAGTCTTCAGCTCGTCTTGCAGGTCTATGCTCTTACTGGTTAGCGTCTCGGCAGCTCAACGCTTTCTTCGGTAGGACATCAAGTAACTTCTATGTGGCCCTCTGGTCCCCACATGCTATTCCCACTCTGTATGAGTGATGAGTACATGGTTTACCTACAACTTATGAAGTTTCATGCATGATTTTATGATGGTTTGTTTGAGTTTCACCCCATTTTTAGTTTAATTTCAGGAAATATTTCAGGGAAACCAATTCAAGAAAAAAAGGCATAAAACAAGAAAAAAAGAGCCAAAAATAAATTAATTTAGCCCAGCCTAGCCAAGAAAGCAATAGAGGAACACTCGGCCCATGTAGCCCATGCTACACTCTTTGGGAGAACCCAAAGAGAGAGCCTAGCAAGAAAGCTAAATTTGGCCCAGCAAAGAAGAGGCCCATTTTAGTTCAAGATCAGCCGAGATTGCAGCCCAAAACAACTCAAAATTCAGCTAAGTTGCAGCCCAAAATGCAGCCCAAAGGGAGCTAGGGGCGGCAACTTCTAGAGGCTTCAAGAGAAGAAAGGGGGGCAGCACTCTAGAAGGTTCAAGAGGAGAGAAGGGAAACCAATTTAGAAGCTTCAAGAGAGGCCTCTAGACTCCTTGAAAGCCTATTTAAGGAGGTTTCTTGAAGGGGGAAGGTGTTCAATTGCCTAAGTTCAAGACTCTGTAGTCCCTTGGGTTCAAAATTCAAGAAGTGGAGAAGAGAGAGCTAGGCGCAAGAAGAAGAAGGAGCTGAGGAGATCCAAGTATCAAAGAGAGAAGAAGGTGATTTCGAAGGAGAGGAAACTTGATTGAGAGATCATGTAGTTTCTCTTCCTTTCTTTCTTTCTTGTTGTAATGGAGATTGAATGTTGTAAGATTATTTAATTAAGTTTTCTTGAATCATTCAAATGGATTAGATCTAGCTTTGATGTTTCTTGATTAAGAGAATTGATTGTAGAACTGATGGGCCGAATTGCTCTCTTACAAATCCAGATATGAGATTTGTAATGTCTAAATTGCTTGAGAAGGAATTCAGACGTTCATTATTCAGCTTGGCCGATCTGTTCTAACCTCTTGAAATTTCTAGAGTGCTTGAGAGAGAATCTAGAAATTCTGATGTGCTACTCAAGAACTGAATTGAATGCTATGTTAGAGATAACTTGCACAATTCAGTCGGTTATCAATTCAATATGAATTGATGCCCTTGAATTGTTTGATCTAATGCATGCATGGATGATTAGATTCTTGATAGAGATATAAGAATCATCATTCATGCATAGGATGAATATGCACTTGAAATAGGCTATTCATTGCCTTGGGGCATCACCCAACCAAGGCTGAATCATACCCTATTTGAATGATCTAAGAGGGCTGATTGTTGAATCATGAATTTGTAATTTTAGCCTATTCTCTCAACTTGAATGTAAGGTGTTTGAGCCAACTCCTAGTAGATAGTTTGTTTGCTAGATTTTCAGATTTGAATAAGATTTAGAATTTGATTAATCAGATAAGAGCTGGCTGGTTTAGTATTAGTAGTTGCTACCTAAATCCTCATCTCTTTATTACTTGAGCGGCTAGTGCACTGGCTGGTTTAGATAAGAGCTGGCTGGAAATGATACTCTACTCATCTCTTTATTACTTGAGCGGCTAGTGCACTTGCTAGTGTTACAAGGACCCACCAATGAGGTAGGGAATTTCAAGGTGAGGTGGAATGTGGAGATAGATATTTGTAGAGCATTCAAGGTTGGCCGACTGAGGATGGCATTGTAGGACGACAGGCACCGAACGACAATGAAGTCCACCATCGCCGTGGTTGTTATGTCACCATCTCCGATCAGTAGGGGCAATGTGATCTTCCCTTTAGGCATGAGAGAATCTCTGAAGAAACCCTTAAGGGGGGTGTTAACTGGAGTGAGGCAGTCTTTGCCAATGTCGAGCTATTCAAGAGCTTCTTCGAAGAGGATGTCGGCTAAGCATCTTGTGTCTACTAGGATGTGCCAGACTTTGAAGTTTGTGATCTCAGCTGTGGTCACTAGGGCGTCATCATGCGGGGTCTTGACCCCCATGAGGTCGTCGTCGGTGAAAGTGATCAAATCCTCTTGTCTTCTTTTCTGCTCCATGTCGTCAATTTCGAGCAACCACATATATGCTTTTCGGCCTGAGTTGCTCTCCACTCCGGAGGCCATCCCTCTCGAGATCACAACGATGACTCTAGCTAGGGGAGCTCGGCTTGGGGGTCTAGGGTGTGGTTCCTCCTTCATCTTGTCCTCCTTGATGTTGATGAATCCCCTAAGGTATCCCGCCTGATCAAGTCCTTGAGGTGGTGCTTTAGATCGTGACAGTTGTTTATCTCGTAGCTGTGGTCCCGATGGAACTCACACTACTTATCCAGATTTCTCTTGTTGTTCTAGGGCTTCATCTTCTTGGGCCATCTGACGTAGTCGCGGTCATGAATTTTCACCAAAATTTCAAATTGTGGTGCATTCAACAACGTGGAATTTCTGTAGGTCAGAGGCGAAGTCCTCAGTCTAGTCGGCGGTCCTATCTCTTGTTGTCTCGGTCTGCCCTCTCTATCTTGCATTCGCCAGGATCTCTTCTCTTCCTGTCATGGCGTTCTTACTCATCTTTCAACTATTCTTGTGCTTCTTCCTCCTTGATGTACTTTTGGGTGTGGGCCTTTAGTGCGACTATTGTCTGAGGAGGATTCTTCGAGATCGAGAAGTTGAATGGAGAGGGCGCAGCGTAGGAGTGTAACTTTTCCGGGTTAGGGTTGGGATTTTGTCAAAATTTCAATTGGCCCAACCTGAAACCCAAGCCCAAAATAGTGTAAATCGTTAACTCGGGCCAACCTGGCATGCACCCCTTGGCTCGGGCCATGCTGGATAGCTGTGACGGCCACAAACTGGTTCAATAACCGGACTTGTAGGACTTCAAAATTGAATCTGGCCAAGTACTCTCTAAGGGATTCTCCCTTTCTCTACCACACTTGCATGAGGCTTGTGAAATCTTCCAGTGTTTTTGGCTGGCTGTGAACTATGCCAGGAACTGGCTCTCTAGTTGCTCCTAGGAGGAGCTAGAGCAGGGGAAGGGAAGAGTACCATGTCAAAACTACTCCTTTGAGAGCCACAAACGCTTTGCACATCTGGCCTTCGGCTGAGCCATGCAGCATCATCTGGGCTTTGAAGGCTTTGACGTGGTCATTGGGGTCTGTGGATCCATCACACCTTTCAAATTGTGGGGCTCGCCAGCCGTATAGGGGGAGTTCATCCACAATATCTTGTGTGAAGGTTGGCTCCCTAATGGACTGGCTACTGAGCTCTACTGGTTAGACCTTGGGAGGGGCCACACTTCTTTCAGCATGGCTCTGTTCCAACTCGGTTAGACGCTGCCTGAGTTTTCTGATCTCTGTGTCCTTGTTGTCTGGTACTAGATGCATGGTCCTTTCTTTCTTGGGTAGTGTTGGGCAATCCTTGACTGAACTAGATTCGGCGATGGAGATCAGCGAGTGCTGAGTTCTTTTGTCGAGCCTTTCTTTTATCGGAATTTGGGCAGATTGATGTGTTCAATTGCGATCATCATGTTCATGGGACTGGGCTGAGGAGCCCGATCTTGTCGATGCTTGTTGCTTTTCTTGATCAGACTGCGCCTTATCCTTGTTTGGTCAGTGCATTTTGGGGTCCTCAAGGTGCGGATCAGTTGTAGTAAGTGTTGGGGTAGGAGGAGGGACGACCTGAGGAGGTTGTGCCGAGGATCCCAGCGTCTACATCATTGCCAGGATCTGGTCGACCTTCTATTGCATCGTCTGAAACTATGCAGGGTCAATTGTGGTCTACGGCTGAGGTTGTTGCTGAGGCTCACGACATGGAGGGCTAAGGTGAGAGCAGGATCCCCGAGATGGGGTTCGGCCTGTAGAGCAATCGGATGCATTCCTTGGCATCTTTCTTGATTGTGTGGAAAAAGGATTTGGAAAGGCTTTTTGTGGGTTTCCCATAAACGGTGCCAATCTGATGCTATTCGATCCGAGGTGTTTCTTGAACCGAGGTCACAGTCAGATAGTCATTCCAACTAGATGGAGCCAAGGTGGAAGGACAAAGCCATACTCCAAGATCTAAAACCAAGAAAGTGGTCAGAGGCCCGAGGAGTTATTCCTCAGGTAGGTACTCCGACGCTCAAGTTAATGAAGAGAACGGGTGATCGGGTCGGGCAGTTGAGAGAACAGTGCTGGTCTGAGCAGAGTAACAGTATGGATGTCGGAAGTCGAAAAGTCCCTTACCTTGAGCAGGAGTTACCTTTTTATAGCCGAAGATCTGTGTCCTGGTCGGATGAGGCTTTCAGGGTTGTCAAGACGAGGTTGTCTGCCGAGGTCTTCAAGATAAGACTTGATTCCCAACGGAGTTGTCCTCCTTATCCGTATGGCACTCTCCTATCATGGTCATGCTTATCCTATGACGTGGTGCCGACGTGGCCGAAGTGATAAGGTGGCCACGGAGGTGAGATGTGGCACCTGAGGCCAACTCAACCATAACCTAAACAATTCCAAGTCTTGTTTGGCTAAAACTTGGGATTGGGTTGAAATATATTGACTTGGTCAAAATTGTCTGACATGGGTGGTTGAATTGTTGACCTGTTTGACCTAGTTATCAGGTTACGGGTTGCACACTAAATATATGCGCAAACTTTTAGAAGTCATAACTTGGCACTCGAATTTCCAATTGGGACGATTTTTATTTTAGATAACTATTCGGGATGTATGTGTCTCGAGGGACCAAAGGTGCCTTGACCCGCTATTTTCACCACAAAACCTTTTTTTTTGCCTTAAAGTGCAATTTTTAGAATTTTGTACAAATAAAAGATTAAAAATATAAATTAAATATAAAACAATACATATATTACATGTACTTATACATTATATATTGATAAAATATGTGTTCATACTTATAACTAATGTGGTATGATCTAACTTGTTCGACCTAGACAGTCAAACCGGTTCCCCACGATCCAAAGGCAAAAAAGGTTTAGCCTTTGGATTGGTTTTTAAAACATTGGAAAAAAACACAAAAATGCTTTGGGGATGTATCTCACTCTTTTTTTTTAATGTCATTTGAAATTCTAAAATTTTGATTCCCCAATAGCTTGAAAGTTGAAATTAATGCAACTATTAAAATAACAACCCTCTTAGATAATAAAATCTATACTAAAAAATTACAATTTTGAATAAATAATTGTAGAAACCACCAATACAATTGGAAAATTTTGGATTGTATATGATTGATAGAGTCCTTACTGCCATAGGGCTCCCCTTTGGGCCTTTTTAGTTGGGTTGAGCTGAAATTTTCAGGTAATCTAGTTCAACTACTTTGAAGTGTTTCAAATAAGATATTCAAAGAAGATGAAGCAAACAACCCATCAAATGACTAAATGGCAGTTGATTTTGAGTTCTCTAGATTTTCGCCAAATATAACTTATATGTTGGGGGCGGACATGAATTGAGCTTTTAATACATACATATATACATACATTTAATAAACAAAACATAATATATATAAAAATAATAAATAAAAATATTGTATATATATAAATTAATATATATAATACAAATACATAAAAAATAAAATAGTATATATAATAAAATATTATACATATAATATTTTTATTTTTTATGTATAATAGTTTTTATAATTCTTAATTTTACATGTAAAATAAAAAATAAATTTTATATGTATAATTTTTATTTTTATAGGAAATTGAGCTTGTACTCGAGCTCAGATTGAGCTTGAGCCTTAGAGTATTTTGGCAAGCTAAGCTTGAATAGCAAGATATTCGGCTCGACTCAGCTTGAATCCACCCCTACTTATATGTTGTGCGCATAGAACCCACCTCTAAAAGCCAGAAGCCACTGCACTTCAACCCTCCCAAATGGGCAATATGTGCTACATTAGTCCATACACAAGAGACTAGATCTGCTTCCCATAAAAAACCATTCCAACCCATTTCAACATGATCTATATCTACACATCTCAAACATGGAGGGTCCCAGTCTTATGGTAAGATATGGCAACATACATCATGTTGGAAGTAAGTTGGAACAATTTTTGTTGTGATCAGGTTCCAACTCCATACATGAGTACAACATAATCTTAATTACAACACTCCCTTGTGTACCCTCCACCCCCACTGGTGCAACACAAACACGTACGACAATGATAATAATAAAATCAAATAGTAATTTGTGTGATATTTTGAATTTATGAATTGCTGTTTCACATTGAGATAGCCTATGAACAACATAGGTTTTTTTATAGTCAGAGTCAACTGTACGTTTAAATTTAGGCTACAGGTTGGTTTAGAAACTAACAAAGCTCTAACAAGCGACTCTACATTTCAAATTATAAAAACCCTGCCATGTCATTAGAAGCTTATGTGGTTGTTGCCAACATGGGACTCTTAATCCATGTTGGACACAACAAAAAGTTTATACCAAAATTGCCCTTTAATACTAGGTGATTTTTAAATAGAAAAAAGGGTTTTCAATTTCTCTCCCATTTTCTCTCTGCTCAACGACAATGCCATTTGAAAATAAATAAAAAATGATTTTCAGTTTCTATATTTACGTTCTCTCTATCAATGTCCCTCATTCTCTTTCTATGTTTCTCTACCTATCGTTCTCCTTCAATCTCTCTTATTCTCTTTCTTGATTGATCTCTCCTCCCTCATTCTCTTCTAAGTCAATCTCTCCTTCTCCCCCAATCTCTATCATTCTTCCTTAATCTCTCTCCCGCTCCCTCTCTTCACTTTTTTTTATTTTCTTACACACTTATACGGTATTAACCGAACCGTATAAAAGAATATGAGACCAACTTGGTATGGTTCTAAAACCACTATACCAAGCTCTTCGTTATAAAATTTGCCCCAACTTGGTAGAAATTTGTAAATTGATTGTAATGATTTTAGAACTATATCAAGTTGGTCTTATGCTCTTTTATATGGTCTAATTAATATCATATAAGTTTGTACAAAAAAAAATAAAAAAAGAATGCGATTAGAAAGGAAGCGGAGAAAGATTGAGAGAGAACGATAGAGAATAAAGGAGAAAGGGGATATCGACTGAGAGAGAGAATGTAGGAGAAGGAGATATCGACTGAGAAAGAGAATGAGAGAGAGATTGAGGGAGAATGATAGAATGTGAGAGAGAGAGAGAGAGAGAGAGAGAGAAAGGGATTAACAAAGAGAACGGGAGATAAATAGAAAGTCTTGATTTGGCTATAGATTAAAGCTGAGAGAGTGGGAGAGACAGAGGGAGTGGGAGATCAAGAGATGATTGCGAGAGTGAGAGAATTAGAGAGAGATCAAGAGACAAAGGGAGTGGGAGAAAAATTAAAAACCTATTTATGGTATAAGCTTTTTGCTTTGTCCAACATAGATTAAGAATCCCATATTGGCAATAGAGCCACATAAGTCTCTGATGACATGGTGGGGGTTTTTATAATTTGAAGTGTAGAGCTGGTTGTTAGAGTTTTGTTGGTTTCTGGACCAACCTACAACCTAATTTTAAATGTACATCTGACTCTGACTATAATTTTCCCTTTTTTATATGAACACTATAGACAACATAGAATGTTAAGGTGGACATCCGATTTTCTCAATAGAAGTGGAGTATTAAAAAATCAAAGCCTTTGATGAATTGATATGGCCCAAACTTGAATTAGATGAAATTACGTCTTGGTAGAGACACATCAATTAAGGCTACAAATGGATTGGATCGGATTTGGTAAAGGGTATATCTGATTCGACCCATTAAGTAATCTGATTGATCTAAATCCAATAAGAATCAATAAGATTCTTGAGTATGATTTGAATTCGAATTTGAATTGTAATAAAAAAAATTGATGATATAATATAAAGAATATATTATATTATTTAATTAATATAAAATATATAATATTTCATAGCTAACATATCAGATCAGTTTGTGGTAAATCAGATCGAGATATATTTGAATTCGACCCATTAACTAAATAGATCGACTTTTCCGATCCGATTTATTAGGATCAAGGGAGGTATTTGAATCTGACCATTACCCGATCAAATTTGGATTCAAATAAGATTTAATCTAACTTATTTAGAGAACTAACAGCAATACTATCTCAGGCCATGATTCTCGGTTTTAGCCATAGATAAAGACATTGTCATAGAAAAAGTGAATTACAAATAAGAATACACCAGCAGAATGATGTACATTATGACATTTAATGTAAATGAATAAAGTACATATTTGATTCATGTTATCACGATGTGTTTCTGTGAAATACCCTTAAACTGGACACATATGAGACTCGTGTTAATTTAGAATCTTCATAGCCATTGGATAAATCTGGGGAGATTTATCCTGCTAAGGCTGACACTGATGTGCCGCCAAGTTGGTTGGGGTGGCCTATCTCAATTGCGAGGGTGAGACCTGAGGTACATGCAGTGTAGGTTTTCTTGAAACCCTGAACCGGACCAAAATTCCAGTATTGCCCTGGACCTTGGAGATAGATGGGCATGTTAGACAGTGTATGCCCTTAACTCCAATCAGATTGATGTACATTATGAGATTTATTGTAAATGAATAAAGTACATATTTGATTCATGTTATAGTGGTGTGTTTCTATGTAATACCCTTAAACTGGACACTTAATGAGACTCGTGTGAGTTTAGAATGATCACAGTCATTGGATAAGTCTGGGGAGATTTATCCTACTAAGGCTGACACTGATGTGCCGCCAAGTGTTGGGGTGGCCTGTCTCAGCTACCAGGGTGAGACCCAAAGCACATGCAGTGTAGGTTTATTTGAAACCTTGAACCGGACCAGATTTCCAGTATTGCCTTGGACCTTGGAGATTAGTGGGCAAAACTGGAAAGTTACACCTGACCCCTAGACTCGATTATGATACTACACTAGGTATCGGATTGGGCTGCCTTTGATATGCCAATTAGTGAGATCCTTAGAGGGGGTCAAAACCTGGGTATGTTGGGATAGTCTGAGAATTCATTTGAGTGGGTGATCATAGTGACAGGATCAACCCCTTTGTCAGACAAAGGTAATGATTGGGGATGCACTATCTCCGATGGAAACCAAGACTGCCGGCAACCGATTTCAATCGTTGAAATTTGTTTTGCAAAATATATTTTATATACAGATATAAATATATATATTATGGTTTCAAAACATTTGCAAAAGAGTTTTAATTCTCGGGATCCATGTGAGCAGAGAGTGTAGCACTGTTCCTTGCAGTCGAGGGAGAGGTCCTCTCTTGTCGGGCAGTGTATGGTCATTATGGGCTGAGAGGTTAAGTGTAAGACCATTGAGGGTAATACTTGATGGGCTAATCTTGCAACTACCCATAGTCCCTAGGTGTTACAAGGTGGCTTGGCCCAGGGACCACTTAGTGTAAGTGTTGGGCCCATAGAGTCCATGTGATGGGCTCAAGGGGTTCACTGAGATTTCTAGTGAATTCAGCTAGGCCTTGTAACAACGGCTGGGCCGAACCCTTGTAGCTGATGTGTAGATCAATGCTTGGGTCCCACGCCATACAAGAAAGCCCAACTAGGCAACAATTTGAAAGACTAAGTGAGCACATACTCTTATTGGGCCTAAAGCCCATTTCGAATTGGGCTGATTTGATCAGTTAAATAAAGGGGCGAATCTGAGATTAGATTAGCAAATAGGATAGGGTCTTACCCTATCCACTCAGAGAGTCCAAATATGAATACAGATTCAGATATGGAAACCTCCTGATAAGATTAGGAGAGGGCTGATCTAATCTGCAGATAAGATAAGGGTCTATCCTTATCTCTTAAAGGGAATTCAGATCCAAATATGATTTGGATCWGCAACTCCTAATGGGATTAGGAGCTGATCCCTTTAAGGTTATAAAAGGAGAAGGGGGTGATAGCTTTTAGAAGATCATCACATTCAAATTCAGGGAGAAAACTTAGCACCCAGTAAGACTGAGCTATTTTCTCCTTGCAGCCTCCTTCCAGCCGTCGCCATAACTGCCAGTTCGATCTCCTCTTTCAAGCAGGAACGATCAAGATTGGATCTTGATATCAGCCTTTGGAGAAAGGCTGATCTGAAGTTGTTCTCATAGCCTCCAGCGAATTCTTGTGAAGGATTCAGTTCGTTGGACGAACATTGCTGATTCTGCTCCATCCTACACTGCGCCATCTTCAATGGGAGCAGTTTTTGGTTCCTTCCTTGGGCGTAAACACCTCTATTGGGAGATACTATTTTTCCGTATCAGGTATATCCCTCTCCTGCTTCTGGTTTCAGATCTAGTTTGGTTTATGGTTCAAGATTGATCCTTGAAAATGCAGATTTTTTAAAACAGGGAATGTGATTCCCAGATGAGGGGAAAGGAAATTTTTGAAATTTCGCCCAACTTACCTGTAGGGTTTAGCCATCCATATGATGGATCTCTAATCCCTTTAGGGCAAAACTGGAATGTTACACCTGACCCCTAGACTCGATTATGATACTACACTAGGTGTCGGATTGGGCTATCTTTGATATGCTAATCAGTGAGATCCTTAGAGGGGGTCAAAACCTGGGTATGCTGGGACAGTCCGAGAATTCATCTGAGTGGGTGATCATAGTGATAGGATCAGCCCCTTTGTCAGACAAAGTGACTGATCGGGGGGATGCACTCTCTTTGATGGAAACGAAAACTGCCGGTAGTTGATTTCAACCGTTGAAATTTGTTTTGCAAAATATATTTATATAGAGATATGCATATATATATTATGGTTTCAAAATGTTTGCAAAATGTTTTAATTCCTGGGATCCATGTGAGTAGAGGGTGCAGCACTGTACCTTGTAGCCAAGGAAGAGGTCCTCTCTTGTTAGGCAGTGTTTGATCATTATGGTTGAGAGGTTAAGTGTAAGACCATTGAGGGTAATACTTGATGGGCTAATCTTGCATTTGGCCATAGTCCTTGGGTTTTTATAAGGTGGATTGACCCAATGACCATTTAGTATAAATGTTGGGCCCATTAAGAGCCCATGGTGATGGACTCAGGGGTTCATTGTCTCCTATAGTGAATTCGGCCATGCCTTGTAACAAAGGTTGGGCTAAACCCATGTGGCTGATGTGTAAATCAATGTTTGAGTCTCACACTATACAAGGATAGCCAACTGGGCAGCAAATTAAGAGGGCTAGTGAGTACATAGACTTAATGGGCCTAAAGCTCATTTCGAATTGGCTTAATAAGATTAATTAAATAAGGGCAATTCTAAGATTTGGATCAGCAAATAGGATAAGGGATTATCCCATCTGAGTGGGTGATCATAGTGATAGGATCAGCCCCTTTGTCAGACAAAGTGACTGATCGGGGGGATGCACTCTCTTTGATGGAAACCAAAACTGTCGGTAGTTGATTTCAACCGTTGAAATTTGTTTTRCAAAATATATTTATATAGAAATATACATATAATACATTATGGTTTCAAAATGTTTGCAAAATGTTTTAAATCCCGTGATCCATGTGAGTAGATAGTGTAGCATTGTACCTTGCAGCCGAGGGAGAGGTCCTCTCTTGTCGGGCAATGTTTGATCATTATGGRCTGAGAGGTTAAGTGTAAGACCATTGACGGTAATACCTGATGGGCTAATCTTGCATTTGCCCACAGTCCTTGGGTTTTTATAAGGTGTTTGACCCAATAACCTTTTAGTGTAAATGTTGGGCCCATTAAGAGCCCATGGTGATGGACTCAGGGGTTCACTGTTTCCTATAGTGAATTCGGCCAAGCCTTGTAACAGAGGCTGGGCTGAACCAATGTGGCTGATGTGTAGATCAATGTTTGAGTCCCACACAATACAAGGATAGCCAACTAGGCAACAATTTAAGAGGACTAGTAAGCACATAGACTTAATGGGCCTAAAGCCCAATTCGAACTGGATCARTAGATAGGATAAGGGATTATCCCTATCCACTTAAAGAGTCCAGATCAAAATAAAGATTTGGATCAGGAAACTCCTAATTTGATTAGGAAGCCTGATCTTTATCTGTAGATAAGATAAGAGGTTATCTTTATCTCTTAAAGATAGTCCAGATCCAAATATAAGATTTGGATTAGGAAACTCATAATGAGATTAGGAAAACCTCTCTTTAAGGCTATAAATATGAGAGCAGGGCGAACTTACAGAGATACAATAAATCCAACAAATAGTCTACTGATTTAAGAGAGAAGACAATATACAGTTTGATTGTTTTTGTCTTCTGCTCTTGCCGCCCATCCCAGTTCGATCTCCACCAGTGGGAGTGATCAAGAATGGTTCTTGATATTGCCTTTTGTTGGAAAAGGCAATATGAAGTCGCGCTCACCATCCCTCTATCATATTCTTGTTGAAGAATTTGGTTCTTGCTGAAGAATCGTTGTACTGATTCTACTTCAGCTCGCACCATGTCATATGAGGTGGAAGCAGTCTTTTGTTTTCTCCTTGGGCGTGAACACCTTCTTTTGGGGTTTACTATTACTTCGTATTAGGTATATCCCTCTACTCCCTTTTGGTTTTAGATCTGGTCCAGTTAGGTTTCAAGATTGATCATTGAAAATGCAGTTTTCTAAAATAGGGAATGTGATTCCCACATGGGAGAGAGAGAAATTTTTTGAAATTTCGCCCAACCTTCCTGCAGGGTTCGCCCATCCATATGATGGATCTCTCACCCCTTTAGTGGTATTAGAACCAGGTCCAAATCTTGAATCGAATTAAACCAGATCTGGATCTGCGCAAATTGCAAGAAGGCGTTCTACCCGATTTGTGCAGTTAACGTTTTTTGGGAAATTTGTTCCCAGTTTTTGGGCAATTGATCTGAAATTAAATCTTTATTAATATTATTGATATTTGGAATTGTTCTATATATTTTTCTTGATTTTTGGGTTGTTCGTATGGTAGAGATCAAATTCTTTAATGCCACAAGAAATTTGCGCACCTGCTGTTCTATTCATTCTTTGTCTGTAATTAATTTTTTTTTTAATTTTTAGACCGAATGTATAGGAATTCAATTCTGATGTAATATTAATAGAAAATAGGTTTTCTATTTTATTTCATTCGAAGATGAAGCAGATTGCGTAGAGGAGAAATTTTCGCAGATATGGGTTCGGCCATATGCGATTTGTAGTTTTGGAAACTGTATACTACGATCTAATTTTGTTTTGTAGGGTAGCAGCCCTACGAACAACCCTCCTACTGATTCTTGATTGTCTTGTATTAGTTATTTAATTTCAGATCATCATTCTTGAATTAAATCTTGAATTAAACATCAAACCCTAGACTCAATCGAACCAGATTGGACCAAACTGGTTGGACTTGGTTCGATGGGGGCTGTTCTCAGCCCTAAAATTTCATATATGGGTCCAGGAGTTGATGATTAATTACAAGATCCAATTCAACCCACATATGTAAAACCCAGTTTTAATCTGTTAAAACTACTTTAGCCCAATTCAGCATAAAAGCTATTTGGGCCGAACTGCTCTTTGCAGTTCAGCCCATATACCTAGATAATATTAATTAGTAATATTATGAAAATATATGGGCTTTAATTATGGGTTTTACAGTTATTTAATTGATTGGAACAATTATGGATTTCATGCATGTGATGTATGGATGTGTGATGTGCTACGCTTATGGGCCATAAGTACTTAGCCCATGTTGATTTGATAAGTGGCTCTTACGTACACCATGGTTGAATGCACATCATTGCCATGGTGTCCTTAAGATCATTGGATGATCTCCATTCATGGTGGGCTCTACCCCAGCTTCCTTCCCAAAAGGAATCGTGCGGAACCCTAGCCGTTTAAAACCCATCTAAATCTGGCTCTATAAAAGCCAATGGGAGCCACTTTGGTTTGACCTAAATTAAATTAGGGCATAATCTTTTTGTTCCCTCCACTAAAATATGAGTGCATGTGATACGGAGATTCATGTGATGAACTCTCTAAAGGCCTTCCATCATTAACATGAAAATGGGTCCTTCAGTAATGAGGAAATGCACCATAAAATTGGGCTATCCATTTGCTATTAGATCTATTGGATTGTTTCATAAGATGATAGGGGCGTCATAGACTGATGTGGGAGGAGCCTATCCTAAAATGGAAGAATCTCTCACGGTACATTGGCGTTCACAAATATGATGGGTGAGTACTCACTGGACAGAAATGTTTAACCTAAAATGGCAATGAACCTTATCCGACATAGGCCAAAGGGAAAGCTCATAAGATGAGTGGATATGATCATTCGCAAAAGATGGTGGGGTTATGCAATTGAAACAGTTTGCTTCATGCACCCTATGTGATTTCCCACATTTCCAGAGACATAATTCACAATCTCCGTCACTGAGATAGGAGGAAAATCTCAGAGATGAATAAATGGAAATGGAACAAGGATTAAAAGCCATATCTATGTAGATAACATGAATCAAATAAGATTGTGGACTAATATTTGCTTTGCCCTTTATCAGAAATGGCAAACGGTCAATTCACTAAACTGTTGGACGACAACAAGCTTAAGGGCCCAAATTACGTTGACTGGTAACCTTATGCTGGTTCTAACATCCAAGAAATTGGATAAGGTAACTAAGAACCCTGCTCCGGAACGTCCGGATGATAGGGCTTCTGAGGCCCGTAGGAGGGACTATCAAGATTGGAAGGAAAAAAATTCTCTCGCCCGGTGCTATATCATAGCCTCCTTAGATAATCAGATACAGCGACAATTCGATTGTCCAAGGATATCTTGGATAGTCTAAGGACAATGTATGAGGAGCAGAATCGTTCTACTCGTCAAAAGGTCTTGGAACAGTTCATGGCCGCACAAATGTCCAAGAACCAACTAGTTCATGACCATTGTCTTAAGATGATGGGATACATTAATGAATTGGAAGCTCTTGGATCTGGGCTAGATCATGTCACCAAGGTTGATGTCATCCTAAACTCTAACAAGCTAAGCACCCAGGAACTCAGCAATATGTTGCAGAGGGCCGGGGAACTGATAAAGAAGGATGAGCCCATTGCCATGCTTGTTGAGGGTGGAAAATCGGACAAGAAGAAGAGGAGGGTGAAGAAGAAGCCTCAGAAGAAAATTAGCAAGCCCAAAAGGCAGAGGAAGGACAAAGTATCAAATGCTTGTCACTTCTGCAAGTAGGCCGACCACTGGAAGAGGAACTGTCCTCAGTACCTGGAGACCAAGAAACAAGGTAATTTCGAATCCTTTGTCAAAGAAACCAATACGTTGGTGACTTCTGCTTCCTGGTGTATTGACTCTAGGGCTTCTACTCATGCATGTAATACATTGCAAGGGTTCAGGACAAGCAGAAGACTGAGTGACGGAGAGGTGATTCTTTACTTGGGGACTTCTGCAAGTGTTGCAGCTACAGCCATAGGAACTGTAGAATTGTATTTCAAAGAAGGATCAATTACATTAAAAGATTGTCTTTATGTACCCAATTTGAGAAGAAATTTGATTTCTGTTTCAAAACTGTGTGCTGATGGATATTCTATTCTCTTTAGTAATATGATTACTATCAAAAGAAATAACAAATTCCTCGCATACGGAGAACTTGAGAATAGTCTCTATGTTCTCCATCATTCTCTTGAAATAAATATAACCGAAACTACATTAGATAATAACCCTAAGAAAAGAACCCGTGATACAGTTAATCCCACGTGCCTGTGACATTACCGACTTGGCCACATTAACATAGATCGCATCACAAGGTTGGTAAAGGATGGTCCTTTGGATTTTTTAACTGTAGAAGATCTCCCAACTTGTAAACCTTGCCTCCAGGGTAAGATGACAAAACGACCATTTAACGGTAAGCCTGAAAGATCAACAGGCACACATGACCTTATACATACTGATGTATGTGGTCCCATGAATGTTAGGACACGCAACCAGCATGTTTATTTCATAACCTTTACCGATGATCACTCTTGGTATGGTTACGTGTACCTAATGAGACATAAGTCTAAATCTTTTGAAAAGTCAAGAAACAGTTAGGGAGAGAAATTAAGACCCTCCGATCAGATCGAGGTGGCGAGTATCTCTCTAACGAATTCATGGACTACTTAAAGAACAATGAGATAGTATCACAACTAGCTCATCTTGCTACACCACAATTAAATGGTGTGTCCGAAAGGAGGAACCGGACTTTATTGGATATGGTCCGATAACTTCTCGTACACTCAGAACTACCCACATCCTTTTGGTGTTACATATTAGAGACTGCAATATATGTGCTGAACTGGGTTCTAACCAAATCCGTTCCGAAGACTCCCTATGAGCTTTGGACTAGTAAGAAACCAAGTGTGAGACACTTGAAGATTTGGGGTTGTCTGGCACATGTTAAAAGAATGAGTGCTGACAAATTGGAATCCAAGACCAACTGTTGCCTATTTGTATGTTACCCAAAAGAATCTGTAGGGTATTTGTTCTATGACCCAAGAGAACAAAAGGTGTTCTGTAGTTGAAATGCCCATTTCTTGGAAGATGATTACATCTTGAGCAATCATCATCAAGAAGTTGTTCTTGATGAGGAGAGTTTAGGGGTAGTGGGAGATGTCCCACAAGCTCCAGTTATTAACCAACCAAAGAGATCTACCCAGTATTCCAAGCCTCTAGTACGTTACGGCTATGACCAAGAAGGTTACTTGGTGGAAGCCACAACCAATGAGGAGGATCCCGTGACTTATATGGAAGCTATGTTGGACATAGATTCCTTGAAATGTATAGATGCCATTAGAGTAAAGATGAACTCAATGGAGACCAATGTAGTCTGGACTCTAGTAGATCCGCCTCCTGGGGTAAAGGCAATTGGTTGCAAATGGATCTATAAGAGGAAGAAGGGCCCCGATGGTAAAGTTGAGACCTATAAGGCTCATCTTGTGGCGAAAGGGTACACCTAGAAAGAGGGAATCGATTATGGGGAAACTTTTTCGCCTGTGACCATGCTTAAATCCATTAGGATCCTGCTAGATGTAGCAGCATACCATGACTATGAGATTTGACAAATGGATGTCAAAACCGTGTTTCTGAATGGAGATCTTACTGAAGATATCTATATGTAGCAACCACAATGTTTCATAGCTATAGGTCAGGAACACATGGTATGTAAACTCAATCGATCTATATATGGACTTAAGCAAGCTTTTAGGAGTTGGAACATCCGGTTTGACTCTACCATCAAACAGTTTGACTTTGAGAAAAATCCGGATGAGCCCTGTGTTTATAGGAAAACCAGTGGGGATAAAGTTACTCTTTTGGTTCTGTATGTAGATAACATTCTACTCATTGGGAATGATGTAGGAATGTTAACTACGGTGAAAGTATGGCTTTCACAACAATTCTCCATGAAAGATCTTGGAGAATCCTCCTACATTTTGGGTCTTTGATTCTATAGAGATAGATCGAAGAGGATAACAGAATTATCCCAGTCTGCCTATATTGACAAAATAGTCAAGAGATACAGGATGGAGAACTCCAAGACAAGAAACATTCCTTTCAGGCATGGAGTCACTATCTTTAGAGGTATGTCTCCCAAGACTCCTGAAGAGATTGAGGGCATGAAACAGGTTCCCTATGCCTCAGCCGTAGGGAGCATCATGTATGCCATATTGTGCACTTGTCCTGACATTTCTCAAGCAGTGAGTGTGGTAAGCAGATACCAATCTAACCCAGGGTAGGAGCATTGGACCGCTATGAAAAACATACTAAAATACCTTCGAAGGACAAACGAGTTTTGTCTGGTATTCAATGGTAGTTCACTACAAATCCAAGGGTATATTGATGTCGATTTCCAATCAGATCCAGATGATAGAAAGTCTACATCTAGTTATATCTTCACAAAAGAATCGTGTGTTGTTTGTTGGAAAAACAACAAACAGGGGTTCATGATGGATTCCACCACCGAAGTCGAATACATTATTGCAAGTGAAGCTCGCAAAAAAGCCGTATGGATGAAGAAGTTCATTCAGGAATTAGGAATAGTTCCATCCAGCACATCACCCATTCCATTGTTGTGTGACAATATTAGAGCCATTGCTTAGGCTAAGGAGCCACGAGCCCACTCGAAGTCGAAGCACATCGAGAGGAAGTACCATATACTGCGGGAGATAGTTGGAAGAGGGGACGTCCTGATTCAGAAGGTAGCATCAGTGGAAAATGTAGTAGACCTATTGACTAAGACAGTAACACAGAAACTGTTTGAGAAACACATGGAAAGCATAGGACTCTGGCTTATACCCGATTGGACCTAAGTGCAAGTGGGAGCTGTTAGACAGTGTATGCCCTTAACTCCCATCAGAATGATATACATTGTGACATTTAATGTAAATGAATAAAGTACATATTTGATTCATGTTATCATGGTGTGTTTCTATGTAATACCCTTAAATTGGACACATATGAGACTCGTGTTAGTTTAGAATCTTCACAACTGTTGGATAGATCTGGGGAGAACTATCCTGCCAAGGCTGACACTGATGTGCCGCCAAGTTGGTTGGGGTGGCCTATCTCAGTTGCCAGGGTGAGACCTGAGGTACATGTAGTGTGGGTTTTCTGGAAACCCTAAACCGGACCAAAATTTCAGTATTGCCTTGTACCTTGGAGATAGATGGGCAAAACTGGAATGTTACACCTGACCCCTAGACTCGATTATGATACTACACTAGGTGTCGGATT
>NW_010729127.1:3980835-3994441 GCF_000365185.1 Nelumbo nucifera
GTCACTATGATCACCCACTCAGATGAATTCTCAAACTGTCCCAACATACCCAGGTTTTGACCCCCGCTAAGGATCTCACTAATTGGCATATCAAAGACAACCCAATCCGACACCTAGTACAGTACCATAATCGAGTCTAGGGGTTAGGTGTAACTTTCTAGTTTTGCCCATCAATCTCCAAAGTCCATGGCAATACTGAAAATCTGGTCCGGTTCAAGGGTTCAAGTAATCTTACACTGCGTGTGCCATGGGTCTCACCCTGACGGTTGAGACAAGCCACCCCAATAGTTGGCAGCACACCAGTGTCAGCCTTGGCAGGATAAATCTCCCCAAACTTATTCAACGGCTATGAACATTTAAAACCAACACAAGTCTCATTAAGTGTCCAATTTTAGGATCTTACACAGAAGTATACCACACAACATGAATCAAACATGTACTTCATTTATTTACATTAAATATCAAAAGTACATCAAAGCTGATTGAAGCTAAGGGCATACAAAAACTGTCCAATAGCTCCCACTTGCACTTAGGTCCAATCTGGTACAAGCTGGAGTCCCATACTTTCCACGTGTTTCTCAAACACATTCTATGTGAGTGGATTAGTTAATGGGTCTGCCACATTATCCGCTGATGCTACCTTCTGAATCAAGACGTCCCCTCTACCAACGATCTACATGGTACTTCCTCCCGATGTGTTTTGAATTCGAGTGGGCCTGAGGCTCCTTAGCCTGGGCGATCGCTCCATTGTTGTCAGATAGCACGCGATCCTATTGTGAAAACATACCCAGATGTAGACTTTCTATCATCTGGATCCAACTGGTAATCGGCATCAGTATACCCCAAAATTTGCAGAGAACTACCAATGAATACTAGACAAAACTCTTTTGTGCTCCGAAGTTATTTGAGTATGTTCTTCACAGCTGTCCAATGCTCCTGCCCTGGGTTGGCCTGGGACCTGCTTACGACACTCACCGCCTGAGCATTGTCAGGACGAGTGCACAACATGGTATACATGATTCTCCCTACGACTGAGGAATAGGGAACGTCTTTCGTGCCCTCAATCTCCTTAGAAGTCTTGGGAGACATCTTGGAGAGAGTGACTCCATGCTTGAAAGGAACGTTTCCTTTCTTGGAGTTCTCCATGTTGTACCTTTTGACAATTTTGTTAATGTAAGCAGCCTGGGATAATCCAATTATCCGCTTCGATCTATCTCTATAGAGTCGAAGTCCCAGTATATAGGAAGCATCTCTAAGATCTTTTATGGAGAACTGCTGCGAAAGCCACACCTTAACCAAAGTCAACATTCCTACATCATTCCCAATGAGTAGGATATCGTCCACATATAACACCAAAAAGGTGACCTTATCCCCACTGGGCTTCCTGTAAACACAGGGCTCATCCAGATTCTGCTCAAAGTCAAACGATTTGACGGCAGAGTCCAAACGGATGTTCCAACTCCTAGAAGCCTACTTAAGTCCATATATGGATCTATTAACTTTACATAACATGTGTTTCTGACCCGCAGCAATGAAGCCTTGCGGCTGCTGCTTGTAGATATCTTCACTAAGATCTCCATTTAGGAACACGGTTTTGACATCCATTTTCCAAATCTCGTAGTCATGGTATGCTGCTACAGCTAGCAAGATCCTAATGGATTTAAGCATGGCCACGGGCGAAAAGGTTTCCTCATAGTCGATACATTCTTTCTGAGTATACCCTTTTGCCACCAAACGAGCTTTGTAGGTCTCAATCCTGCCATCGGGGCCCTTCTTCCTCTTATAGATCTGTTTGAAACCAATTGCTTTTACCCCGGAGGGCGGATCTACTAGAGTCCAGACTCTATTGGCTTCCATTGAGTCCATCTCAGCTCTCATGGCCTCCACCCACTTTTAGGAATCTATGTCCAACATAGCTTCCGCAAAAGTCACGGGATCCTCCTCACTAGTCAAGGCTTCCACCAAGACTCACAAGTGGGAAGGTTTTCTACGGTTAGAAAACCCAAAGGACCATCCTTTACCAATCTTGTGATTCAGTCAATACCGATGTGGCCAAGTTGGTAATGCCACAGGCATGTGGGACTAACCATGTCACGAGTCCTTTTCTTGGGGATTTCGACCRACGTAGTTTCGGTTAGGTTAGTTTCTAGAAAAGGATGTAGAACATAGAGACCGTTCTCCAGTTCCCCGCATGCGATGAATTTGTTGTTCCTTTTGATAGTAATCATATTACTAAAAGAGACAGTATATCCATCAACACACAGTTTAGAAGCAGAAATCAAATTTCTTCTTAGATTTTGTACATAAAGGCAGTCTTTCAATACAAGAATCCCTTCTCTAAAATTTAATTCTATGGTTCCTATCGCCATAGCTGCAACACTTGCAGAAGTCCCCAACTAAAGTGTCACCTCTCCTTCACTCAGCCTTCTGCTTACTTTGAACCCCTGTAGTGAATTACATCCATGAGTTGAAGCCCCAGAGTCAACACACCAGGACACAGAAGTTACTAATAAATTAGTTTCCATGACACAAGTTTCGAAAGTACCTTTCTTATATTCCAGGTAGGCAGGACAATTCCTCTTCCAGTGGTCGGCCTGCTTGCAGAAGTGACAGGCATCGGATGCCTTGTCTCTCTTTTGTTTCTTAGATTTGGTGGTCTTCTTCTAAGGTTTTCTCTTTGCCTTCCTCTTCTTGCCAGATTTGCCAGCTTCAACAAGCATGGCTATTGGCTCATCCTTCCTTATTAATTCCTCAGCTCTGTGCAACATATTGCTGAGCTCTTGGACGCTGACATTCAGCTTGTTCATATTGTAATTCATAATGAACAGGTTGAAGGACGGAGGCAGAGAGTTGAGAATAGCATCGATCTGTGTGACCAGATCTAGCCCAGAACCAAGGGCCTCTAGTTCGTTTATGTAGTCCATCATCCGAAGACAATGGTCATGCACTTGCTGCCCCTTAGTCATTTGCGCGATCATGAACTGTTTCAGGACCTTTTGTCGAGTAGAACGATTCTGTTCTTCGTATATAGTATTCAAACTATCCAATATGTCTTTAGCGAGTTCGATCTGATCGAACTGCCTTTGTATCAGATTGTCCAAAGAGGCTATGATATAGCAGCGGGCCAGGGAGTTTTTATCCTCCCATCCTTGGTATTCTCTCCTTCGAGCCTCAGAAGCCCTGTCCCCCGGACGATCCGGAGCAGGATTTTTAGCCACATTATCCAGTTTTTCTGAAGTCAGGACCAGCATAAGGTTTCTGTACCAGTCGACATAATTGGGTCCCTTAAGCTTGTTGTCATCAAGCAACTTAGCAAATTGTCCGTTTGCCATTTTCTAGTAAAACGAGCAAAACGTTAGTCCACAACCTTTAGTTTGATTCATGTTACCTACATAGATATGGCTTTTAATCTATGTTCCATTTCCATTTGTTCATCTCTGAGATTTCCCTCCTATCCCAGTGATGGAGATGGCGAAATGTCTCTGGAAATGTGGGAAATCACATAGGGTGCATGGAGCCAACAGTTTCAGCTGCATAACCCCACCACCTTTCTGCGACGGATCACATCCACTCATCGTATAAGTTTCCCTTTGGCCTCTGTTAGACAAGGTTCAGAGCCATTTTCAGGTAAACCTTTCTGTCCAGTGAGTGCTCACCCATCATATTCAGGTTACGCCAAGGTACCATGAGAGAGTTCCCATTTTCTGGTGAAGCCCCTCCTACATCGGTCTATGACGCCCCTATCATCTTATGAAACACTCTGACAGACCCAACAGCAAATGGATAGCCCAWCTTTATGGTGCGTTTCCTCATTAATGAAGGACCCATCATCGTGCTAATGATGGAAGGCCTTTAGAGAGTCCATCATATGGATCTCCCTATCACATGCACTCATATTACTGGAGGGAACACAAAATTACGCCCTAGTTCTATTTTAGGTCAAACCAGGGTGGCTCCCACTAACTTTCATAAATCAGACATAGACTGTTTGCACCACCTGCAAAATAGAGGTTAATCACTAGGGTTGCAGTTTCATAAACTGCAAAAATGCAGAATGCGATGCCTCCATCTGCAAATCTACAGCGCCGCCGCCTTCTTCAATCAAGAAAATAAAATAAAACAGAAATCCTATTTCTATTAATTAATTACATCCTTGATTGAATCCTAAACATTCAGTCTAGAAAAATAAAAAAAAATTACAGACCGAATTGAATAGAAATTACAAATGGAGAATGTGCAGACAATCTGCACCAAATCTGCACTTCGATCTCCAGGTACGAACAGTCCATTAAATCAAGAAATAAATCAAGAACCATTCTAAATAAATTTCAGATTTAAACAAAATTAATTTCAAATCAATCGCCCTAAACAAGAAACAATTTCTTGAAATAAAACAGCAAACTGCACAATACCCGGATAGAACAGCTTCTACCAAATTGCGCAGGTTCAGATCTGAATTCTTGGTTAAAGATTCGAACCTGTGGCTCTGATACCACTGAAAGAGATGGTAGAATCCATCGTACAGATGCCAAAATGGTTGCGAAATGGGTGGGCAAATTTCAAAAATTTTCTACCTACCTTCCAACTGGGAATCGCATTCCCTGTTTTAGAATCAAGATTCAAGGATCCTACTTGAACCAGAACCGAACCAGATCTGAACTAAAAGAGAAGGGAGTGATTATACCTGATCCAGAGAAATAATATCTCCCAAAATTGGTGTTCACGCCCAAAGAAGACACCAAGATCCATTCCTGTTGAAGATGACACAGCAACAGTGGAACAGAACTAGTAGAGTGTGTCCTACACACTGAATCCTTCACAAGAATCCTTTGGAAGCAATGAGCCCTGAACTGAATCAGCCTTTCAGCAAAGACTGATATCAAGAACTTTTCTTGATCTTTCTCTGACAGAGAAATCGAACTGCAATAGATGGTGGCTGCTGCAACAGGAGGAAGCTAGAGAAGAAGGTGGCGAACTGCTTTTCTTCTCTAGGGTTTCTGAGATCCTATCTCAAAACTGCAGGGTGTGTCCTATGTAAAATCCCCTAGGATTCGAATTCTTGTTATTCAAATAGGGTTTCCTCCAGTTGCTTAATGATTAAGAATGATCTCCTGATCATATCAGGAGTTGCCCTTATCCAAATCTGTATTTGGATTAGGACTCTTCTTAATCCTATCTGCAGATTAGATAAGCTTTTGGGCTCATCCTAATCTCAGATCCGCCCCCTGTTAATGACTGATCAAATCAGCCCAGTTCGAAATGGGCTTTAGGCCCAATAAGAATCAAGTGCTCAAAAGTCTTCCAAATTGCTGCCTAGTTGGGCTTCTTTGTATGGCGTGGGACCCAAACATTGATCTACACACCAGCCACATGGACTGTTCGCACCACCTGCAAAACAGAGGTTAATCACTAGGGTTGCAGTTTCATAACCTGCAAAACGCAGAATGCGATGCCTCCATCTGCAAATCTCCGGCGCCGCCGCCTTCTTCAATCAAGAAAATAAAATAAAATAAAAATCCTATTTCTATTAATTAATTACATCCTTGATTGAATCCTATACATTCAGTCTAGAAAAAAAATATTTTACAGACCGAATTGAATAGAAATTACAAAAGGAGAATGCGCTGACAATCTGCGCCAAATCTGCACTTCGATCTCCAAGTACGAACAGTCCATTAAATCAAGAAATAAATCAAGAAGCATTCTAAATAAATTTCAAATTTAAACAAAATTAATTTCAGATCAATCGTCCTCAACAAGAAATAGTTTCTTGAAATAAAACAGCAAACTGCGCAATACCCGGATAGAATAGCTTCTATCGAATTGCGCAGGTTCAGATCTGAATTCTTGGTTCAAGATTCGAACCTGTGGCTCTGATACCACTGAAAGGGATGGTAGAATCCATCGTATGGACGTCAAAATGGTTGCGAAATGGGTGGGCGAATTTCACGAAATTCATTGCAGATGTGTACGAAGTTAAGAACTCATTGCAGACATTCGTATAGCATTGGTTTAGCACCTTTTGTGCTCTCATGCTCTAGGTGACCATCATACACCTACAGGTGGGGTCACCCGCTTCTCAAGGCAGAAGGAATTGTTACACATGGTTGGGATCTCGGGACACCTATTAATGTGGCATGTTGATACATCTAACATACATGGTGCAGCTCCCAGACCCACCTTCTGCTACTATTAACTATGCCAGGTTATTATGCTACCAAGTGGAGACCAAATCAGCCCCCTTACAACATCCCACAGCACATTCGAGTCGTGTATTGAGAACATCTCCCGATGATGATATCAGAAATGATGATATCATCATTGGGAGATGTTCACAATACACGGCGGAAATGTGCTGTGGGACGTTGTGGGGGGCAATCTGGTGGGGGGCTGATTTGAACTCCGCCAAGTGGTTATATTTTTCCCACTTGCCCTTTCCTGGTTTGGCGCATACAATATATAATAAGTAAATGACCCCTTATTTTCTTATACATGATCCCTTATTTTCTTATATTTTGATGCTAGTGTGTGAAAACAGTTCAATTCATAATGAACCGTGAGCCACACAACACCCCCTCCTCCCCTCCTCTCCCTCATGACGTGAGAGGTTGAGGTTTCTCCCCTCTCGTGTGGAAACTTACTTTTCGCACAATGATATTGGCCAATGGTGTCTCTCATAATTGACTACAATTTTATAAGAGAGGAACCAACCTCATTTAAGCCCCATTCTCTTTTTAATTTATTTATCCATGTTTTTTTTGTTTTTCAATTAAATAAGATAATAATTGTTTTAGCCATAAAAAGTCATTATTAAATGAAATAATTTTTCTCATCCAAGTATTGGCAATTTATCCTCAAGTGGGAAAATTACTTACCCACTTGGAAGATGGGTATCACTTACCGAATACCTTGGAAAAATAAATTTTCTATAAACCCCATATAAATCTTAAATAAAAAACATTAGTTTCTTGGTCAATGGGAACCAAAATCCCATTGACCAACTTCCCCCTCTCAAAATCCAAAAAATGAATAGACCCTTAGAGGAATCTCAAGAATGAAGAGCAAGGTTTTAAAAACTAACCTGAAAATAAAACCATTTCGGCCATTAGTTTCTAGGTCAACAGTTCGACCATCCATGTTTAGATGAGTTAATAAATTTAATCCTTATATTAGAATATTAGGGTAAAAAGTGATAAGACTAAGCCACGCCCACAAGCTGAAAAAGGTCTAGTTGCTTCAAGTAAGCACAACAGAGGAGGTCTCTATGCTGTAAAGTATCTTTCCTTTATAATTATCTTGTACATACTCATAGATAATTTACATTTGATACCTATACATATTCAAATATTCAAGTACAATAATATAAATACAAAACAACTCACTTGTTCAAGATACGCAAGTGAGATTTTCTCTCAAACTGTGAGTGTTTATGGTATCAGATCAACCAGTTCGATCCTCTTCATCTCTGAACATGTCGACCTCTAATGCAACTACAACAAACCAGGTGGCTGATACAAATTCACCAATTGTGAATCTGAATCTCCCACCCGTTGTAAATCATTTGATTTCTTTTAAACTAGACCATACGAATTATTTGTTGTGGCATCATCAGGTCATCCCTGTGCTCAGCGGATTTAAAGCAATGGGGTACACAGATGGATCAATTCAATGTCCACCCAAAACTATTCAGAAAGATAGTTTACAACAACTCTTATCTTAGCCTATTTCTCAGGAGTTCGATGAGAACAGAGATCTCCTTTGTCGTGCTTAGTTGAAGCAGCTAGATAATCTTTATCGTTTTGTGGGTGACATGGCTTATTCTTATCAAAAAGTACCATACATATATATGTATCTCATTAGTCTTTTGTGAGAAAAGAGAGGGAGTGACTGTTGGCTGAGAAAGGAAAGGAAAGGAAAGGAAAGTGATGTAGGCACATTCGGCTAGGCCAATGGCGAGCATACATGCATCAGGCGGTGAAGCATAGAGCAGAATCAATCGGGTCACGGGCAAAGATGAAGTCAGCACCTCGCGCTGTATCAATCTGGGGTGCACGCTAATTGGCAGGCCTCATGGAGCCAATTGCGTGCCCTCACCTGGCGCTCCCAGATGATCGTGCCCTCGGTATGGAGTGCATTCAGGATGTTTGAGGTCACCTACCCCCTAGCAGCCTCAAGTATAAATAGGAGGCATCCCCCTCCAGGTAAAGGATCGAATACTCTAGCTCTCTAGCTCACTCTAGAGATTTATTTCTATGACCTCGTCTAGGTGTTCGCACCTCAAACCTCATCTACCTCGTACCTTCTTGCTAACTTGACCATCGGAGTCCTCGCCTCGGGCCTTCACCCAGGGCCTCTGACGTTACCCTTCCTTGTCGAGCTGAACTCGGGATCCTTATCTACCTTGGACATCAGACGTCGCGGACCTCAAACCTTGGATCTCAGATCTCCCCCATTTCGGACTCCACTCCTCGGTCACGCCAGTCCTCAGCTTCCAGCACCTTGGATCCCCTCAAGCTTAGGAGTGAATTGATAGTGTTGACCTCAGCCAATCCGAGCATCAACAATTGGCGCCGTCTGTGGGAACATTGCTAAGACTTCCTTTAATCTAACTTGCAATCAAGAACATCCCTAAGCTCCAATCAACATGGTATGAAACACCAGGAATGCCCAAAACCTACTCACTAACAAGCAATTCCAAGCGATCCTAGATCGATTGGATCACCTTGCCTAAAGTGTCGAGGAGGTGTGTATCCAAGTAGGAGGCTACCCTCAGGGTGGCCGCCCCGCCTGGGCATCGGGCCAGTGGGGGCAGCGCGTCTGTGGACCCACTAGCCCTCATCTCCGCCAGCTCCTACCAAGTCGAGCCCTCTGAATATGGTAATAGCCGACATGCCAGCCAGCCCCTTCGGCATGCAAGACCTCCCAGCCAAAGGGAGAATGATTCAGTACGGTCTTGCAACCGACGCTGAAGCCAAGGACACCACCGTCGACAAGAAATGCCACCTCCACCTCGTATCTCGAACCTTCGAGACTACCACAACGACAGACAGGCCAAAAGGAACTGAGACATAGCTGGCCCAACCCACCGCCGAGGAGAATGGGACAAAGCCAAGGTACCTGTCGGCTAGTAGATCGCCAACATATAGGCACAGCTCAGTGCGGTGAAGGACGAACTTTGGCAAGTCAAGGAGGGCCGAGGTGACACCTCAGTAAGATAGTATCCCTTCACCAGGATGGATGCCTTCACCGCCGCCATCACCTAGGAGCCTCTTCCACAACATTTTAAAGCTCCCATACTGGAGGCTTACGAAGGCAACTCGGACCCAGACTAGCACCTGGAGAGCTTCCAGGCACTCATGCTCCTGTACAGGTACTTCGATGCATTGATGTGCTGAGCTTTCCAGGTGACTTTCAAGGGGGCAGCTCGGTGCTGGTTCTCCAGGCTCCCACCTTGTTCCAGTAGTTCCTGAGACCAGTTCGCTAACTTCTTCCTCGCCCACTTCATCAACAGCTAACGATGCTAGAAGAACATCATCTCACTCATGGCCATCCGATAGTGACACGACGAGAGCCTACGGTCCTACACTGGTTGCTTCAAGAAAGCAGAACTTGAGGTCCGCGACCTCGACCCCATGGTCTCCATGCACGCAGCAACTCAAGGCCTCCTCCCTTGGTTGGCCCTCAAGTGCTCTATCGCCAAGATGCCGCCTAGAACCAAGGCAGAATTTTTGAAGAAGGCACAAAAGTACATTGCCGCCGAGGTAAAGATGCCAACCTCTACCATGGCAACCATCAACATGAAGATAGCCATGGCAATGGCACCAACAAGAAGCCGCCGGTCTCATCCTACGACCAGACTAGTACACGTCGCTCAATTCCACCCGAGCACACATCCTCATGCAAGTAGGAGAGGAGGAGTATGTGAAGTGGCCTGGGAAGAGAAAGAGGAACCTAATAGGGGTGACCCAACAAAATACTGCACGTTTCACCGTGGTGCCAGCCACAACACCGAGGACTGCTACAACCTTTAGGACAAGATCGATTTGATCATCCGACGTGGGTATCTGAAGCAGTATGTTGGCACTGACCTTATCACCTCGCCCCAGTAGCAACGGTTGCAATAAGTCATCACCAACGTTTTGGACTTGGTTGTACCCATAGGCCAAACTATGTAACAACAAGAGCTCGCCTTCGGCTGGCCACGTACACATTTTGTAATAAAGCATGTTTCTCTTACCTCGCCTCAAACCCTCAACGTATACGTCCTTGTCTCGACCGAGTGCCCTTCCACAGCATACAACCTTGGCGAAGGTTACACACTCAGACTTGACCTTGGTCCAAAGAACACTACCCTAGGAGGTCATACGCCTAGTAGCCAGGTCCCTCACCTCGCTCGATTGCCTGGCCGTGGTATACAACCTTTTCCAAGGATACATGCCCGGACCAGACATCGACCCAAGGCATACAGCCCGCTGGAGGTCACACGCCTACTCATCCCTTCTGACAAGGAACCTAATGGACCTCGGTCGCAACTGACGAGTGGGCCCTTGATTTTGCTTTTAGCCTCGGAGAGACCCTCCAAACGAGCGAGTCCTCATCCAAGCTTGAGAACTGGCATCGGCCCACCGCTCGGCTCAATTCATGGCAGAACAGACACGTTGAAGGGGACAACACCACCTCATTGAGACCAGGGCGGTCCACGGCACCGGTCGATCTCTATGCAGCCCCGGCCGCGCACGGGTTCACGTGCCCTATCCCCCATAGGATGTGTAGCCAAGACAGCTATGGTCTGCACCTCCCTCTCCTTGCTAAGTAAGGGGGTCGGTCCCATGTTTTCGGCGATGAAGCTAGGCCTCATCCTTACCTACCTAGGCGATTAAGCAGATGGATTATTGAGCAATGAATTTTTGCAACTTGCGACCTCTCGGAAGGGGGCACCAACCCCTACACAATAAATGCAAAAAGAAATGCAACCGCAAATAGGCACAAGATACACAACTTGGTGACCTCTTCGGCAGCTTGGCTCGCAGATGCCCATCAAAGCTTACTTCGCTCCATCAGCTCGGACGCCGTCCTCACCTTCGTTGAGAGTGCGCCCTCCTCTCTGGTGACCTCGCCCCCTCAACTCGGGGCACCCTCACTGCAGACACCGGTCACACATCACCACCCCGGCTTGGGGTAGATTCACCTTAGATTCCTCCCACACTTCGGTGGCTCCTCCTCGCCGGTGACATCACCTCAGCTCGATTACTTCGGGTATATGAGCAGCTACTCCTCGACAACTTTGGGTATGCGAGCAGCAGGCCTCTCCTTGGTGTCGGCCACTAAACCCTCCATTCATGAGTGAACTAAAGAGTCAACCACCCTCCTCTTCTTCATTGAAGGTCTTTGGCCACTGCTAGAAGAGAAGCAATATTCGCCATCTCTAAAAAGGGCAAATGAAAAGTTAGTCGAGCTAGAGGTCAACTTCCAATATAAACACAAAGGACGATTTAGTCGGCTTGAACAAGCATAGGTTTGGCTAGGAATTGGTGTGTTTCTATGTAATTACCCTTAAACTGGACACTTATGAGACTCGTGTTATTTTAGAATGTTCTTAGTCGTTGAATAAACTTGGGGAAGTTTATCCTGCCAAGGTTGACACTAATGTGCTACCAAGTAGGTTGGGGCAGCTTGCCTCAACTGCCAGGGTTAGACCCGAAGCACATGTAGCATGTGTTTGTTTGAAACACTGAACCTGGACCATTTTTCAATTATGCCTTGGACCTTGGAGACTGGTGGGCAAAACCGAGAAGTTACACATAACCCCAAGACTCGATTATGATACTGTACTAGGTGTCGGATTGGGTTGTCTTTTATATGCCAATGAATGAGATCCTTCAGGGTCAAAACCTGAGTAAGTTGGGGCAGTCAGAGAATTCACTCAATTGGGTGATCATAGTGACAGGATCAGCCCCATTGTCAAACAAAGTGAATGATTGGGACTGCACTCTCTCTGATGGAAACCAAAACTACCGGCAGTCGATTTCAAACTTGTTTGAGATTTGTTTTGCTAAATATATTTAATTCCTGGGACCCATCCGAGCAGAGAATGCGACACTGCACCTTGCAGCCAGGGGAGAGGTCATTCCTTGTCGGGCAGTGGTTGATCATTATGGACTGAGAGGTTAAGTGTAAGAGATCATTTAGGGTTGCTTTACCTGATGAGCTATATCTCACTTAATTCCATTGTCCTTGGGCCTTCATAGGATGGTTGGACTCAATGATCATTTAAAGTAAATGTTGGGCCCATTAAGAGTCCATACTGATGGACTCAGGGGTTCACTGTACTTAACAATGAATTCAGCCAGACTTTTTCACAGAAGTTGGGCCGAACCCATATGGGCTTATATGAGGTCATTGTTGGGGTTCCACGCCATACAAAGAGAGACAAATGGGCCAGCAACTATTTAGGGTCGTGAGTCTCTTGTTTAATGGGCCTAAAGCCCATGATTAATTAGATTAATCAAGTGGTCATATGACAGCTTAAGCAGTCATGTGACATGGGCGAATATGGGTATGGATATGGGTTTGGATCAGCAACTAGGATAAGATGATAAGTCTTATCCACTTAAAGAGTCCAAATCCAAATAAAGATTTGGATTAGGATCCTCCTAATTGGATTAGGACTGTTGATCCTTAAGGCTTATAAAAGGAGGAGGGCGAACTGCTCCAGTGATAGCATTTGCTCTTAGTTCTCTCCTTCTGCTCTTGCTACCCAAGACCCTAGTTCGACCTCTAGTTCTTAAACTGATAAAGATCAGTTCTGATTTCTTATTTTTGCAAGAAAATATCATATCCAATTCATGCTCACCTCCCTCGCTTGATCCAAGCTGTTGGATTACAGTTTTTGCTGAAAGATTGTGTTGTTGAACCGACTTCAATTCAAGCTATGCCATCTTCAGGGGAAGCTGGTTTTGGTACCCTCTTTGGGCATGAATTATTACCACTTTGGGAGCTACACTTGTGGATTTCGTATCAAGTATACTTCTCTCTTCCTTTTGGTTTTAGATCTGGTCTGGTTCAGTGCAAGAATGATCCTTGAAAAATGCAAGTTTCTAAAACTAGGAATACAATTCCCATATGGGTAAAAAGAAATTTTTGAATTTTTTTTCAGCCATCTAGCATGGTTCGGCCATCCATATGATGAATTTCCCCTTCATTCACGGGGCATTGAACTTCAACACTCAACTCTTCATCGAACTTGACTTCAGAGATCCTTCTCGCTCTAGGTCGCCAGACGGTATCCATAGGTCAGCCGACCTCCTGAGAAAGGAAGAAATACCTACTCTTTCGATCCCTAAGATAAATCATCCAGAGAGGAGATTTATGAAGGGATGAGAGATCCATCCTATGGACGCCCAAAGATTGCGGAATAAGGGGCGAATTTCAAAAAATTTATCTCTCACTTCAACTGGGAATCGTATTCCCTATTTAGAAAATCATATTTTCAAGCATCAATCTTGAACCATAAACTGAACYAGATCTGAACCAAAAGGAGTGGGAGAGGATTATACCTGATACGGAGAAATACTATCTCCCAATGGAGGTGTTCACGCCCAAGGAA
>NW_010729128.1:22920-53904 GCF_000365185.1 Nelumbo nucifera
TGAAGGAGAAGTAATGCTTTACTTGGGGACTTCTGCAAGTGTTGTAGCTACGACCATAGGAATCGTAGAATTAATTTTTAGAGAATGATCCATTGTACTTAAAGATTGTCTTTTTGTACAGAATTTAAGAAGAAATTTGATTTCTGTCTCAAAACTGTGTGCGGATGGATATTCTGTCTTCTTTAGTAATGCGATTACTATCAAAAGAAACAACAAATTCATCGTATACAGGGAATTGGAGAATGGTCTCTATGTTCTACATCCTTCTCTAGAAACTAACATAGCCAAAAGTACGTCGATTGATATCCCCAAGAAAAGAATCCGTGATGCAGTTAATCCCACGTGCCTCTGGCATTACCGACTTGGCCATATCAGTATTGATCGTATCACAAGGTTGGTAAAGGATGGTCCTTGGGATTTTCTAACCATAGAAGATCTTCCCACTTGTGAGCCTTGTCTTCAGGGTAAGATGACGAAACGACCATTTAACGGTAAGCTTGAAAGATGTACAGGCACACTTAACCTAATACATACTGATGTATGTGGTCCCCTGAGTGTTAGGACTCGTAACCAGCACGTGTATTTTATTACATTCACCGATGATTATTTTTGGTATGGTTACGTGTACCTAATGAGACACAAGTTCGAATCATTTGAAAAGTTTAAAGAGTTCAGACAAGAGGTCGAGAAACAGTTAGGGAGAAAATTAAGACCCTTCGATCGGATCGAGGTGGCGAGTATCTCTCTGACAAATTCAGGGACTACTTGAAGGTCAACGGGATAATATCACAGTTGGCTCCTCCTACTACACCACAGCTTAAAGGTGTTTCAGAGAGGAGGAATAGGACCTTACTGGATATGGTCTGGTCACTTCTCGTACACTCAGAGTTACCCACATCCTTTTGGGGTTACGCATTAGAGTCTACGATATACGTGCTGAATCGGGTTCCAACCAAATCGATTCCGAATACTCCATATGAACTTTGGACCGGAAAGAAACCAAGTGTCAGACACTTGAAGATTTGGGGTTGTCCAGCTTACGTTAAAAGAACGAGTGCGGACAAATTGGAATCCAAGACCAGTCGTTGCCTATTTGTAGGCTACCCCAAGAACGAGTGCAGAAGCTATGTTGGACATAGATTCCTAGAAGTGGGTGGAGGCCATGAGAGCTGAGATGGACTCAATGGAGACCAATGGAGCCTGGACTCTAGTAGATCCGCCCTCTGGGGTAAAAGCAATTGGTTGCAAATGGATTTACAAGAGGAAGAAGGGCCCCGATGGTAGAGTTGAAACCTTCAAAGCTTGTTTGGTGGCGAAAGGGTACACTCAGAAAGAGGGCATCGATTTTGAGGAAACCTTTTTGCCTGTGGCCATGCTTAAATCCATTAGGATCCTACTAGCTGCAGCAGCATACCATGACTACGAGATTTGGCAAATGGATGTCAAAACTGCGTTCCTGAATGTAGATCTTACTGAACATATCTATATGCAGCAACCATAAGGTTTCATAGTTGTGGGTCAGGAACACATGGTATGTAAAATAAATAGATCAATATATGGACTTAAGCAAGCTTCTAAGAGTTGGAACATCCGATTTGACTCTACTATCAAAAAGTTTGACTTGAGCAGAATCGGATGAGCCCTGTGTTTACAGGAAGTCCAGTGGGGACAAGGTTACATTTCTGGTTTTGTATGTAGACGACATTCTACTCATTGGGAATGACGTAAGAATGTTGACTATGGTGAAAGTATGGCTTTCATAGCAATTCTCCATGAAAGATCTTGGAGAAGCCTCCTATATACTAGGTCTTCGACTCTATAGAGATAGATCAAAGCGGATAATAGGATTATCCCAATCTGCTTATATTGACAAAATTGTCAAGAGATATAGCATGGAGAATTCCAAGAAGGGAAATATTCCTTTCAGGCACGGAGTCACTCTCTCCAAGAAGATGTCTCCCAAGACTTCTGAGGAGATTGAGGGCATGAAGGATGTTTCCTATGCCTCAACCGTAGGGAGCATCATGTATGCCATGCTGTGCACTCGTCCTCACATTGCTCAGGCGATGAGTGTGGTAAGCAGATTCCAGGCCAACCTAGGGCAGAAGCATTGGACCGCTGTGAAAAAYATACTTAAGTACCTTCGAAGGACAAAAGAGTTTTGTCTGGTATTTGATGGTAGCTCACTACAGATCCAGGGTATACTGATGTCGATTTCCAGTCGAATCCAGATGATAAAAAGTCTACATCTGGGTATGTTTTCACGATAGGATCGTGTGTTGTTTGCTGGAAAAGCAGCAAACAGGGGTCCATGGCAGACTCCACAACCGAAGTCGAATACATTGCCGCAAGTGAAGCTGTCAAGGAAGTCGTGTGGATGAAAAAGTTCATTCACGAATTGGGAGTAGTTTCCTCCAACAAATCACCCATCCCGTTGTTGTGTGACAATAATGGAGCTATCGCTCGGGCTAAGGAGCCACGAGCTCACTTGAAGTTGAAGCACATCAAGAGGAAGTACCATGTACTGCGGGAGATTGTTGGTAGAGGGGACGTCCTGATTCAGAAAGTAGCATTAGCGGAGAATGTAGCAGACCCATTGACTAAGCCACTCACACAAAAAGTGTTTGACAAACACGTGGAAAGTCTGAGACTCTGGCTTATACCAGATTGGACCTAAGTGCAAGTGGGAGCTGTTAGACAATGTATGCCCTTAGCTCCAATTAGATTGATGTACATTATGACATTTATTGTAAATGAATAAAGTACATATTTGATTCATGTTATAGTGGTGTGTTTCTTTGTAATACCATTAAACTGGACACTTATGAGATTCGTGTTAGTTTAGATTTGTTCACGGCCGTTGGATAAGTCTAGGGAGATTTATCCTACTAAGGCTGACACAGATGTGCCGCCAAGTGTTGGGGTGGCCTATCTCAGCTGCTAGGGTGAGACCCGAGGTACATGCAGTGTAGGTTTACTTGAAATCCTGAACTGGACCAGATTTCCAGTATTGCCCTGGACCTTGGTGATTAGTGGGCAAAACTAGAAAGTTACACCTGACCCCTATACTTGATTATGATACTGCACTAGGTGTCGGATTGGGCTATCTTTGATATGCCAATCAGTGAGATCCTCAGCGGGGGTCAAAACCTGGGTATGTTGGGACAGTCCGAGAATTCATCTGAGTGGGTGATCATAGTGATTGGATCAGTCCCTTTGTCGAGCAAAGGTAATGATCAGGGATGCACTCTCTCTAATGGAAACCAGGACTGCCGGCAGCTGATTTCAATCGTTGAAATTTGTTTTGCAAAATATATTTTATATACGGATATAAATATATATATTATGGTTTCAAAATGTTTGCAAAAGGTTTTAATTCCTGAGATCCATGTGAGTAGAGAGTGCAGCACTATTCCTTGCAGCCGAAGGAGAGGTCCTCTCTTGTCGGGTAGTGTATGATCATTATGGGCTGAGAGGTTAAGTGTAAGATCATTGAGGGTAATACCTGATGGGCTAATCTTGCATCTGCCCACAATCCCTGGGTTTTTATAAGGTGGTTTGGCCTAAGGACCACTTAGTGTAAGTGTTGGGCCCATTAGGAGTCCATGTGATGGGCTTCAGAGGGTTCACTGTCTTTTCAATAAATTCGGCCAGGCCTTGTAACAAAGGTTGGGCTGAACCCATGTGGTTGATGTGTAGATCAATGTTTGGGTCCCATGCCATACAAAGAAGCCCAACTATGCAACAGGTTGGAAGCATTCTGAGCACTTAGACTTATTGGGCCTAAAGCCCATTTCGAACTTGCCTAATTTGACTAGTTAATTGATGAGGCGGATCTGGGATTAAATCAGTAGATAGGATAGGGTCTTACCCTATCCACTCAGAGAGTCCARATCTGAATTCAGATMTGRAAAYCTCCTAATGAGATTAGGAGAGAGCTGATCTAATCTACAGATAAGATAAGGGCTTATCCTTATCTCTTAAAGAGAACTCCTTATCCAAATACAGATTTGGATTAGGAAACTCATAATGAGATTAGGAGTTCTCTTTAAGGCTATAAAAGGAGGAGGGGGCGAACCATTCAGCCCATCCAGAAATCTCAGAGATTAGATCTCAGAGCATCCACAGAGAATACAGCAACAATGTGACTGCATCATCTTCTCCCTACGATTTCTTCCAGTTGCCGCCACAACCAGTTCGATCTCCATCCTTTGTAGGAGCGATCAAGAAGTGTCTTGATATCAGTCTTTGGAGAAAGGCTGATCAAAAGTCGTGCTCATTGCCTCCATCGAATTCTTGCTGAAGAATTTGGTTCGTTGGACAGACCCTACTGATTCTGCTCCACCATTCACTGTGTCATCTTCAGTTGGAACAGTCTTTGGAGTCTTTCTTTGAGTGTAAACACCTTCATTGGGAGATATTGCATCTTCGTATCAAGTATATCCTCTTACTGTTTTGGTTCAGATCTGGTTTGGTTCTTGGTTCAAGATTGATCATTGAAAAATGCAGTTTTTCAAAAACAGGGAATGCGATTCCCACATGGGAGAGAGGAATTTTTTAAATTTCGCCCTACCTTCCTACAGGGTTCAGCCATCCATATGATTGATCCCTCATCCCTTCAGGTTGCTGAGATAACAATAAGTGTTGGGTTGTCTTAATTGAACTAGTTAGAATTTGAATTTGAATTCAGATAAATGGAAGCTTTACCCTTCATTCCTTGAAGACCATTTTTCAAGAATATGCTTCATTTTTCAAAAATATTTTGAAGAATAATTGTGCCATCTAAGAAGGTCTGAATATTTAGTTTGTTCCAAAAACTTTGTCGTTGTTCTGGATACATGTCTTCTTCAAACTCATTTTATATGCGTTCTGCTTATGCTTTTCGTTCCCCATGAGTTTGAGCACTATTTAGAACAAAATGGTCCAAATGAAATAGAAGGTATCTGGTTATCACATCACATTTTTAGATTAGGACTAGATTTGGCTCGGCCAGATTATTTGAGATCTGAATTATCAAGAGTCCAGACATGTTTTGAAGAGATGCCATCTCTTTAAACGAGTTCTTTCTTACTTGGAAGTTAAAAATAGTTAATAGCTTGATTTTTTTTCCTTTTTTTTTCTTCACAAAATTCTTCTTATTACGTAGTCAATTTTGTCATTCACTCCAATATCCAATAAACATCAAAATTCCAATATTTGCCCGGGGTAATTACATCACTTGTATATTGGGGTATGTCAAAGAGCTGAGATGGGTTGGCCCATTTTCTGTCCAGACTCAAAATGTGTATATTTATAATGCAAGTAAATATGTAAGCATGTGTATATATATGGTCCTAATATGATATCCAAAAAACATATGACCAATCAATTGGAATCATAAATTTTATAGCAAATCAGGTGTTATTTATCAAAATTCATGGGTGGGCTTTCATTGATCAAAACTGTTTCCATACCATATCTTTTTCACACACACACATATATATATATATGGGAAAAAAATTTAAGGCTGAATTTGGAAGGAGTATAAATACAAATACAAATATAAATATCTAGAGTGCAAAACCTTATATTTTATATGTATTTATACTGTACATATTTGTATTTGTACCCTTTCCAAATTGAGCCTTAATGTAATTCATAGGGTGGCGTACATAACATTAAAATGAAGCCAAAAAAGTGAAAAACTTAAAGGTTCAAGTATGGAAAAAATGCATATGCTAAGTTACAAAGCAAAGCTAGAGATTCTGAAATGACTCCTAAGAGATACCATACCCAGAGTCATTTGATTTGAGCGGTCTAGATCTCTGCTTTTAGGCCTCATTCGTTTTAATTGCGATTACCTAAGAAACACTTACCTAGGTAAGTACATTTACCCATGTTCTTTTATTTCCCTGGTAAATAAGGCAATGATCATATTAACCATAGAAATCCATTATTAAAAGGAGCATTTTTTACCCATTCAAGTGTTGGTATTGGCAACTTTCCCCCAATGTGGGAAAGTTATTTAATATTTACCCGCCTAAGAGATGGGTAAGTGATACCTAGGAAAATAAACTTTCTCTGGTCCATACATAAAACTGAAAAAAGAACATGGGATTCTTGGTTATGGGAACCAAAATCCCATTGACCAACTTTCCCCCCTCTCCAAATCCGAAAAAACAACGCCCCCTTAGAATGTTTCTCCTCTTTTGTTGACTATCTTTAGGGTCATTTACTAGAACACCCCATATAATTTCATGGATTTGTTTAAACCTACCCTATAGTTTTCATTTTACTAAAACACCCCTATACTTTACAATCTATTTACTTAATTGACCTTTCACTAACAAGGGCATGATTCCATGGTTATTTATTCCAAAATTACCCGTAACACTTCATATAGAAGTAAAACGTAGTATTTTTTATTTTCTTTTTCTTTTGATTAAATTTATTCAAATAGACTTGGTGTCAAAACTATCATTTTCCACTTCAATCTTTTCTTGTTGCCTCTTTGTTTCGTACTAGCAAATAAAATTTTAGAAATATTTATATCAACCTCCCCCTCTCTTTTCTTTGGTTCAATGAACCAATAGACACATGACACGTGTGCCTCTTTATCTTGAACATATTGGAAATTTTCAAAATCATGATAAAACTATAAAAATGATTAGGCTCAGTTTGGAGTTTGGAAAGAGTACAAATGCAAATCTATACAGTATAAATACATGCACAATAATACAAAATATAAGGTTTTACACTTTACTAATTTGTATTTATACTCCTTCCAAATTGAGCCTTAACAACCAAAGATGTTCCCAACCCAACCCAGTTTGACATGAAGGAAGCCTACACATGTGAGGTGATGATGTGAAGTCAAGTGTTCTAGAGTTGCTAGTTGCAGATGTGACTTGCTATGTAGAAGTGGGAAGTGGGGAAGTGGGGAAGTGGGTAGTGGTTGCTCTTCTGAGTTCTGACCATCATTGTGACGTTCCTTGTCTGGATAAGATGGGGGGTGTCTCCCATGCCGTTGCCACCTCTAAACTAGCTCAGAATGTTGTGTTGGGGCCCTGTCATTTTCATGTAAGCGTGAGGGAGGGTGAGTTGGTCAACACTCAACAGGGAAAATGGTCAAATTATCTACGAAATGGAAATTTCTTCAAGTAAGTTTTTTTTTTGACAAATTATCTACGAAACTCTTACTTTTTTCTAAGGTGAAAAAGTTAATTTTCCACTATGGGACAAAATTACATATTAAATAATCACTAAAAATGAAAAAAAAAAACAAGGATAAAAAATGAAAGAAACGAAAACTTACTGGAATAGAAAAGAACACAGGAAATTGCATTTATGGAGCAGAAAAAGGGATACTAATAATTTCCAGTCATTTCTATGTACATGCATTTATAATAGTATAGATGGATAAGAAGGCATAATTATCATGCTTTAGAGAAATTTTGCTTTTTTTTATTAACATACATATGCATACATTTACATAATTATGGATTCATAGTTACACATACATGCATGTAGTTAGGCCAGGTTGAGGAAAAATCCCCTAATAATAAAACATAAAATTATGGAATGAAAATCACTAATAACATTTTGTCCTTGGGGTTTGGCTTGAGAGTTAAAACAAATTAATATGATAGTGTATAACAGGACTATAAGACATGTTCGCACAATGGATCAACACTAACCCAACCCGAAGTGAAATAAGATATTTAGACATGCAAATATGCAGTTAAGTTGGATCCGGATTGGGTCGGGCTGGCAGAGAACACAACCCTAACCTAACCACAACTTCAACATGATCCAACCCAAATTCAGATTGGATTTAGGCTATCCCAAGTTGAAACCTAGTCAATCATTAATGTAATTATCTGCTTTAACAATAAAAGATCAGTCAATGGTTCATTCATTGCACGTTTAATTTCATTCCTTTAAACCAACAACGTTGATCAAACAAGTGTCAAAATGTAAAACACCAAAACCAAACAACGCTGATCAGTGTCTATGTGAGATGGGACTTGGCAGAGCACAATGCCAAGTACAAAAGTATGTGGAAGATCAGAGGACGTTTCCCATTTTTTTCCCTAGACCACTACTAAGAAAGAAAGAAGAGATGTCATCTCTCATCTGGCTCCCTAGTTGGAAGACTAAGTACACCATCCATGCAAGTTTAATTTTACAGCCTTAATGCTCATTTTGCCCTCTCTTTTTCTCTCTCTCTGGATATAATTGTGTCTCTCTCTCTGCCAAGGAAGAAGAAGACCGAGAAAAACAAGTGTCTGTATGTCTGTCTGTCTCTCTTTCTATCTCTCTCAACTCATTTGATGGAAACTTCAAGAGGCCTTGAATCTGACCAAGCGAAAAAAGGCGTCCCCAGTCAATCAGAATATGAACTTCAATCAAGCCACCACTGGATTGTGCGTTAAACGCAGGCAACTGCTCAAGCTAAGAATGATAAGAGTAGACAACCATCCACGCGCTTGGGGCCCATTCCAAGCTCCGGTTAAAGTAAAGATAAGAAAGGCCTTGTTCGTATACTCTTTAGTCTTTACTTGGGGTAGGGGCAATTTGATTGAAAACAACGGTTGTGCAGGATCATCCATGGCGAATCCCGGTGAAGTAATTGAAGTCGTGGTGCTGGACGCTTAGCTGCTTTAGCCACGAATCTGCTGCACTCACCAATGACAACAACCTCTCTTGGTCCCGCCCACTCTCGCCCGAGAGCCACACATTTCCATGCATCTTATATGTGGCTAGACCGAATGGTGGGAGAGCAATACCTTCGCCTTCCTTCTGCTTCCTATGGGCGCTCTCAGTAACTTCTTCAGGGTCCATATCTGCATTGACATGGACATCAGATGGTGTAGAGCTAATGAGTGGGGCCAGTGTGCCGCACATATATTATTAGGCCAACATTACATGTGTTAGAATTTATAAAAGAAATTCAGAGAGAGAGAAAGAGAATTGAAGAGTACCTTGGAATGAAGATGAGAGAGTGTGGTAAGTCAGAAAACAAGCAGACAAGTCCTTTACTGTTCTCCCTGTGGGAATGTGATATATTGGGTACCTGAACAAATTCACAGGTTCAATATCATACTTTGGTTACAGAGTTTAGTATGATATGGGAATAGATTTTTCAACAAAAAAAGGAATTATGGAACCTTTTGATTATTAGATATAGATGCAGTGCACATGACCTATAAGCACAATATTAGGAAATGTGGCAAACCTAAAAGACATTACCCAATGTTGGTCCCAACTATCTCGGGTCTTAGGAGGGGTGGACTGGATATGGCCCTAACCTTTGGCATTTTTTTGCACAAAGTGGCCACTAAACCCGCATTCTCAGACTTGACAGCTCGAAATTTTACACCAAGTAATGATGTAAAATAAACTTGATTAGATTCTTGATGGCATTCGGTATCTAAACATTTTTTCTATATCACCACTGTACATTTTCAAGGTCCAAGGCAACAATAAAATTGTTCTTAGGTGAGAAGATGTTTATACTAGTACATCTCCCATGTGCCCCATCGTGCCAAGTAAAATTTGTTGGAGTACCTCTTAAAGTCAGAAGAGGAGCCTGACTGGATGATCAAAACCACCTAATTTGTAGAATGGTTGGGAACTTGGGATCAAAAGACAAAAAATTATTTGACAGATGTAATTGCAGTGGGAAACCTATGAAATGAGTGCTGGTAAGTATGACTAGCTAAAATACCCAATTGCTGACCCAGTTATAATAACCATGGATGCAAGATTCTAGTAATGTTAGTTTATAATTGTGGTTTAATTTGTCTTCAGCATGCCTTTTTAGCCTAATCCATCCTTTCATTTCATCTTCTACTGGTATGTAATATACTCTGGTTCAGAAATATAGGAGGGAGAAAAGGAGGAAGACAAACCAAGCAACCGCCATCCAACTAGCTGGTGAAAGATCAACACTCTTTAGAGTCATTAATCCAGGAAATCTTCGAGCTAATCCATTGATCTGAAACATGAGTTACAGAGGGAGGTCAGCGATTTTACACAGTGGTTTAGTTAGAAGTTTACAACAGAATTTAAGGTTTTATGTCTTGACTAATAAATTTCTTCTCCCGAAAAAGACTAAACTGTAGTCTAATTGAACAGCACAAATAAAGAAATTAATACATATTCTAGTTAAATTTCTAAAAGTAAAACAAAAAGAAGATAGAATGAAGTATGCAAACAATTTTAGGATAAGAACAGTGAAAATGGTGAATTGCTTATTTTTCAGAAGTCAAAAGTTTATCAGAAGATAATCTAATGCCTACCGTGCTCTTTCAGTGAAAATGATATTCAAGCATTCTAACAAATCTATAAGCAGAATAATCGTATTATTTCTATGTTCTAATTAGATAAAATGAATAAGCTACTCAAGTCATCATCATCTAAACCTTGTCCCAACTATATGTAGTCAGATGCCAAGGAAAATTCCTTTACCATCTTATGGCCCAAGAAAAATAACTAGTAAATAAAGAAAGCTAGATATAAAGTTCTTTAGAAAGAACATTAGCAGATAAATATACCTTGTCCATCAGAGGAACTCTTCCATAAGGAGCTGATCTCTCAAAGTACTGAAAATAAAGGTAACCCAACCTATCACTAAGCTGCCAGAGGTTCTCTTGGTCAAGCCCACATTCCTCAGAGGAACCACCGTCCAATCTCCACAACTTCTCACTTTCACTCACATCGCTGCATGAATCACTGAAAGAATCTCTTATCTCAATATCCCTTGTTTCAGTCTCTTCCCTGAAAACCAGTCAATTGTTCTTTTTAATTTCACCACTACCTCAATGTTTAACTTTTTATTTTGAGCAATACAGAAAATTTAGGCATAATATATCAATCCAGGAATGATATCTTGTTTAGACAACCTCATTAAAATGGATATAGTAAAAAGTTACCCTTTGATACAAATGATACAGCCCTAGGTGAAGGGTTATCACTACCACTAAATTTAAAATGCAAAAGCACCCAAATCAGGATTTAATGAAAACCAAGATTCGCAAATTCAATAAAGAAAATGTAGTGGAGCTTAAGGGGTAGGGTCAAAATCTTGACATGGCATGCGTTTTTTCTGTCTGTCTTGGCTCTAAAATTTGTCAGTCGTGAATCACAAGGATATAGAAGCAGACAAACAAAGAAACAGAGAAATAGATGTGGCTATCATCCATATTACCTTTGTCTACACTTCAATTTTTTGGTTAAAAACAATGGAAATTCAAACAATATTGTAGAAACTTCTCAAAATCTGCTAATTCACATGTTCTGGAAAAAGAAACAGAAAGCAGTTGAATGTAATGAGGAAAAGTAAAGGAAAACCTAACTGAAAAACAAAGAAAGGTTACCGTAAACTGTATAAGGATGCATGGCTTGTGAAGATCTGGATTGCTGAAAGATAAGGAACATAGTATTGAACAACTGTTTCTTCACTGCTTAATATGATTGGAACTCCAGCACCGTAAGCGCTCCATTCACCATAACAACTCCAGAGATCTCTCAAAGTGAAATACTCTACTGTTTCTCTGTCCCAAGGATGCCAAAGCCTATTAAGGTTCTTCATGGAAGTCTGCAGAAACAGTAAAGGAGATTGTATGTATAAATAAATAAACATACTAATTCCATATAGCAGAAAATGATAAGAAACGGGATAAATATAACAAATACAAACCTTTGGTAGAAACTGTGATGGAACGACGGGCATCGTGCAGTCGAGAAAACATTCAAGGTTTGATTGCATTGGCCTCCTGTCAAAAATCATGGTTGGAGAGAGATAAGGAGAGAGGAATACAGAACCTGGGAGATATCCTAGTTTTCCCCCTCCCCACCTGCGGAACAGAGGAAGAGGGAGAGATAGAGAGGGAGAGAGACTATGGGATTCTTTTTTTTCTCTTTTCAAGGGCGAGGAAAAGAGGAGAAATCGGTCGGGAATTCTATTTTTTGATGTTTGAAGTTTCAACAGCTAATTATATATAAAATTAAAAGAAGAGTTAAAAACGATGGCACCCCGAAAAAAACTGAATTTGGTGAACCCAAATCTTATCAATTCCAAATTTTCGAATGAAATCCCATTTAAGAGGCTCCTTCACTGAAATATCGTCCAGTTTGGTTTTCTGGTGGAAACTGCAATAAGAAGAAAATTTCCTTCTCTCTTCTTTAATCTTAAAGAAAACTCAAAGGGGTCTCCAGGATGAGCTCTAAAAGAAAAACATGCAAGAAAGAAAGAAAGAAACCCCTCGATTGAAAAACCAAGACTCGGACTCTAATTTTTCAATAGGTTTTAAATTTATGGGAAAAAGAAAAGGCAAAATCTACCCAGGAACCTACAGAACTCGATGTCGCAGCCCACTGTCACCCAGAATCAACTCTTCTAAACTGTTAGACTATTTTCCTTTTTTTTTCCTTTATTCAGGGTTTTAATGTGAAAGCAACACAGATACTCTGCTTAAAAGTTGATTGATTCCCAGGATTAACTTCAGTTAAACCGATGCAAAGAACAGAAATTTCTCATAAAACAGGAGTTAAAATATTAGCAGAAGAAAAGATATATAGGATCACTGTATTTTAACCGGAAAGATATCGGTTGAAGGAAACCTCGCTTTCAGGGATAAATTAGGAACAACAAGAATGGTAGTCCTGTCCAACACGAAGAAACCAGATCAACGGACCCTTTCTGTTTCTTGTTCTCGTTGAGAATCAAAGACCCACCACCCATTTCCAACTTTTAATTCGTTCGTGATGCGACTGGGTCCATTCCATCGTAGTCTAACCAGTAACTATTTCCGGAATTGGAAAAATAAAATAAAATGAAAACAAAGCCCGTGAAAATGGTAAGAACAGGAGTTAATAGGTCGATTTGCCGCATTTTATCTACAAATTTGTATCGCTTGAATTTATTTTTGTTTTCCTTCAAATTTCCATTTGCAGTTCTTTTGTTATGTCTGGGTTTGGTTTGAAAAAAAAAAAAAAAAAAACAAATAAAGAAAACAAAAGGCTTGGGATTTGGATAACCGCGTGGATTAAATCCTTAACAGTTAACAAGTAACAACCAAACCAAGGGCGTTTCACGTCTGTTTAAAGGTAAAGCACCGACCACGACCACGGAAATTAGTCCTGGGTCTAATCTCCTGACAAAATCCATCATGACTGAATCAAATTATCAAAGTAAACAATCAAAGCACCGGATTACCGGAATGAGCTTCTGCAATCTGGATGGATGAAATGTTCGAGTTCTACTTCAAATTTTGACCCTGATTTCTTAAGGCCTTGTTTGTTTGTTTATAGGTATTTCATGGGGATTAATTGGTCAATTGGGTAATTGATCAATTTACCCGCATTCAAAGTGCCGGTGCCCGGTGTAATGGGTCTTGTGGGGATAAGTTGCATATCCTTGTTTTTGTTGCTTTATCCGAACAAGCATGGTAAAACCAAACGCTGACACCGCAATTTACTCGGATTATTTTTGCCCGAGAATCATTTATCTGGATAATTGCATTAACTGAATAAAAAACAAACGACGCCTAAATATCTCTTCTACTAAAACAAGGGTTAAAGCCCAAGTTTAGCCCAATACCATCCACCACCCAAAGAGGACAGACAGTCAATGTCTGGAAGCTTAGAATGACTGGACTGGACTACTTGACCTTCGACCCAGTCCCAATTTCCAAAGCAGAGCATTGTCACGTATCAGTTTTCTTAAATTCTGGTATCTTTCTTCCACAATTTCTTTGGGCCATCGGACAACCTGTGACCCACCAGCCTGAACGGGTCCAACTCCAGTCTGAATTTCATAACTCGTCATAGAAAAAAGAGAAGAAAGGAAGGTTCATATTCTACAGGGTCTTGACTCTTCACTCTAGTATTGGATGATGTGGGGACCAAGGGTGTATTTGTAAGCTATGGTCCCCATGAGTTTACCTTTTAACGTTTCAAGGAATAAGATGCGTCATAGATCAGCCCCCACCGTAGAGATTTGGGTACCAATTTATAAAAGAGAAAGCATTATAACTTCACTTTTGACCATTTGATTAATTGATTTTACTTGAATGGAAATTCTACATAAACATTTTTTTTAATGGTGTAAGGGTATTTACTATGGATTGAAAGCAACATTACTTGATTTTAAAAATAAGTAGAATCATCCCCCTAGATGTTCATTCTTAGGCTCAGTTTGGGAAGAGTATAAATATAAATATGTACATGTATATTGTATTCTTAATTCTTAAATTTTATATTTACGCTCTACATATTTGTATTTATATTCCTTCCAAATTAGCTTTATCATTAGATAGAGTAACTTCATCTCGTTCTATTGATAAGAATGGAATGTACCTAAATCCTTGTTCCTTTTCTCATGGAATCCGAATCTGCTGGTTATTAGGAGTGATTTTGGGCCAGGCTAGACTTGGCACCTATCACATGGGGTTTAACCTTGGCCCAAGACCGGCTTAGTTGATACAAGCCTGAAACATGGGTCAGACTTTCAAGAGTTTAATTGTTTAAAAAGGAACTTGTTTCCATGGGTCAAATGTTTTTAACTAAAAGATACAATTTCACTTAAGGCTTAGTTTGAAAGGAATACAAATATAAATATATAGAGTGCAAAATCTTATATTTTATATTATTTTTTATGTATTTATACTATTTATATTTTTTTTTCAAACTAAGTTTAAAGAGATTTTTTCTTCAAATAGCCACCGGTGGAGGTGAATTCGGATCATTTATCAATAAAATAAATTCTAACTCTCTACCAATATAATCTCACACGGCACATCTTATACATTACGAGTCCTACCTTTATGATGGGTTTCAGTCTCATAATAACGTTGGTAAAGCTGGTAAAGGGTTATAACGTGTTTTATTGGTGGAAAAGATCAGGTTGGTATGCAATAACCCATTTGAATATTTGTGTTAAAAAAACTTAAAATCATGGACTGTTCACATTAATTGGGGGAAGTTCCAATACACAGGAGCAGGTAGAAAGGACGAATTAGAGGATTCCTATCTACAGATGAGTGGTCTGTATTGGAATTTTCAGTTTAATGGGATCTTCCAGACAAGAAACCTAATTGTTAGGTTACTTATTTGGCATGCATTCCAATGCATTGTTGCATATTAAATTTTTGCAAATAACGGTATGATATGTTTTTCTGAAACCCATAACGGGATGATACCGGCCCAATTGTCATATCAGCCTGAAATGTGGGCCTGTGGTGTTCATATGTACATACTATATCATTGTTGCCCAAGTATTGTTCTGATTGTCCAATCATAATATGCCACGTCAGGTGGAAAGTTTTAGGGTTCACAATCCATATATTGTACCATTTAATTTATTTTTTTTTTGAAACAATACCATTTAATTTATTGATTAAAATTTAAAAAGAAAAGAGACTGGGAAAATAACCAAATACTAGTGTCTCGTTCCTTTACAGGTATCTCGTGGGGGGTAAGTTGGTCAGTTTGATAGTTGACTAATTTTCTCGCATTCTAGCGTTAGTATAATGGGTTTCATGGAAAGATTATTTTCTAGACAGACTAACCGATACTCTCTAGGGTGGATAAATTGCTTACCCATATGTCAAAAACGATACAAATTTCTCACCAAATTCTTTATCCGAATAAGTACCAATTCTCCCAAACACTCGCACCACAATTTGCTTGGATAACTCTTGCCCAGTTAAGTGCATCACCCACAGGTACAATAAAAGAAACCAGGCCTAGGAAAAATTCAAGCAACTATTGGGAAATGGAAACTTATAGAAGATTGTTAGGCTCAAGGTTTTAAAAGGTTAAAGGCAGAGATGAAGCGGTTATGTCTCATAGGGGCGAGGCGTAAGCTTTGATCCATAAACAATAAAGACATCAAAACATAAAATTAGGATTTTATATGGCATGCATGGTATATTAGATATGGATTCATGGTTCGAAGTATCATACACCCCAATATGCTGAAAGGGATGTATTGATTATCGATACTCTGAACCATATATGTTTTTTTTTAATAAATACCTTAAAAGGGGGTATTGGTACTGCAAATATACACTACAACTTGGGTTAGAATTTTATCAAAATAGTTCTTTACTTTTTTTCTTTATCAAGCTTTTTAATTTAGGGATAACCAACATTGTTTTAAGAACAAGGCATTCCTATTTCGTTTCTTGCACTAATATGCATATTTAGAAGAAATAGAATATCAAGTAGGATATAAATGAGCAAATGGGAATTATCAATAATAATAATAATAATAATAATAAATGGGCAAATGGGTAAGAATAAAGTATGAAAAATAAAGCAAACTATTTTCTTACACATTCTATATGCATTTTTTTTATTTGTTTGTTTATTTATTTGCTCATTAGACCAATACATACAAAACAAGTTTTTTTTTTTGTCTTAAATTTATGTTTGCCTCTATGTAAACCTTCATATTCCACATTAGCAAGTTGAATAACTGAGCCCTAAGCCTTGGATATTTTGAGGCCAAAGGTCCAAAAACTTAAGCCTCAAATAATTCAAGGTCTAAGACTTGCTGATGGAGTTTAAGGCTAAACCTTTTTATATAGTCTCACCTCTAGGGGTGTTCACGGGTTGGGTTGGGTCGGTTTATTGGGGTTTTCCCAACTGACCCGACCTGGTCGGGTTACTTGAGGTGGAAACCGAAACCGACCCATTGATAGGCCAAACCGACCTGGTCGGTTTGAGTCGGTTTGGGTCGGTTTCGATTTTGCTCCTATACAAAATGACACCTAATTGAATTCTAATTGTAATTGCCTAATGGGTTGCCTATTTGGTGTAAAAGATTATAGAAAGTTAGAAACTATGATAGATTGCATATTCTAATTGTAATTGCCTAATGGGCCTTCTAGTTCTAGTAGAAGACTAGTTATAGTTAAGTAGAAAACTATTCAAACTAGGAACTACCGAACTAGTAGAAGTCTAGAAGACTAGTTTGGTTCGGGTCGGGTTGGTTTCAGTTTTCACACAAGAATACCGAAACCGACCCAATATATCAGTTTATATATTTTCCCAACCCGAAACCGACCGGTACTGATGAAAACCCGGCCGACTCGGGTTGGGTCAGTTCGGGTTGGTCGATTCGGTCGGGTTGGGCATTCTTATGAACAGCCCTACTCACCTCAAGGCTTAGGCCTTTGGCCTCGCCTCAAGAGCCTTTTGAAATAATAGTTAGGCCCACAATAAGATAATGCATGATGCGTTATTGTCATATTGCTGTATTTTTTTTTCTAGAGAAGTACGGATACACCCGATGCAGAATTCTGAATTCCAGCTCCCCTACTACTAGCCCTCTCCCCCCTATAAACCACATCCTGCCCATAAATTTGGCATCAATTCACGGTCAGGATGCATTCCCCCTATACTTTGGGACTATAAAATTCTGATATGGACTGATTGGTCATTCTCCCTTTTTTTTCAATCTTTGACCTATTTATCATTCCATCAAAATAAAGTTTTGAAATCCAGACCGATTGGTCAGGCCTGATTCCGAACCCATGTCACTCGTATATAAAACATTGCATGGTTCGAGAATAAAACCCATATCTAGATATGTAATGATTTGGATTGGTCTCTTAATCAAAAGCGAAAGTAAAAGTAGAGGTCATAAAAAATTAATTGAATTAGATGTTAAGTATGGAATGGGTCGAGGATACCTCAAAGACGATTTAACTTTTTTTCTTTAATTTTTTTCTACCGTATTCTTTTAAATTTGCATCATCATTCGGCCTAGGGTGGGATAGACTATTGAAATATAATGGTCTGCACTGTGGACTTGTGGAGACACAACGCAATTGATAGATAGATCTGGGCCCCCACAGTTTGATATTTGCACGTTTTTAAGAATTGGGGCCCAACCCCGACAATGGATAAGACCCAACTAAAATATTAGCCATGTCAAAACTCGACAAACTCGGACGACTGTTTGTCTATTTCTAATTTCAGAGTTTGCTTGATTTTTTTTATTTGGTTCATGAAAATAGGGTTTTAGAATTAAAATTTGAATGGGCTATTCCGATTCTAATTGTTAGGTTGGGTGAAATTAGAATTCCATTCTCATTTTTAGTTGAATGGCATATTTTCATTTAAAGAAATGATCATTCTTTCTCCTTCCCTTTGAAATAAAATCCCATTTCAATTGATTTCAATTCCTATTTTCATTCTTATCTGAACCAAAAAACAAAAAATTATAAGAACAGACCATTCTGATTCTGATTGCAATTATAAATCCTAAAATCAAAAATGATACCCAGTCTGAGTTCGGATGTCCTGTACTTTCCAAGTGCCCTATAATGGAAAACTTGTCAAAGATATATATATTGAATGGGAGTATAGGAAAAAGGTGTAGGAGATGCAGACTCTTATATATGACTCCTGTATAATTCCAGGCCCAAGAAAACTCTAATGTCTACTTCTTATGTTGTTCCACAGAGAGCTACCTTTTCCTCATGTGGACTTAAACTGGATCCTGTCGAAGAAAAAACCTTCACTCAGTCAATTATGAAAAGGTTTATGATAGACGATGCCAAGACACTCCGACTACAACACGTGCATGTGTTGGTGATGAGGATTGAGAAACAGAGAAAGACAAGTCAGTGAAACCCAACAACTTGAACTTATTCACCCAAAAGCAAAAAAAGAAAAAAAATCCATCCAGATCCAACTAGTCTCTCTCTCTCTCTCTCATTGAATTTACTGATGATATTCCGAAGAAGTTGGAGTAGCCAGCAACTGAAAGCCTTTAGCTTTCTTATATATCTCAGACTCAGATGAAGACTCCTGGTGCTCCAGTGAAATCACTGTGCAGTAGCCAGTAGGGGAGGGAGGGAACCATTGTTTTTCCACCTATTGGCTTTCTACCTTTCTCAGTTTCTTTCAATAACATTGTCAAAGCACTCTTGTCTTGACTTTCGACACAGACAAGAAAAAGCAGATCAGTAGGAACTCCAACGTAGAAGAACTTAGAGTTAGAGGGTAGCTAGTCTTGAAAGACTTTGATTTTGTTACAGATGTTCAAGCCATTTAATAAAGAAATGACTTTTAAGGCGATATATAATCTTTATTCTAACGGTGTCACACCACACCGACAAGCGCATCAACTGCCACTGAATGAATATTGTCTGAATTTTAGTTGTCAATATTGTGAAATAAGTCAACAACACAAGACACTGGACTTTCAACTTTGGGTTTTGGAACGATAAGTCAAAAGTTCAAAAGCAGGTCGTTAAGTGGAGTCGCTTCATGCTTTAAAAGCGGACGAGTAGTTAGGTGTTGGGAATGCTTTTGGTTATTGGGTTTGGGACTTTGGGCCTAGCTTGCTAGATAGAGATCACAAATATGTTGCTTTGTTTTGGAACGCGGTGCAAGAGGGTTTCTAGGGTTGTAGCCTCTAAGGAATTTATCTATCATGGATAGTGCCATGTTGCCACGTGGGCAATACTGATAGTTTAGAAATTGCATAGGCCCCATTCTTTAAAATCCATCCCTTTCCCTCGTATTCATAGGTCCCATTCTTTTTTTCCAGGGTAAATGTTGCTGAAACCTCGACTGATGCTTCGAAATCGTAATCATTTCCCTTTAGTTTTTTGATATAGTTGTAATTATACCCCGTTTGTTAAAATTTTTTAAAAGGAAGCATAAAAATGTCTAAAATATTCCTATAATTGTTTTTGATCAAAATGTTTATTTTCTAAATTTTCTCTTCATATGAATCATTGGTCTAAATTCTTTCAAATTCTTTTCTAAATTTTATTTATTTTTTAAATTTTCCCCTGATATCAATCGCTCATAGGTGAAGCTACAAACTTTAAACCCTCCTTTTTTTTTGTATTTATAAAGTTTGAATTGTTTTGTGCCTCTTGTTAGAGGATTGTAACAAAGCGGTCGAACTTGCAACATTGTCTGAAAGTTCAAGGGAGGTAATTATAATTAACAAACTTTAGGAGAGGTTTCAATAACATTTGAAAACTTAAGGAAAGATTTCAGCAATTTACCCCCTTTTTTGTTATTTAGCATGGTGAATATAACTACCTAGATAAACATATTTACATGTGTTCTTTTATTTTCCAGGTGAGTGAGATAATAAATATTTTATCTTTAAAATGAGAAAATTAGAAAGGACAATATTGTCCCATCATCATGGTTTTCAAAACTAGACCATACCAGACGGTCGGACCGAAAAAACCGGGAATCGATCAGGTGACCAGTTCTGTTTTCCCAAAAAACCAGATTTCCCCCCAAAATCGTTGATTTTAGTCAATGAACTGCTGAACCAAGCGGTTAACCATTCAAACTGTTCAAACCGCTCAAACGGTTTTGACCATTTTTTATTTTTTTGAACTCTTTTGTCAGAACGGGCCGAGCGCTCGGTTTGAACTGTCAGACCGTTAGATCCGATAACCGGACCCCTGACCGGTTCAAACTGTTTTGCTGATAATTTTCTTATATCCACCTAGAAAGTAATTTTTCTTTGAGTCTCACATTAATTTGCAAAAAGAATATGGGATTGTTGATGAAAGGGAACCATTTTCACATTCATCAACTTCCCCCCTCCCCAACGTTTACTAAAAAACCAAACATGTCCTTTAAGGAAATTATTTTTTGAGTTAGAGAAGTTCTTTATGATTTTATATATATATATATATATATATATATATATATATATATATATATATAGGGGTGTCAATTGAACTGGATTTGGTCAAATCCGATCCAGTCCAATGTAAGTCCATTATAAATGGACCAGGTCCAATCCAATCCAATAAATGTTTTTTGACCAATTTGGACCAGGCCAATTCAATGTCTGGACTGTCCAGTCTGTTCAGATTCATTTTGATCTACATTGGTTTCAACCCAAACCCGGTCCATTGACACATATATTCTTATATCAATGGATCAGATATTGGCTTAATCCAATCCATCCAATCTAATAAAAAATTTAGACCGGATTGATTCAATCCAATATATCTTATTGATTCGTCCAATCCATCCAAATTGATTTTAGACTGAACGGGGTCCTATCCAAAACCGGTCTATTGACACCTTTATATAGTTTTGGTTAGTAATCTCACAGCTACTATACTTCATATAACCCTTAGAATTTTTTTCTGAGTTCAGTTTATAATTTTACATAATAAATTTTGGTTAAGATGGTTTGAAAAAAAATTTACTAAAAGCTTGAATCTTTTTGAATGGTGAGATAACAAGGAAACTGGGCAAGAGTTTCAACCAAACTTATGTAAACTAAACTAGGTACAAATACAACACAATGGCTACTGATGAATGATTCTCCTTTATGTTATTCTGAAATGAATTTAATTATTTAGTCCGCGGCTCATTGAGTCAATTCAGTTTTTGAATTCTATTTTCTAATAAGAAATGAAAAGAATGCCTTTCTCATCAGGTTCAGCAGGATGCAAGTTTATCTATACAACCCCTCATATTTCCTGTTCAGTTTATTCCTGCAAGGTTTTTAGTTAGCTGAATTCTCTCAAACTCACCATCTATGCGTCATCTAAAAAAAGAAAATTATCTAGTTACGAGGATTAGTGGTTGCAGAGATGCACCCAAGAATTTAATAAATGTGATTCATTACTATCACATCACATGGAGAGAAAAGAGAGGCTGCCCTTAATTCTACAAATTTAAAGTTGAAAGTTGAAACCCCTACTGCCTTCTCAAACACACAGGGATGATAGTGACTAAATTAATTAGGTCATCGCCATTCTTTGTACAGAGAGTGTAGAGGCATGCATAATGCCGCTTCTGTAATCGATATATTTTATATTTATAAGATGAATTATAGTTAGATGAATGCTTTTACTATTTTTATTATATAATTCTTTTATTATCTATTTTGAACATTGACTATTTCTTCCCTTTATTTAAAAATCCTGAGACGAGAGGTATGCAAATTAAATCCTGGTTACTTGAAGTTGAAGAAATTAAACAGGTGGGTTTTGCTTTTGCAACCTCTTTTCATATGATTCTCACGTGTGGCAAATGAGTCACAACCAGGCCAAAATGGAACTGTAGTTCCACATGCCAAGGCTCAAATGGAAAAGCCCAATTTTAATTTACTGTCTAGGACTGGGAGTGAGTCAGAGTGACATGGACAAAACAAACATGAGGCTAATAATCCAAAGGAACCCTCATTAAATGGGCCTTCAGAAAATGGCAGAAATAAGCATAATGGCATGGGCTTCAGTGCCTATGGTGGTGATACATTCTTGAATAAAGTTTAATAAATTTCCTTTACTTTTAAGTGCTTAAGCTTGTTCAATAATTGATTAAATTTAAGTGCTTATGGCTATGTTTGGCCTTGATTTGAGAAACAAGTAATTATTGTTCGGCGATCCTTTCCAAAGCCATTTATACTTAGCTTTAGTACTTGTTAGGTGAGTATGTCCATCAAGTACTTAATTTTATTTAAATAGCATTTTTAGCCTTTATTTCATAAATCTATATAAATGTTAGTTTTTGAATATTGTATGGTTTATTTTCAATGAAATTACCACATTATTCTTTTGAGACACATATGGGTTCACGTAAAACTATACAAGGACCCACATGACATAATTATCATAACAATAACAATAATAATACCAATAGTAATAGTAAAAATAATAATAATATATATATATATATACATATATATTAAATTTGGTCCTACCATGTCAGTAACCCTCTCTTTGCTTCAATTTTAATTTCACATAATTACCCATTAAACCAATAAGGAAATCACATTTGCTTAATTATTTCTAACAACCATAAAGAAAGAGGGATTTGCTTTTCTAATGTTTAGCTAAGTGGCACCACTTTGCCCCACTTCCTCCTAAGTTGTCTCTAATTCCTATTTATCTCATAAATTATCTCTAACTCCTATTTATCTCTTAAATTATCTTTAATTTAGTAGAGAGATTCTTTCATAAACTATCCCTAATTCCTATTTATCCTCTCACCCACTTTTTATCTATATCTATCTAAACAAAGTTTCAATTAAAAAAAATTCAGAACTATTTAAATGTTATAATGAAATTATATACTAAATTTAAAATATTTATTCAAAACACAAAAAATTAATAGATTTAATAATATTCATATTATTAATAAATCGATATTTTACAAAATTCATCATGAAATTATGTAGTGACAATATAAATTATAATTTTACGAATTATTCAATCTAAATGTTATTCAAATAATAAAAAATTAACATTCGAAAATAAAACATTATTTAAATATTTCAATAACTAACAATCATAAATAAAAAACATTACAAATAGCTAAATAATATAACAAAATATTTAATAGTACATAATAACATTAAAGTAAATAAAATTCAAATAATAAAATGATTTAAATATTTCAATAACAAAATATTTAACATGACAATATTTTAAATAGTTAAAATAGCGAAATTATGTAATAAATTTAAAAAAAAAATCTTAAAAGTAGAAAAATAATTATAATAGAATTCATAATATTCATTTTAATAATAATTTAATATTTTACAAAATTAATAGCGAATTATGTAATAATAGTACAATTATAATTTTATGGATTATTAAATTTAATAAATAATTAATATTTTAAGAATTTAAATAATAATATTATTTCAATAACTAAATAATATTGTAAATAACTAATTTCATTTATATCAATTAATAAATATAGAAAATAACTATCAACAAAATTATATTTATTAGTAATAATTTTACAATAGTAGTGTATATTCATTATTATTTATATATACTATATTTAATATTTATTTTGTTTTCAGTAATAATTATTTTTTTATTTACAATAGTAGTGTATATTCAATTAACAATAATTATTTTTTTATAAATCAACATTAAATGAAATATAAAATTATATAATAACTTTAAAATATTTATTAAAAACATAAAAAATAATTTTATATTTTTACAGAATATATCACGAAATTAGGTACTAGCAATTTAAATTAAGTTTTTCCGAATTATCAATTTAAATTCTTTTTAAATATTTAATAATATGTAATAGCTTTAAAAAAATAAAATTCAAATAAAAAAATTTAAATATTTTATAGATTATTTAAATATGTAAATAACTAAATATTTATCATAACTATATTTTAAATAGTTAAAATAACGAAATAGTCTACTAAATAATTTTATATTCTTACAAAATATATCATGAAATTATGTACTAAAAATTTAAATTATGTTTTTTGGGATCATCAATTTAAATGTTTTTCAAACATTTAATAATATGTAATAGCTTTAAATAAATAAAATACGAATTGCAAAAAAATTTAAATATTTTATAGATTATTTAAATAACTAGATATTTATCATAGCTAGATTTTAAATACTTAAAATAACGAAATTATGTAATAAATTTAAAAATTTCTTTAAAGAAGAAAAATAATTATAACATAATATCAAAATTAATAATAATTTAATATATTACAAAATTAATAATGAAATTATGTAATAATAGTATAAATTATGATTTTATGGATAAATAAATTCCATAAATAACTAATATTTTAAAAAATTTAAATATTTTACATATTATTTAAGTATTTAAATAACTGGGTATTTTATATAACAAAATATTTAACATAACTAGATTTTAAGTAATTAAAATAAAGAAATTATGTAATAAAGTTTAAAATTTTATGAAAAGTAGAAAAATAATTATAACATAATATTGAAATTAATAATAATTTAATATTTTTACATAATATTGTAAATAACTAATTTCACTTATATCAAGTAATAATTCAAGAAAATAACTTTCAAAAAATTAATATTTATTAATAATAATTTTAAACTCTTAATCTGCATTTATTATATAATTATATATACTAAAATTAATATTTATTGTAGTTTTTGTGATAAATGTATTTTCAATGATTATGTATAAATTTATTTTGTTTTGTTATTTAATAGAAAACTTTTAATAATTAGTGGAGATTAAACTACTATTAGTGAAATTCTTAAATTTAATTTATTGTACTTATTGTGTTTTTGTTATAACTTATTGATTAATATTTATTAGATATTAAACTATTATTTGAGATTATACTATTTATTGATTAAGTTAATATATTTTTAGTACTTATTGTATTTTCTGTAATTATTGTATTTTTTTATTATCAGTATATTTTCAATAATTTGTATTTTTGCTATAAATTTTCAATAATTATTGGGGATTAAACTATTGTTATTTATCAAAGATGAGACTATTAATTTAGCTGAAATTATGAGTGTTCATGAGTTGATTCGGTTGGTTGTAAGTTATTTGGCTAATCAAATTGACTTGGTTAGGTTGGGAAGTTGGTCAGTTAAAACTGACTAACCTTTTGTGAAAACTGACCCACTCAAGTTGTATTAGTTTGGGTTGATTTTTTGGTTTGGTCAATCGATTCAAAAGATTTAAAGTTAAAAATTAAATTTAATTTTAAAAATATAGTGCAATTATTAAAAAATAATTTTAAAAATTAGATTTATGATATAAAACATTTTAGACTAAGAAATATGAAAAATTTCTCACTTTTCCATATTAAAAATTATATTTAAAATATAAAATATTAATATATACCCATGATTAGGTCGTTTGATTTTGGTTGGTTTACAAATGGCCAAAATGAATTTGATCCAACTAGGGATGGCAATTTTCCCTATTTCCCCGATCTCCGTGGGGATCCTCCCCGAATGAGGTGGAGATGGGGAAGATTTTCCCCCCGTGGTCGATTTCATCAATTTGATGAATAAACCTAACTGAAATTAACTATTGTTATATTTGTATTATAAAAAAGTTATTAAAAGTAGTATATAAAATATGAATAGTTATTAATTATTTAAAAATTTGAAAATATAAAACAATTGTATATTCTTACGTGGTTTTATTAGGGTCATTTACTAGAACGCATCTTATAGTTTTACATATTTACTTAAACATACCTTATAGTTTTCATTTTATTAAAACATCCCATATATTTTACAACTTATTTACTTAATCAACCTTTCATTAAGGAGTGTTTGTTTTGCCATTAGACCCATGATTTTTTATTCCAAAAATACCCTTAACACTTTTTTTTTATAAAAAAACAAAATTAATCAAATATAGACAATATAGTGGTTGCCCGTGTCTTATAAAGGGAAAAATGGTATTTTTATTTTATTTTCTTTTTATTAAATTTATTTAAATGAACATTAGGGTCAACACTATCATTTTCCACTATCATCTAATGGAAGATTGATTAAATTCATTGCAAATTATAAGTGGTGTTTTAGTAAAATTTTAACTATGGGGTAGATTTTAGTAAATCCATGAAACTATAAGGGGTATTTTAGTAAATGACACTTTCTATTATTTAACTTTCGCTTAATAAATCCCATGCATCGCACGGGTCCCCGCTAGTTACATATTATTAACTGTTTTATGCAATAAATAACAATAAAAACTTAGAATTACATATTATTCACATTAATATTACAAAAAATCCAAAAAAAGGATAGTGGATATTAATCACAAGTTATTCAAGGTAATATTCCAAAAAATCCAAAAACAATAGATTATGCACATTAATCACTATAACACACAAGAACATCAAAGAAATAAATCAAGTAATGCATTAATACTCACTTGCAAGAAATAACAAAAGAAAATCAGGAATTACATATTATTGGAGTAATATTCCAAAAATCCAAAAAAGAAAACAGATTATCCATATTAATCACTATATTACGCAAGAACATCCAAACAAAAGTACAATAACACATTATTATTAGAGTAGTATTCCAAAAAAATCCAAACAAAAATCAGAGAATGGGATTTTTCGGTGAAATGTGCAAAAAAAATTCAAAAAACGGTAAATGGTTGAAATACGGGTGTTGGGATGGTCATACTTGTTGTCACCAGCAAGAAACTGAGTAGCTTTCATTTCTCCAATCTCTAGGGGTGACCGACCACAAGCTGAGCTTTTCACGAGCTATTGAAGCTCAGCTCATGAAAAGCTCAGTTTGGTTTGGTCTAAACCAAGCTTTGAGCCTAATAAAACTCAACTCGTGAGGCTTGCAAGACTAATCAAGCTTTTACATATATGTATATTTGTATACATACATACATACATACATACAAATATACACACACATATAAAAGAATAATAAATATAAAAACATTATACATATAGAAAATAATATATATATACAATATTATATACATAATAATAATTAGTTTTCATAATTCTTAATTTTTTAAATGTCAAATAAAAAATAAATTTGTTATATGTATAATTTCTATTTTTATAAAACTTTTGGCTCATGGTCAAGCTTGAGCTTATGAGCTTTTGACTCGAACTCGAGCCTCATACTATATTGGTGAGCTGAGCTCAAATAACTAGATATTCGGCTCAGCTTGGCTTGAATCCACCCTTACCGGTCGTCAGTCACCCTCCCAGACATCACCCACCACTACTCAAGGACCCTATATGAATGGAGAAGACAATAGGGTTTTCTTCATCTACGAGGGCAATTTCATCATATCAGAATTTTTTAGGGACAAACTCTTCCTAGAAAAAAGGAATAAGCACTTAAATTTTAAGTACTTAAAATAAGTAGCCCAAAAGTTGCTTATTTTTTAAGCACTTAATTTTTTAAATAAGCACATATTCGTGGCTTTTTTGCCAAACAGGAATAAGCGCTTATTTTCCACTTATTGTATGGTTCCACCACTTATTTTAACTACTTATTTGAATTAAGTACTTATTTTAAGTGATACCAAATAAGGGCTATGAGTGTTTAATGAAAAAACACTTATTTTAAAGAGGGGTAGTACAGGTATTTTCAAATTGACATGGTGGGACAAGATAGGCTATAAAGGAAATAAACACTTATTTAATAAGCACTTAAAAATACAGTTCAGATTTCCTACCCAAAAGAACTGTGCACCCACATAGGTGACATTGCAACCACACAAAGAAACTATCACCTATGATTGTATGTTATTATGCATGCGGAGATATTCTTGATGCACCGCTGTAGTGTTTTGTGGGTAAGTGTTGATAGAATTCTACAGAATCTTAAAAATAAGCCCATAATTTGAGCTTCTCAAAAAAATAATTATTCTCAGAATAAGCACTTATTTCAGATTTATTTCCCAAACAGAAATAAGTGTTTATTTAAATAAAAACTTATTTTTAAGCACTCCCAAACTTAGCCTTGGAATAGGCCGCATTTGGCCTGTACCTAAATCTTGGATTACTATTTACTATATCTACAGAAAAGAGAAGAAAAAATAGGCCCAAGCCCATTTACTAACCTACATGTGTAGGTTAACCCATTAGCCCAAATTTATTCTACCAAAAGGGCTCCTTTGGCAGAACCTTTAGGCATATGGGAGCAGGCCTGGTGGAGGTTTAACAGGTTAGCCATGGGCATCAGGACGGTCTGCATTTGGTAATTGGTTGGACTACCTCTCTACAAGACACTGGGCAGGTTTAGGCTTTCAGATGGTGGCCCTGGGATTCCACTTGGATAAATAAATTAAGTTCCATCTTAGCTCAAATACAGTTGGGGTTTGGATTTTGGAAGCAGCTATCCTTGGGAGAAAGCGTAAGATCTCACGGTTCTCACTTCTCACTGGTCTAGCTCATGTATCAGAGCTCAAGTGATTACGACGAGATCTTGAACCTTTTTTGTTTTTTTGGTTCTTTCTCTTTGCTTCAAAGTCTGAGCTTCTCTTGGTTATGTAATATCCATGTAAGAATTTTAGAATGATACTTTAACTTCTACCAATTTAGTAAAACACAACATTCAAGGCCTTAAAAAAACACATGCAAGCCAATTTTAGTAATATATACAATATAAATCTTAACTATATATACAAGTTGAATCAGATAATACCAGATTAATGGATAGAAGTGAAAAATGATCCAATTATTATAACAGATTGAATGCGGATCACCCTTAATGAGATGAAATTTAATTTGGGACAATAGTGCACCATTTGCTGCCCTATTGCTTTTAGCAGGGTTGGACATGCTGTCGCCCCAAAATCCCCCAATAATTTGCATGCCAAATATGAAATATGGTTATGCTTGTATCGGCAACTCAATCCAGAGTTCAAATCAATGTCTCTCCGGTCGGCAGCTGAGTTTGCTTCCTAACCGTGTCAGCATTTAACGTTGAGGTTATGTCTTGTGCACACTAATTCGTGGCAGTTTTCAATGAACGAACTGAGGTTCAACGGAGGAGTGATGACACCTTTCAAACTTTAAATCGTATCTTGGTTTTGAAAACCAGACCCGATTGGTTGATCCGAGAATCATTCAGGTAATCCGTTCTTAAAATCCCTCTTGGGCCAAATATTGTTAATTTGGGCGGTCGAATCTTCAACCCAAACAATAATTTTTGACAGTTTTTTTTTTTTATTTTATTTTTTATGTTGGAATTGCACAGCGGAAATAATGTAATCTGTACTAATGGAGAATGATTTGACCCGACCTATGAAATGATGACACGTGGACCTGACTCAGCACGGGCAACAATTCAGCATCATAGCCTGATTACAGCTAAGTAACGAGCCCATAGAGCAACTCGCTATATCATAGTTTGTTGTAGGAGGAGCTCACTACAACACAAGCTCCAGGTCCCCCGAGCTACCCAGAAGGGGATACTCCAAGACTGCTTCAGCTCACGAGCTAGGGAAACCAGCTCGTTCCAACCCCTAAGCCGATAAGTCACCCCAGAGAACAACCTTAGTAAGGGTAACCCCGAAGTATTCCTAGGCTTGCTACAAAGTAGCTCGCGAATGAGCAGCGCGGACGTTCCTCAGGAAGCTTCTACCTGACAAATCATACCGATCAGATTGCGCCACATCTCATAACTGACGGCATAGTCCCTGTCCTTTCAACAGTCTGCACCCACGTCTCTCAACAGACAGAGGCGTGCATGTCCCTTTAAGACGTGTCACTCATCCGAGCAAGAGGTACGTTGTAACGATCACCTGCGCAGCCCTGGCAGGTAACGACTGCAACAGGAGCCTAGTGGTGGTTACATCCGATTTGACAAGAACTACCCTATAAAAGCCCTTGAGGCAAATGAGAGAAGAGATATCTTTTTTCTCAGATTGTTGAATACTTCCGCACTCTCATATTCAACCTGAGTCTTTACTTGCTCGCGAGCTAATCTCTCGAGCACAGTGATAAAGCGCGACCTACACTCTTAGCTTTTGCACTCTTCTTTCTCCTTCCCCAACGTTCTGACTTAAGCTTCGGAGTATTCCCACCCGGTAAATCTCCAGGAATCCTTCTTTTCCCTCTTCTCAGGTGTCGTCCGTTGTCAACAAGGAGCCAGTCAACAGCCAGCTAGGAGTGCCCGGATCGTGCCACAGCTGGATATGTTTTCACTATAGATCCAAGGATATATAGATGCCGATTTCCAGTCGGATCCAGATGATAGAAAGTCTACATCTAGATATGTTTTCACGATAGGATCGTGTGCTGTTTGCTGGAAAAGCAGCAAGCAGAGGTCCACTGCAGACTCCACGACCGAGGCCGAGTACATTGCCGCAAGTGAGGCTGCCAAAGAAGCCGTGTGGATGAAGAAGTTCGTTCACGAGTTGGGAGTAGTTCCATCCAGCACATCACCCATCCCATTGTTGTGTGACAACAATGGAACCATTGCTCAAGCTAAGGAGCCACGAGCCCACTCGAAGTCGAAGCACATCGAGAGGAAATTCCACGTACTGTGGGAGATTGTTGGTAGAGAGGACATCCTGATTCAGAAGGTAGCGTCAGCGGAAAATGTAACAGACCCATTGACGAAGCCACTATCACAGAAAGTGTTTGAGAAACACATGGAAAGCATGCGACTCCGTCTTGTACCTGATTGGACCTAAGTGCAAGTGGGAGCTGTTAGACAGTTTTGTATGCCCTTAGCTTCAATCAGAATGATGTACTTTATG
>NW_010729128.1:55074-85039 GCF_000365185.1 Nelumbo nucifera
TAGGAATGATAAATGAGCACATAAGCTTAATGGGCCTAAAGCCCATTTCGAACTGGACTATTTATTTAGTTAATAATGGGGCGAATTCTGAGATGGATTAGTAGATAGGATAGGGTCTTGACCCTATCCACTCAGAGAGTCCAGATCTGAATCACATTCAGATCTAGAAACCTCCTAGTGAGATTAGGAGAAAGCTAATCTAATCTGCATATAAGATAAGGGTTTGGATAAGCATTAGGAGGGCTGATCCAAATATGATTTGGATAAGCATTAGGAGCTGATCCTTTAGGATTAACAAAAGAAGAAGGGGGCGACAGCCTTGAGAAGACACATTCAGATCCTCTTTAGTGCTGAAATCAAGAAGGAAGAATTAAGCATCCCTGCAGAATTCTTTCTTGCCGCCTCCCTGTTCTTGCCGTCCTGTTTTGCCAGTTCGATCTCCACTTGTGGGAGAAGTCAAGATTTGATATTGACGTCAGTTCTTGGAGGAAGAATTGATAGGAAGCTGTGCTCACGTGCCATTCTGCTATTTCTTGCGAAGGACAGAGTTCTTGGAGAAGAACACTACTGATTTTGCTCCATCCTGCACTGTGCCATCTTAAGTGGGAGCAGTCTTTGTATCGTTCCTTGGGCGTGAACACCTTCGTTGGGGGATAATGTTTCTCCGTATCAGGTATAATCCTCTCCTACTCCTTTTGGTTCAGATCTAGTTCAGTTTATGGTTCAAGAATGATCATTGAAAATATGATTTTCTAAATAGGGAATGCGATTCCTAGTTGAAGGGAGAGAAAAAAATTTTGAAATTCGCCCCCTTATTCCGCAATCTTTGGGCGTCCATACGATGGATCTCTCATCCCTTCAGCAGCCCCCCGAAGAGAGACTAGTTCGGGGGATCATCCACGTCATAGTCAGAGGATCGATTATGGCGGGTTGCACTTCAGCAGCAGCTCGTGCATCAGCTCGTGAATCCGGCTGGGAAGAGCAGAACCCTCCAAAACGGCTGAGGACCGAAGACCCCATCTTCTTCACAAAGGACGATGCACGCGGGGTCCACTACCCCCATGACGATGCGCTCATCATAAAGTTGAGGGTCAATGACTTCGAAGTCCAGCGAGTCCTCGTTGATTCAGGCAGTTCGGCAGATATCCTCTTCAAAGTGGCCTTCGACAAACTCCAGCTTCAGGAGAGCGACCTAAAGCCCACAAACACTCCCCTGGTTGGCTTCAGTGGAGAGGAAATTCGGCCCCTAGGAAGAGTAACAGTACTTGTGGAAGTTGGCACCTGGCCTAGCATTGTAAGGCTCAACCACGACTTCTTGGTGGTCGCGACCCCCTCCCCATACAATGCCATAGTAGGTCGGCCGATTACCCATGCCTTACGGGCTGTGGTGTCCACCTACTACTTGGCCATGAAGTTCCCCACGGACTTCGGTATCGGGGTAGCGCGGGGTGACCAGTTTGAGTCCCGCAAGTGCTATGTTGCCGCCCTCAAGGGAAAAGCCAAGGTGGCCGATGACCTCGAGCTAGAGTAACCTGCGGAGCAGAGCGAGGAGCGAGCTGCGCCTACGGAGGAGACTGTCTCCATTCCGACCTCGGTAGAGGATCCTACCCGTACGCTTCAGATCGGCGCTTCCGTCGAGGAGCCCCTGTGGTCTGAACTAGTATGCTTTTTACTTAAGAATTTAGATGTTTTTGCTTGGTCCGCTGTAGAAATGCCCGGCATAGACCCCAGCATTATAACTCATAAGCTTAATACTGATCCTGTAGTTAGGCCTGTTAAGCAAAAGAAATGCAACCTAGCCCCAGAGCGGTGGAGGGCAGTCGACGAGGAGGTTGGGAAGCTCCTTGTAGCCGATTTAATCAGGGAAGTCCATTACCCAAGCTGGGTGGCCAACCCCGTTCTGGTGAAAAAGGCTAACGGTAAATGGCGCATGTGCATCGACTACACCGACTTGAACCGAGCTTGCCCAAAGGACTACTTCCCACTCCCCAGGATTGACCGCCTAGTGGACGCGACCTCGGGGCATGAGGTGCTGAGCTTTCTAGACGCCTACTCGGGCTACAATCAGATCAGGATGGACCCAGCAGACGAGGAGAAAACTACCTTCATAATCGAGCTCGGCATGTACTGTTACAAGGTCATGCCCTTCGGGTTAAAAAATGGCCGGGCGACCTTCCAAAGACTTGTAAATAAACTGTTCGAGCCATTAATTGGCCAAAAGGTGGAATATTATGTAGACGGCATGGTCGTCAAAACCCAACTTTCTTGTGATTTAATACAAGACTTGAACTTAGTTTTTGAAATTCTGCGTAAATTCAGTATGAAGTTGAACCCGAATAAGTGTGTGTTTGGAGTTGCTTCATGTAAATTCTTAGGGTATATTGTGAACTGGCATGGCATCGAGGCCAATCTAGACAAGATAAATGCCATCTTAGATATGAGACCACCTCGGAAAGTGAAGGAGGTTCAGAGGTTGAACGGCAGGATAGCCGCTCTGAGCCGCTTCATGTCCAAATCGGCAGACCGCTGCCTACCTTTCTTTAAGGCAATGAAAAGCAAATGGTTCAAATGGACCCAAGATTGTCAGCCCGCGTTTGACAAGCTCAAAAGGTACCTCGCCAGTATTCTGGTTTTAACCCGGCCCGAAGAGGGCAACGTTTTAGAGCTATACCTCTAGGCCAGCGATGATGTGGTCAGCTCGGTACTAATAAAGGAAGTAAATCAGCTCCAACAGCCTATCTACTATGTTAGTAAAGTGTTTCAGGGAGCAAAGACAAGATATCCAGAGATAGAAAAATTGGCCTACGCACTGGTTATCGCAGCTCGAAATCTTCGCCCATATATCCAAGCTCATACTGTTGTCGTCCTCACCAACAAACCTCTGAGGCAAGTCTTACTCAAGCCCGAGGTCTCCGGTCGACTGACGAAGTGGTCCATTGAGCTCAACGAGTACGATTTCCAATATAAGCCACGAACTGCTATTAAAGCCCAAGCCTTAGCAGATTTTGTTGCAGAATGCACTTTCGGCTCCGAAGTCCCTAGGCCGGTTGAGCACAAGGCCCCCAGCTCGGGCAAGCCCGAAACTCCTAGGCCAGTCGAGTTTGAGCACCATGAGGTTGCAGCCAGTGCGACATCTCTCCTATTTAGGCCGAACGCGAACTGGGATGAGGAGCCCTGGATCCTTCACATAGATGGCTCCTCGAACCAGTAGGGCAGCGGAGCCAGAATAGTCCTGCATGGCCCAAGTGGCACAAAGTTGGAGTACGCACTGCGCTTCGAGTTCGCGGCATCCAACAATGAAGCAAAGTACGAAGCGTTGATAGCCGGGCTAGCTCTAGCCAAAGAAATGAAAGCCAAGCACATTATCATCTACAGCGACTCCCAGCTCGTGGTCAATCAGGTCACAGGAGAATACGAAGCTCGTGAACTGACTATGATTGCTTACTTATCCAAAGTACAGGAGGCCCTGCTCAACTTCCAGTCATACTTCATCAGGCAAATCCCAAGGTCGCAGAACGCTGAGGTCGACGCCCTATCCCGGTTGGCCAGCACCAGTGATAACACCATGAGGACCGTGTACGTGGAGGACATGCCTCGGCCTAGCATTCTTGGGGGGGCAGAGGAGGTCGCTCTCGTCGTTCAAGTAGAGCCCAGCTGGATCGACCCACTCGCAAGCTTCCTGGTACACGGGACCCTCCCTGCGGACCGCAATGCCGCTAGAAGGGTAAGCGTCAGTCGGCCAAATACGTCATAATAGACGAACACCTGTCCCAAAGATCCTACACGCTCCCCTACCTACGCAGCCTGCAACCTTCCGAAGCAGAGCTTGTACTCCACGACACTCATAAAGGCCTGTGCGGAGGACACTTGGGGGGCAGGGCCCTCACCCAAAAAGCACTACGACAAGGGTACTACTGGCCAACAATAAAATAAGACGCCACCGAACTTGTTAGAAAATGCGACAAGTGCCAGAATCATGCCAACATCCATCATCAGCCCGCTGCTGGCCTCAAATACCTCACAAGCCTGTGGCCTTTTGCACAATGGGGTATCAACATACTTGGGCCGTTCCCACCAGCGACAGGCCAGAGGAAGTTCCTAGTGGTAGCAATGGATTATTTCACCAAGTGGATAGAAGCTGAACCTCTTGTAACAATTACAGCCCGAAATGTCCAGAACTTCTTTTGGAAGAACATAGTGTGCTGCTTTGGCTTACCTTAGGTGCTAATCTCTGACAACGACAAGTAGTTCAAGGACATAAAATTCCAGAACTGGTGTCAAGACATGGGGATACGACAAAACTTCACTTCAGTCGCACACCCTCAAGCGAACGGTCAAGTAGAGGTTACGAACAAAGCTATTCTTCGCGGACTGAAAGCATGCCTAGATCAAGCTAAAGGACTATGGGCAGACGAGCTACCCAGCGTTCTATGGGCCTACCGAACCATAGAGAAGACCGCCACAGGAAAAACTCCCTTCAACCTCACTTATGGCACCGAAGCAGTCATCCCAGTTGAAATCGAGATTCCCTCGTTACGACTAGAAGCATACGACGTTAAGGCAAATGAAGACGAGCTATGTACCAACCTCGACCTACTCGACAAAGTAAGGGACCTCACATATATCAGGACTACAGCTTAACAACAAAGAGTAACTCGGTACTATAACGCCAGGGTCAAGAAGTGGAACCTCCGTGTTGGCGACCTGGTCCTTCGGAAAGTTATGGTACCTGAGCCCGACGTTGGCAAGCTCGGACCGAATTGGGAAGGACCTTACCGAGTGAAACGAGTTCTCGGGGAAGGAACATACGAGCTCGAGACCCTCAAGGGAAACAAGTACCTCGGACATGGAATATTGTCAACTTAAGGCAATATTACCTATAACTACTGAGTAGACCATGAGTCACTCCCAGAGCCTAAGGGCCAAAATGTCGAGCTAACACGACCTCAGCGCGATGAAACCAATCGCCTCTATGGCATGGGCGAACTACTGAGTAGACCATGAGTTACTCCCAGAGCCTAAGGGCCAAAATGCCGAGTTAACACAGTCTCGACGCAACAAGACCCAATCGCCTCCATGACATGGGCAAACTTCAAGGGCAGACTATGTCATCCCCTCAGCCTAAGGGCTAAAACACCGAGCTAACAAAAGAACTCAGCACCAGGAAAGACTTAGTTGCTTCAGTGGCGAAGGCAAAGTATGAAATATCAGAGGCGTTGGCAGCTCGGGTCCAAACCCCATGAAGCATGGCTCGTCTCAGCACATTGGTTGAACCAAAGTATAGGCAACAAACGTGTAGTTCAGGCATACATGGTGACCACTTCGCGGTATACTATAGAGATGCCTTAAACATAACTGTCGAAAGGTCTTATTGTAGGCATATAGCCCTAACAGCTCAAAGTTATGAGATCGCTTTAGCGAAAACAAAAAGAGCATACCTTACTTGGAAGAAAAAGGAAATTTCATTATGTCTCAAAAAAAAAAACAAACATCAAAACAACAACCGAGCTAAAAGGCTCAAAAAAGTCTGATAGAAAATAAAAGGGCACAACCGCCCAGCAAACGATCCTTTCAAGACCGGGTTTATGGCACCCGAGAGCCACCAGAAGTCAAAGAAGATGATCAAATGCTGCTGAAGCCTCAGGGATCCGCCTCCTTGTCCTCATCCTCCGGAGAGTCAGGCTCCTCTTCCTCCACTTGGTCCTCTATCTCGGGAGACAGACCCTTCATAGTGATGCCATCGAGGTTGAGCCCAGAGAATTTCTTCCGGACCAACCACCGGCAGAGCTTGAACCCAGAGCGGTATGAACTTGAGCCATACTCTACTTGGATGTCATGATATTCCTGGGAGTCTTTGAAGTCCCAGACCGCCTTCTCTCGCTCAGCCTCCACCATGTTGTCGAAGTTCTAAGTTCGGTCCAGAAGAGTGGACTCCAAGTCTTGAACCTTTTGGCGAAGGAGCTCCCTCTCCGCTGCCACCCTCGATGACTCCTCCCTGTAGCGCGCACTCTCTTCCGAAAGCTTGGCAATCTGTGCCTCTTGGTCTTGGACGAGCAGCTCCTAGGACTCACTCCCCTTGTGAGTATGAAGGAGCTCACCCCGAGTCCGGTCGAGCTCGCCCTGGAGCTTCTGAATGTTGACCTTCTGGTTACGAGCATCGCAGGAGTGGACATGCGTCTGGAGGGCCATGGCGTGTATGGTGGTGTTTACCTGCCAACAAGAGACTTGAGTCAAAGGACAACAAAAGGGAAGGAAAGACGAAGGAGAAGAGAAGGACCACTTACCACCATACAGTGAGAGGCGGCAAGTGCAGCAAGATCCCTAGGCTCCATCGCCCCCCACTTAGCAACCTCTTCATTGTAGATCACTCTCCGGCTCCTCCGACGAGCCACAACGAAGTCATTTACGCCCTCCCAATTCCCCATTGGGAGCTGTGGGTAGGAAAATGACTGAGAAGAACTTAGGGGGACTACCCCTTGCTGCGGGAGCTCGCCCTCCTCGAGGCTGGCCCGCCAGCACCTCCTTCGGATGGGGGTGGCGGAACTTCAGGCGGCGGAGAGGTGAAGCCTGGCTCAGCAGACCCGAACTCGGTACCCCCCAAGGGGGGAGTTTGGTCGGGGCGCGGCCTCTTCACTTTGCGCCTCTGGTTGCTTGAAAGAAGACGACGCGAGTCAACACCAGACATGATGGCTGCCAAGTAGTCCGAACAGAGGAAGCCTACTGATGCCCAGGACAACATCGTTTTTTGAGTTTCAGAGTCTAGCTCGACCCCGGAGTCCTGGACAGCGCCCCTCCAAGAAGTAGGGAAGGGGCACCCCTCAGGGTTGCGGACCAAAAAATAATCCCGCTTCCAGGCGGGAATTTTATTCGGTAGCTCGTGTAAGAGCTTGTAGCCACGGTGGGGGGAGAGGTAGTAAAGACGCCTCTCCGGTGGAGCCCCGGGGGTAGCATTCTTTATATAGAGAATAGCGGAAAAGATGTCAAGGTCCAAAGGAAGACAGTATTCACAACACAAGGATATAGTCCCAACCATGTTCTGAATGGCACTGGGATGAAGCTGATCAATAGTGACGTTAAAATGGTTTAGCACCTCCACTATCATGGGGTGCAGGGGGAGACGCAGGCCAGCCTCGAGCTGCTCCTGGTAGATGACTATCTCGTTGGGGCCGTGCTCCCATGGAAAGTTACCGGTGGGAAGGCAGTAGACAAGGTCCCCAGGAAGGTGGAAATAGCTGATTAGAGACCTAAGTCTCCTTACTGTCATAGAGGAAGGGCCGAAGGTATCGGGCTCCCTTCCCCGGGAAGTGGAGGCTCCGTCACCGGAGGTCTCCCGAGCCCCTGGGACATGTTCCCAAGCTCCCCCCGAGCCCGAGGGAGCATCATCATCCTGGTCACTGCCCCGGTGGTGAGTATGGTACGGGTACCCAGACATGATTGATAGTGATCGAGACTCACCGGAAAAGATGGAACGAAGTAAACTGAGGAACTCGAGTAGACTTGACAGATGCGCGACCTCAGAATCCGAAGATAGCAAGATGGCGTGAGAGAAAGTGAGACCCAAAGGGCCCCCCTATTTATAGTCTCTGTGCCTCCGAATCAATGGCCCAAATTAAGGCAGATCTGACAATTCGCAGGTGTGCTGACCGCACGCCTTCTGAAACCGAAAAGCGATTGGCTGCACGTCTCCCATGATTGAGGTAACAATGGCTGCACAACATCCGAAGTTAGGAGCCACCTCAGCACATTTTCGAAATATGAAAGGTCAAAAAATCTCCCGATTCCCGCGAACGCATTTAATGTGAGCAGTCAATCAAGTTTGAATTTCAGTCAAATCAGTCCATCGTACTTCATGAACTCCTTGCTCTAAGGCAACACTCTTAGCTCGAGGAGTGGGGGGCAATTGATGGAGGATGATTTGACCCGACATATGAAATGATGACACGTGGACCTGACTCAGCACGGGCAACAACTCAACATCATAGCCTGATCATGGCTAAGTAACGAGCCCATAGAGCAGCTCGCTATATCATAGTTCATTGTAGGAGGAGCTCGCTACAACACAAGCTCCGGGTCCCCCGAGCTACCCAGAAGGGGACACTCTAAGACTACTTCAGCTCGCGAGCTAGGGAAACCAGCTTGCTCCAACCCCTAAGCGGATAAGTCACCCTAGAGAACAACCTTAGTAAGGGTAACCCCGAAGTATTCCTAGGCTCGCTACAAAGTAGCTCGCGAATGAGCAGCGCGGACGTTCCTCAGGAAGCTTCTACCTGACAAACTGTATCGATCAGACTGCGCCACGTCTCTTAACTGACAACGCAGTCCCTATCCTTTCGACAGTCTGCACCCACGTCTCTCAGTAGGCAGAGGCGTGCCTGCCCCTTTAAGATGTGTCACTTATCCGAGCAAGAGGTACATTGTAACGATCACCTATGCAGCCCTGGCAGGTAGCGACTGCGATAGGAGCCCAGTGGCGGTTATGCCCGATTTGACAAGAACTCCCCTATAAAAGCCCTTGAGGCAAAGGAGAGAAGAGAGATCTTTTTTCTCAGATTGTTGAATACTTCTACACTCTCATATTCAACCCGAGTCTTTACTTGCTCGCGAGCTAATCTCATGAGCACAGTGATAAAGTGCGACCTATACTCTTAGCTTCGCACTCTTCTTTCTCCTTCCCCAACGTTCTGACTTAAGCTTCGGAGTATTTCCACCGGGAATCCTTCTTTTCCCTCTTCTTAGGTGTCATCCATTGTCAACAAGGAGCCAATCAGTAGCCAGCTAGGAGTGTCCGGATCGTGCCGCATCATGTACGTGCACAGAAAGAAAATAAAAAGCAGATAGCAATAAAGACAGAAAGAAGAGAGAACACCAGATTTACGTGGTTCAGCCAAAATGCCTACGTCCACGGGCAGCAACTCGGAGCTTCCTTCTATAAATAGGGGAAAATACAAAGATGGCCTTACCAAGTCACACTACCCGACACAATACACCCAAACTCAATACTCCTCTCAACACACTGTATACACTATACACTGAAATGAAATGGAGTATGTGTTCTGAAATACATAGGAGGGACCCCTATTTATACTTGAGCTGAGGGGTATAATGGGGTTTTTAAAAAAAATTCTTCATAGTTAAGCAAACCACGTTCGGTGGTTTGCAAATGGTGTGCCACCGAACAAAATAGTGGGCTCAGTTCGGTGGGCCACCGATTGCAAATTCGGTGAGCCACCGACTGGCCCACCTTTTATGCTTTTCAACATTCTCCCACTTGAAGACAATTTTCATAGTAAAGAAACTTGCTCGAGAATAGTTACCGATCATCTTTTGCTATGTGGCTTCAAGTCCCAGAGATGTTCTACACCAGATGAACTTCTCTCTTGTCACCGGTCTGTCAATATATCAGCAACGTTGTTGCTAGTGTGGATCTTCTGTAATGAGATCTGCCATCCACATAATCAACTAGTTTTAAGCTTTGGCCACTATAACAAATGGAGATTTCAAAAGTACCCTTCAAATACCGAAGGATTCTCTTCACCGCAGTCCAATGATCTCTTCCTAGATTTGCCATAAACTTACTGACTGCTCCCACTGCTTGTGCAATATCTAGTCTGGTGCACACCATGAAAAACATAAGACTCCCTACTGCTGATGAATATGGTATGTGGGACATCTTTGTCTTCTCAGCTTCAGTGCTAGGTGATTGTTCCGAAGACAACTTGCAACCAACAGAAAATGGGATACTAACTGGTTTGGAATCTTGCATGTTGAAGCGCCGCAAGACCCTTTGAACATAACTCTTTTGAGTTATCCAGACTTTCCTGTTCTTTCTATCCCTATATACTATCATCCCAAGAATCTGATTAACCGCCCCCAGATCCTTCATGTCAAACTCCCTAGCTAAACGAGCTTTCAGTGTTAAGATACTTCCTTTATTAGTACCTGCAACTAGCATGTCATCAACATATAACAGCAAAATAATGAAGTGATCATTACCAAAGTATGTGTAGGCACAATGATCTGCTTCGCATTTGCTAAAACCCAAGCTCACAATGAAGGAATCAAACCGCTTATACCAACACCTTGGCGCCTGTTTTAGACCGTAAAGTGATTTGGTCAGCTGACAAACCAGATCCCTTTTGTCGTTCTCGACAAAGCCTTCAGGTCGAGTCATATAAATCTCTTCTTCAAGATTACCATGCAAGAATGCAGTTTTAACATCTAACTGCTCCAGCTCCAAGTCAAGTACTACAGCCATACTCAATAGAATACGAATAGTACTTAATCGAACAACAGGAGAAAATATTTCATTGAAGTCGATACCTGATTTCTGAGCATATCCTTTTACAACTAGTCGAGCTTTGTATCTTTCAATATTCCCACTAATGTCCTTTTTGAGTTTGTACACCCATCTACAACCAATGGCCTTTCAATTCTTATGTAGTTTGACTAAGTCCCAAGTTTTATTTTTCTTCAGAGCTTCCATTTCTTCCTCCATTGCCATTTGCCAATGACGAGCATTTGGACATTTGCATGCTTCCTGGTATGAACAAGGCTCGTGCTGTTTTGTAATGCAAGCATAAGCTGTTACATGATCCTAAAGCCAGACATGAGGTCTTGTAGCTCTCCTCGATCGACCTTGATCACCGTGATTCTCTCCTTCAAAATTGTCAATGTGCTCTTCAGGTACATCAACAGTTGTATCAATTTATTGCTCTTGAATCTTTTGAAAAGATTCCACTTCAATTTTCTCTGTTGTCTTAGAGCTTGATTCTTTCTACATCGAATCTTCATTGAAGACAACATCTCGGCTAACAACTATCTTGTGGGCAGTAGGATCCCACAATCTGTATCCCTTTGTACCTTCTGCATAGCCAAGAAAAATACACTTTTTGGACATTGCCTTTAACTTGGTCATTTGCTCCTTAGGAATCCAAACATAAGCATCACAACCAAAAGTATGTAGGAAAGAATAATTAATAGGGTTTCCTGACCATACCTCTTCTGGAATTTTGCAATCAAGTGTCGTAGTGGGATAGCGATTTACTAGGTAACATGTCATATTGACTGCTTCTGCCCAAAAGTACTGCTCCAGCCCAGCTGCACTCAACATGCTTCTAGCTCGATCCATAAGTGTAGGATTCATCCGTTCAACAACTCCGTTTTGTTGTGGAGTTCTTGGAACCGTATACTGTCTCAGAATGCTGTGCTCATTGCAAAAATCTTCAAATTCTTTCAAGGTATATTCTTTCCCATTGTTGGTTCTCAGACACTTAATTCTTTTTCCCTTTTGATTTTCAACTAGAGCTTTGAACTTCTTGAAATAGGAAAAAGTATCACTCTTCCGTTGGAGTAAATATACCCATACTTTTTTGGAGAAATCATCAATAAAAGAGACAAAGTATAATGAACCTCCAAGAGATTCCATAGTAGCTTCCCACGTATCAAAGTGTATTAGATCTAATACCTCTCTACTCCTAACTTTAGACTTGGGAAAACTAACTCTGTGGTGTTTCCCAAATAAACAATCTTCACAGAAATTCAAATCAGTAGATTTTAAACTAGGAAGTAGATTTTGATCAAGAAGTACCTTAAGTTCTTGCTTGCTCATATGACCCAAACGTCTGTGCCAAATCATGACGGAATCGGTCACAGCATTTGCAACGATGGCATCGCCGACCATGGTATCCCCGATCAAGTGGTATAACTTTCCTTGTAATTTGCCTTTTGCAATTACCATAGCTCTTTTACTGATCTTCAATTGGCCCTTTTCTCTAGAAAACTTGTAACCGTCTTCATCAAACTTTCCCAGTGACAGGAGACTCTTTCACAGTTTAGGAACATACCGTACACTAGAGATTGTACGAGTGATGCCGTCAAACATAGTAATTCTAATGTCTCCAATTCCCACTATTTTGGAAATTGGAAAGAAGCACCCGAATCTAATGTCTCCAATTCCCAATCTCTGCATGGCGTCATTTGGAAAGAAGCACCCGAATCTAATATCCAATTATGCTTTAAATTTTCACAAGAATCAATAGACAGTACCTCACCATCTTCTAATGAATCACTTCCTTCTACGATGTTTCCTTGGGAATTATTTGAAGTCGGATCTTTGTCAGAGTTGGGCCAATTTTGCTCTGCTTTGGGTTGCCGACAATCTTTTCGAAGGTGCCCCTTCTTACCACAATTCCAACACTTGAGTCCTTTCTTGTTGCCTCTTGACTTGGATCTCGTTTGATTTTTGATAGAGTCGTTTCTCTCATTCGATCTACCTCGTACCATTGTTGTGTCACCTGAAGAATTCTCACCAACTTTTCTACGAGATTCTTTTGTAAGCAACATAGAAATAGTAGATTCTAATGACAAATCTTTAGTATTGCTCAGATTCATTATCAAACTATCCCAAGAGTCTGTCATAGAACAAAGCAAAAGAGCAACCTTTTCTTCGTCATCAATACGTACCTCTACAACTGCTAATTTGCTTACGAGAGTGTAGAACTCATTCAAGTGTACTTGCAAAGAGGCTCCATTCTTCATCCTCAGATTGTAGAGTTGTCGTCGGAGAAAGATTTTGTTGGACATCGATTTCCCCTCGTAGAGACTTCATAACTTCTCCCATAAACCTTTGGCAGTGGTTTCCTCGGACACGTTGAATAGAACAAAATCTTCTAAAGCAAGAAGAATATCAGCCATGGCTATCTGGTTTTTCTTCTCAAAATCTCCGTCTTTCATATCAGTAGGCTTCTTCTCTTTTCCTTCTAAGGGAATTGCACAATCTTCTTTCACCAACACAGCATGCATATTCAGCTTTCAAATTGCATAGTTGGATCCGTTGAATTTTGGTATGTCGAACCGGGTAGAGCTCGAGCTCGCTATATTCAACACGTGCAATACCAAAACAGCAAATATAGATTTTGGCAGAATCCCGGAACAGAACCGTGTGGCTCTGATACCAATTGTTGGAATTGCACAGCGGAAATAATGTATTTTGTACATGCACAGAAAGAAAATAAAAAGCAGATAGCAATAAAGAAAGAAATAAGAGAAAACACCAGATTTACATGGTTCGGCCAAAATGCCTATGTCTATGGGCAGCAACTCGGAGCTTCCTTCTTACTATAAACAGGGGAAAATACAAAGATGACCTTACCGAATCACACTACCCAACACTCAATACACCCAAACTCAATACTCCTCTCAACACACTGTATACACTATACACTGAAATGAAATGGAGTATGTGTTCTAAAATACATAAGAGGGACCCCTATTTATACTTGAACTGAAGGATATAATAGGGTTTTTTAAAAAATTTCTTCATAGTTAAGCAAACCACAATCGGTGGTTTGCAAATGGTGTGCCACCATTCAATATGGTGTGCCACCGAACAGAATGGTGGGCTCAGTTTGGTGGGTCACCGATTGCAAATTCGGTGAGCCACCGATTGGCCCACCTTTTATGCTTTTCAACATTTTAAGTCAAAATGGGCTATCCATTCAAACGGACGGTTAGACCGTTTGACTCAAAAACCGATAGTCAGAATGGCTCTATATCCAATCCAATTTTTAAAACCTTGGCTCAAACAATCGACAACTAGCTTCGAATCTCCCCTGGTTTCAATTATGATTGTTTTATCTGAAAAACTTGTGGCTATCTAAAAAACCTCAAACGCAGCCCAAGCTTTCAGTGGTAGAAGCCAAAGACTTGCAAAAGAAACTCAAAACATTGCCAATACCATCACAATCTCTACTTGGCTTCAAACAAGCATCAAAATTAATCTAATTGCACTTGGGAGATCTCCATAATACTTTAATCTATGTTTTTGAGTTCAGGTTTGGACACAGAGAGTTCATGAAATTAGTAATAGCGTCTTCAAGATGTGACCAGAGGAAGAACAGAGACAGAGTCAATCTCACCAAACGACGACTCTTGAAATGAACAGGTCGGGCTAGGAATCTAAGTTTCAAGCGTGATCAAATTTGTTTAGCAACGGGGCATGTATATATTCTTGAAGCAAAGTGCAATTCGGCAAAACAAAGTTTGTCAGACTTCAAATTCATCAGTACGTCAGAATTCACAGATAGTAGGAGCATACCTCAATTCCAGATCCATTCTACAACTCTTAATGTTATGTCTGCCTTTTGAATTCTTTATTTACCCGCGTAATTACCTCTGAATCAAGTTGAGAAAACCCCAAGACAAAATTTTATAATGATTTGTAATGGAAGTATAAGGCTTAGGCCAGTGATATGTACCCAATTCATATTCAGCTTTTGGGTCTGACCTGAGAATATAACAAGTTATGTAGTTTGGGATTTTATTTTATTATGTCTCCTTTTGGCTCGAAACAAAATCCGAGAGATTTTGCATATTTTAGAGTTTAAGGGTTTTTTGTGAGAGAGGTTGTGCACAAATTTATAATCTTCATTGTTATTTCTATAGTAGATTTCTGCTCCTACGCCCATGAACATAAGCTATAAACTGAACCACAAATCTGTGTGTTTTTTGTTCCTTCTCTTTATCTCTGTTCTCTCTTCATTTTATTGTCTCATTCCAATCTTCGTTTCTGGATTTTTCATAACACTTAAGAGTTACATTTGTTGCACAATTCAAAATAGGACTTCGGATGCTTTATCTAATAATGATAGTACATCAAGTCGGCGTTTGGGTTATCTTATTTGCATGATGAGACATAAAACAAGGGCCAAACCCAAATCATGGTCTTATCTGCAACAGAGAGCTTGACCAATACAGGTTAATTCCTAATCTTGCAGCCCAGATTAACTAAAATTAAAGCTCTCACATGCTGTTTTGCACATTAAAATGGATCTGTTGTGCTTCCATCAGAAACGGCACCGCCTTGTAATCTTCCTCTCAGTAAGCTTTTCTCCGCTGTCACCATCGATCTCTTCTAAGATCCTGGCCTTGTCCTTAGCCAGAATTGAATCCGTGTGGCCAAAACTAATATAGTGACCTGAGGCTACATCGGTGCACTTTTGTCTATGTTAACGGTCATTCTGATCTTGTTGATCACTTCCACAGTTTTCTTTACATACTCGTAATCAGAAGCTGCTGATGCCGGAGATGCTGGAGAAAGCACTGTTAGAGTCAAGATTCCGACAACCAACACAAGAAATTCTCGATGGCCCAATTGGGGGCTGATTACTGAAGGGGCATATATTAGAAGGGTTAGTGGTGGACTTGGTGGCTTTGGATTGGAGAAGGGCGAGTGGTTTAGGTTTGGTGGATGGAATTATAAGAGCTGGGGAAGACATAGTAATCTCTCTCGAACGGGTTAAGAGACAAAGGTTGTGTTTGGTATCATTGCCATTTCAGGCTGAAACGTTTTCAGTATAGTGTGGGTGGTGCAAGTTTCAATGGTTAGAGGAGAAACCTGTTTGGTTAATACTGGCTGAGTTTGAAAAAATTATAAATGCAAATATATACTGTGCAAATACATACAAAATAATGTAAAATATAAGGCTGTACACTACATATTTATATTGTACTCCTTCCAAACTGAGTCTTAATGTTTATAGTCTCAACATCAATGCTGACTAGGCCTTTATAGGAGATATGTGTTTGGTATGTCCTGTTCTAAGTTAAAGTGTTTAATTAAACTTTTTAATTCTATGTAACACCAATCACACTTTCAAATATTATCAATCTAATTGACAAGAATTTTCCAAATCCAGGATTTCATCAAATTTTATTTTTCTTCAATATGACATCAATAACGTTGAAGTGTTGTATGATACACGTTGCACCATATCACTTCATCACCATGCCACATCAGATGACAGGCAACTGCCATATCAACTAAAACATTGAGATGCAATGACTATGGGGGGAAACCTTAATTTGACGTTTCCTCCGACGCCCTCTTGTTGTTATTTTCAGATAAAACGTTTTTTGATTGTTTTGAATTAAAACAGTCTCAACCAAATAAAAAATTTCCATTGCAATTCAAAACGCCTAGGTGGCGTTGATGTGATAGGATTTCAGCTGGAAACAACAATGATACCAAATATACCCAAAGTGTGAAGGGATGGAGTTTGTAGATGTTAGGGGAAGAGGGGGGTTATTAGGTGCCACGTGGGCTTATTGTCTTATCAAATTAAGGTATAGTGGATAACAAAGGCGATGTTTGGTATTGATGTCGTTACCCTAGAAAACTATGCCACATCAGAAAAAACGTTGCCCTAGAAAACTATGCCACATCAGAAAAAACGTTGCCCCAAAAACGATCTCATGTTTGGTTCCATTTTTCTAGGAAAACATTGCCCTAAACCATGCCTTGAAAATCGGGAAGGCATGGTTTGAGGAAATGTCTAATTCAATGTTTTCTGAGGTTCCAGCCCAGCCAATGGTACAATGACGTGGCACCAATGTGGCATCATTTGAAGTGCTGGATAATGTAGACCAATGCTGAAACAGTTATATAGCATTGGTACCAAACAAAACCAGTGTTGTTTTCCCAGAAAACATCATATGTGGCAACATCTGTGCCAAACAAAAAAGGGAGCCATTTTTTAAGAAAAATGTGCAATAGACCCTCATCCATACATCACCGTTTTCTCAGAAAATGGCTCTGAAGCAACAACGTACATTGATGCCAAACACTTACAAAATGTCCCATGAGATATCACACAAAGGCCTCGTTTGCTTTTCAAGAAGTTACTTATCCGGGTATAAGTGAATTTACACATATTCTTTTATTTTTCAAGTAAATAAGAAAATGACCATTTTATCCATAAAAAGTCATTATTACAAGGGGCAGTTTTGTCCCATCCAAGTGTTGACAACTTTCCTCCCCGGTGAAAAAATTACTTATCCACCTAGGAGATGGGCATTACTTACCCGAGTAAGTGATACCTAGGGAAAATAAATTTTTCATGAACCTCGCATAAATCTGAAAAAAGAACATAATATCTTGAATGGTGTTCGGAAGTTTGATAGGCCCACAAGATAGTGGGTTTTGAACCACACCACACCATTTTTTATGTGTTCGGTATAGGTGTGGTGTGGTTCGAAACTCAACGTCTCGTGGTCTTCACCACACCACACCCAATTTCTGAACTACAGTTATATCTCGTGGTCTTAGCCATGCTACAGGGATAGTTTGTTTGATTGTCTAGCTCGAATCTCAGACCTTACCCATTGAACTTTGTTTTATTTAACTGCATTTTGTCCTAACTCTGTTCTTGTATCCTCTTATATGTCTTGGGTCAAACTATGTTTTGTTTGACTGTGTTCCCTCCCTAGTGGTGACAATTGGGCGGGTTGAGTTGGGTTTGGTTTGGGTTGAGTTTCAACCCAACCCATTTAACCTTCCAACCTGTTAATGAATCAGTTATATAAAATTAAATGCGTTGGGTTCAACCCAAACCCGCTTTAACCCAATCCAATCCGTCCAAACCCATTAATCTTATATTTATGTACTTAAAAGAAAAACTAACTCCTTTTTAACAAATAAGTTAGTCATAGCTTAATGGTAATAGTATTTGCTATTTACACAAGTGATGGAGGTTCAAATCACATTACATGCATGTTATTTTTATACAAGCAACAAAGCCATTTAACTATGTTCAGGGATTTGACGAACCACATAGGTTCAAACCGGTCAGACCAACATGAACCATTCAATTGGATTGTCTTTGAGGTAATCACATCAAGTTCAAGAGTGGTTGAACCGTTTAGATCTGGGTCAGTCCGATCGGACTAGACCCCACCCGAACCGGTTCAGTCTGGTCGGACAAAACCCGATCGGACCAGATTTAGTCCAGTCGGACCAAACCCCAACCAGACCGGACGGACCGGTTCAGTCAATGGTGGATTGACTTGGGTTGGCTCATATCAGGTTTGTGCTTGGGTTTGGGGCCGAAGCGGGTCAAAAGAAGTAAATCGGACCGGGCAAAGCAAGCGGGGTGGTTTAGGGTTCGGACCCCACCCGGTCCCACCCGTTTTGGATTCGGGTTGGCCCGGATAATCTTGCACCAGGTCGAACCGGGCTGTGTGAACAATGGTTGGGCCGGACGACCCAAACCGAGTAAAGCAAACGGTACCGAGCCATCCCGTCCGAGGTCTATTTCGGATTCGGGTCGATCTGAATCGGTATATGTTGGATCGGGTCAGACCACATTGAACTGCTCCAGACTTGGGTCAAATTGATTTGGATTTATGTTGGGTGAAGTGTGTTGATTCAAGACAAAACTAAATTTAGTCAATAATTAATAGAAAATTAATACATTAATTATAAATTATTTAATTCAAATGAAGAAAAAAAAAGGCTAAGGAATTAATATTAATGTTTGTAATGGTTAATCCAACGGTTATCCACAACCCAACCCAAACCCAACCCATTTAAATGGGCGGATTGGATGACGCGTTGATCACACAACCCACCAAGTAAATGGGCAGGTTAGATACTGGGTGGGTTGGGTGAAAAATTGCCACCCCTATCCCTCCTTGAATAAAGCTCCAATAGTTGTCTGTTGGGTAATGTCTAACAAACGTTGGAAAACATCTAACAGGCAGCAAAGCTCTATGTTTCACCCCTAAATGAAGCACAAATGAAGAGGATTTTGTTTGTTTTAACCAATCCAATAGATGTTATATTTTCTTATATGTCTTGGGTGTATTAATTATTGTCTTAATAATTTTATTATTAGTAATGTTTTTTAATTTTTTGATCAATATTATTTTTTAACTTTGTTTTTTAATTTTTTAATTTAAATTTTCTTATTTTTTTTAAATTCTCTTATACTTTTTATTATTATTTTCTTGATTTTATCATCAATATTAATTATTATTTTATAGTAATTTTTTAATATTTGATCAATATTAATTTTTTAGCTTCTTATTTTTATCAATATTAACTTTTTATATTTTAATCTTCTAATATTTTGTTTAATTATTATTTTTCTTAATTTTAGTATCAATATTAATTATTATTTTATTAATTTTATTATTAGTAATGTCTAATTTTTTATCAATATTAATTTTTAACTTCTTAATTTTTGTAATTTTTTATATTTTTAATTCTCTTACTTTTTTTTTAATTATATTACTTTTCATTTTTATCACATGTTAAATTAATTGGTATCATTGATTTGCATTTTGCTTAAAAACACAAAAAAAATATTACTCTTGATTGATAGCATAGATTACCTCGCATTGTTCATATGAGATACATGGAATCAAAGTACAAAGTGTGGCCTGAACCACACTACACCTTGCAAAACGCCTATGTAGGTGTGGTGTGGTTCAGGCTACCAAATTTTGACCACAGTACAGAACGCCAATCATGTTGTAGAGTGGTGTGGTCTCAGCCACACCACATGTGCAGTGTGGTTGAGAAAACAACATCCAATTTCTAAACCACAGTACAGAATGCCCCCTTGGTCAATGAGAACCAAAATCCCATTGACCAATTTCCCCCCTCTCAAAATTCAAAAAACAAATGGGCCCAAAGAGTAGAATGGCTACTTAAAATGTTCCTAGATCTTCTCAAGTAGAAGTACCGTTTGGACTTTCGAAGGGTTTTATCGTTGCTGCCTTTGGCTTTGTATGGTAGGACCCACCGGGAAAGCCTATTAGCAATGTTTGGTTAAAAGCCTATTTCAAGAAGTTACTAAAATAAAGTTCACTGAAAATAGCCAATTTTTGGTTGAACAACAGAGTATTTGGACTTTCCAATTTTTTTACCAAACATGACTTATAGGGTCCGTTTTAGACCTATCTCACAAAGTCAGCTGCTACATGAAAACTCTCCCAAATGGGCATTTTGGAAGGGCTCAAGATTTGATTCAACTGTTTTCATTGAGCCGCTTGGAAGAAGATATTAAAAGGAGATTTAATACCCCAAACCGAAATGTATTTTAGCTTACCGGAATTTTTACAAACATAACTTGTAGCCCACCTTGCAAACCTAGAAGCCACAACATGAAATCTCTCCTAAATAATACTTATCTAAACTATATATAAAAGTGTGAATGCATTGTGAAACTTTTTTTAGATTTAAATTACCCTATATTTTTTTGTTTGAAAAAGGGTATAAAAGTTATTTTATTATAGCTTTATTGTCAACTTTAATGGCTACTATAGTGGTCATATTTGTGTATTTAATTCATCTCTAATTGTAAGAGTTGAAAATGTAACTTCAATTATTACTTTCCACCTCATTAAGTCTTATGCTTAGTGTATTAAATCCCATTTTTCTCTTATTAAATCCTATATTTTTAAGTTATTTTTCACTAATAAATGCTACTAATCAGATCTACGTTAATTTTTTAACAATATAAATCCATATATTTTAAAACTGACTCAAAAACAAAACCATTCTTTATCCAATTTCTAGCTAAGCAATTCAACCATCCGAATCAGTTTTATCAACCTATGAAGTCTTAGTTAGGTAAACAATTTTTTAAAATAGAAATAAATAGAGAAATTTACAAAAAAAAATGTAGAAAAAATAAGTGTAATAAACAATAAATTATTTTTATTGATAATAAAAATGAAATACATAATTTAGAACTGACCAAAAATTAATAATAAATAATTCAACTCGTGGGTTAAATGTGTTAATTAACCTTTAATGCCATAAATAAATAATGAAAATTATGACAAATTCTTAATCTATCCCTACTGTTTAATTAATTGACAAACTCTACCTTTATTGTTCGTATATTGTCTTAAAGTACCCCTAATGTTTCTCAATTGACTAATTACTCCCCTACCATTAGGGTTTTGTCACAATCTATTATAATCTGTTCACATGCCACACCACATGACTATTATATTTTGAGAAAATGATAATAATACCCTTATCTTCAAGCAAATGCCGATGTTCATCATGAAATGTGGGAGTGTCGGTGCCTACCATTTTAGTCCGAAAGACAGTAATACCGATTACGGATCTTCTCAAAGGCGAGGTGAGAAATTGTCTGTGAGAATGCAACCTCCGAGGTGTGAAATTGCTTGTGTGAGGCTAGGGAGAGAGAGAGAGAGGCCATGGCTGGTTACTGTCATTGCTGATTCTGCTACTGCTGTGGAGATGTTATGGATCTAGCTCCAACTTCTCTAGAACCAGTAGAGGATGATGCGTAAACATTCCAATGACTATTAAACTCCTGCAGAAGGAACAAGTGATCGAACGAACTGCAAGGGTGTTGGGTGAAGTAGAGCCACAGAGGAGTCGTGTTTTCATGTATGTTTGACTCTGTGGTGCATTGCTGCTTCGATTTAGGTAGAGGGATAACTAGAATGATAATGGATGAAGATTAAAGAGAAAATTGGAGTTTGAGCGAAGATGACTGTATGCGGTTTTTTAGATCTTCTGGTTCGGTGGCAAAATAGGGGGCCGGAGATGAGAATGAGATGGCTTGCAGTCATCAGAAGCAACTCGTTGCAACCTACGGTGCTGGGGGTGCTTGTTGCAGCTCTAACGCAGCTCTCACCTCTACAAACAACCAATGAGATACAGATCTGCCGTTGCAACTTCTCTCTCTCCCCTGTCACCGGCCGGCCCTGTTTTGCTCTTCCATTTCTTCCTCTCTCTCTCTCTCCCCCCGTCACTGACTTCAGCCGTCCCTGTTTTTCTCTCTCATTTCTTCCCCCCCTCTCTCTCTTAGCTCACCTCAGCTCGTCAGAAGCAACTTGTTGCAGCTCTAACCTATGGTGGTGGCCCTTTGCAAACAACCATTGAGATACAGATCTGCCGCTGCAACTTCTCTCTCCCCTTGTCACCGACCGGCCTCTCCTTTTACGAACCTCTTAAACCACCCGATTTTGTCTTGCTTTTGAAAAAAACCGGCACAAATACGAACAAAAGGGCATTGTCTTTGAGCTCAGCCCATTCTCTTGACTCAAGCAAAATGGTTTGGACCGTACAAGAGAACAGTTAATCAGGTCCTATCATCAGCGGCATTTCCATCCGGCCATGCCGGTGTTGGCTGTGCAATGCAGGTCATCGGGTTCGACATTGTGTTTGACGGTATCGGTGGCCGTTTCGTTCGGTCGATGACAATTCGTACAATGGTTTTGCTTTATTTTTTTTGAAAATCTGAACCAAAGTAAAGGGTAAATTTGACATTTCATTTTTCTGTAAGTATTTAAGGATGATGACAATTGTTAGAAGTAGTAGGGATACTTTAAGAAAATATATGAACAGTAAGGGTAGAGTTTGTCAATTAGCTAAACAGCAGGGGTAGTTTAAGAAAATTTCCCTAAAAATTAATAAACTATAAAAATACAAAAAAATAAAAAACATAAATTTTGCAAAAGAAAAAGCATTCACGTGTATAATATCATGTACTTATCATATTAAACAAAAAGTAAGTATGACAAATCAGAATTATTTTTATACACAAAAATACAAAAACAAATTATAGAAAAAATTGAACACATCTATAATTCTATATTTACATTACTATTAAAAATATGAATAAGATTGTGGAATTTTATTTTGACTAAAATTAAGGTTTTGAAAATCGACCCAGAAATAGAACCGTTTGGCTTCCAGTTTCTGGGTCAGCGATTTAACTGTCCAGTTTGAATGAGTCAAACCGGTAAGATGTAAAATATAATGTAACTTTTTATTTTGACCGTTTGATTAAAATTAGGTTAAAGTCCACCACATGTATACATTGTTATGAAAGGGGATTGTGAGACTTTGAGGAGGCAATTGGTTAAAGCTGAGAAATGAGAAAAAAGAAAGAGAGGAAGAAGAAGAGAATGAAGCATTGCTGGAGGTGGTTGTCACGATGTTCACCGGTTGTTGTTGCAGAACCATTTTGCCTTGAGGAGAAGAAGAAAAAGGAACCGTCGGCGGTGGCTATCTCCATGTTCATCATCACCGTCACCACAACACTATTTGCCCTCTTCTTACATCTTTATCATCTCTCTAAATATCTCTCAAATCCCATATTGCTTGCTTCATCTCTCTAAATATCTCTCAAATTCCATATTGCTTGCTTCATCTCTCTAAATATAAGATCGATGTTTAATCTCTTATCTCTTGCATCGATTTTTCAATTTCTTTATTGGAAATGCAATTTTTTTTGCTATTACAACTTAAAAAGAATCATATCAATAAGAAAACTCAAAATGAAAATGGAAAAACTAAAAACCCTAACTAATTTTGGTCATTCGGAATAATCAAACAAGATTATGACATATGAAAGTTTCTTTTTTTCAATATTATTTTCTAATTTCTATTTTAAAATAATAAAAAAATTTGGAATTAGTTTGAAAGCAACTCGAGAACCGTTAATCGGGTTGAACATTTTAGTGGTTAAATCGTCTAAGTCAACAATTCTCTGACCATTTCAACATTTTCTTTTTGTAAAATAGCAGTTCATGGATAAAATGGAACCAATGACCTAACCAATTCCCAGGCCAAATGGTTTCACCGTCCCGTCTAGTCCAGTTTTTAAAACATTGAATAAAATACTAATTTTTTTAATTTAGTACTTATTCAATTGTAAGGTTTAAATTGTAAATTGAACTACTACTTTTCACCTCATTCAATTCTCTCTATTTAAATCTTACATTTTTTTAATAAATAAACAAAAGAAGAAATATACACCAAAAAGATAAAACACTACAAAAAGAAGAGTCTACCAAGCATAATGGCTTGTCAATGATACTTGAAACTTCATAATTCGATCTAATTATCACATAATTGGATGAGATGTTTATGTAGATTTTACAAGTTGCATCTAATTAATAATTAAAAACAAAAAATAAATAATAAATAAAGTTTATAGGAAATTTTGGATATATTATTACTATAATTATCATCACCTAATATTCTTAAATGTTAAGAACTTCCAATAGATGAATATAGATTTTCTCCTTACAGAATGCATCTCACACCAACCTTATAGCACATTATAGTAATATAGTTGTGCATTGAGAATATCTCCCCACAAATGACAACATAAAAGTACGAAAGATATGCTCGTTGTGTGGGTGCAACAACTGTGTTGCTAGTATGAGGTGCACTCTATGAAGAGAAAATTTGGATTCCTAAACACCAATACAATTCAACTTTCCATGGACTTAATGCCTGCGGAACCAAGCCCAGCCCATCAGTTCCTCATCCTGGTACTCTAAGCTTGGGGAATTGTAGTTGGTCAATAGGGGTGTTCATGAGTTGAGCACTTCACGAGCTACTCAAGCTCGGCTCGGCTCAATTTTAACCGATCTTCGAGCCAAGCTTGAATAGCTATATATATATATACATAATAATAATAATATAAAGTTATAGAAAATAATATGTATATATAATAAAAATATTATATATAATATTTTTATTTTTATATATAACAATAACTAATTATTATAATTCTTAATTTTTTATCAAATAAAAAATATTTTTTATATATAATTTTTTTATTTTTTATAAAACATTTTTTCTCAAATCAAACTCGAGCTTACGAGTCTTTGGCTTGAGTTGAATTCAAGCCTTGTACTACCTTGACGAGCCAAGCTCGAACCTGGTACTATTCGGCTCAGCTCGACTCAAATCCACCCCTAAATGGTCAGGTACTATTAGGGACAAAATGAACTAAGCTCCTGCCCCAGTCTTAAACCAAAGATCGTCATGCACGGTGAGAAATAGTGAAACTTTGAAAACAAGGACAATTATAATGAGAGAAAGAGATCAAAGAACTGACACAATAACTAGGTGCTGAAAGAGGTGGACCCTATTTATAAAGCAAAAGATAGGAGAGGCCACATGGGAGGTCTTTCCATTATTCTACATACAACAAAACTGATCAATCGAGAGGCAATGTTTGGTTTGGTAGAAAATAAGAGAAAAATATAGCCTGAGGGCATTTTGTTTGTATTCTTGTTCTGTCTTTGCAATTAAATTTTACCCCTGAACCGCTTTTAGTTTTTTGTCAAAAATTGTTGATTTTATTAGCGACCCACTGACCGGGTGGTTAAACCATCAATTCATTTAGTCCAGATAATGGTTTTGGCCATTTTTTATTTTTTTTAAGTTGCATCTGATTATTTGTTCAAATTGGACTATCAAACCATTAACCTATAAACTGGTGGCCAAAGCAATTCAGTTCTAGGTCAGTTTTTTAAACATTACTAGGGCTGTCAATGGGTTAGGTTAGACCCTACGGACCTGAACCGATCCAGACCCAACCTCTCTCTCTCTCTCTATATATATATATTAAATAAATTAATATTATACATAATATTTTAGTAGGTTTATTATAATCGGGTCAAACCTGATTGTCTCGAGAACCGATTAATTCGATTCCTAGTCTAAAATTGTAGACCCTATTGGGTCCAAATCGTTTTCAAGTATTTTTTGTTGGGACCCGACTCAGACCTAACCCGTTGACAGCACTAAACATTACTATAAATAACTAAGGGAAATTTCCAGATTAGTTCCCTGTACTTTGGGTATAGTGCCACTTTGGTCCTTGAATTTTAAAATGGGATTTTTGGATTGCAATCCCCCTCAGAAATTGAATTTGCATCCCCCTCCTAGTCTAAGTTGCCCCCCCTATAAACCACATCCTACCCGTGAATTTGGCACCAATCCACGAACAGGATTTGGTCCACCCCTAGTCTACTAGTAGCTCCACCTAGGGTTGGACTGAATGGTAAAAACCCCTTTTAAAATTTGACAATTTAGTACCCGAGCTTTCAAAATGTGCCAATCTAGTACCTGCCATTAACCAACCATTAAGTGCCATTTGAAAAGACACAAATACTCTTCAAGTGTCATCTAATTCTCTTTATCAACCATCCAAAGGTTGATAAAAAATGAATAGCCCCAAATCCTTGCGTCTTCTGTTCAAGAATGTTGGGGTCACCAGAATGCCCACTAAGACGTAACCCCAACTTTCTTAAATAGAAGAGACGAAGATTTAAGACTGTTCATCATTTTTTATCAACATGTGGATGGTTGATAAAGAAAATTGGCTTACAATTAAAAGGCATTTGTATCTTTTCAAATGTTACTTAACAGCTGGTTAATAGATTGATTAATGAGTACAGGTACTGAATTGACACAGTTTAAAAATTCGGATACTAAATTATCGCATTTTAAAGTTTGGACACCAAAGTGGCACTAGCCCAAACTACCCAATAACCAATAGTGAAAGCTAAAAAGCACAACATGCACATTGAATCCCAAAATGTCCAAAATTTTTCCTTTAGTACCAAACATTATGTTATCTCGTTTAGAAAAGCGACCAGGAGGGGTAGTACGTTAATCTGTTTTTCATTAATTCTTAGAAATGAATGAAACGGAAGCTAAGTTATTGTGTTGATGTCTTGAATTTCGATTACGATCTTGACCTGACTCAAATAAATTGAGAAGGCAAGATTTCATAATTGTCTAGGGTGATATCGGACTTGCAGTAACTCGGTATCGTGCATAGGCTGATTTTGCAGTTAGGAGTTAGGACTTGCTGATGTCATTGGAGTGATCTCACAGGAGATGCGAGATTAATTAGTTTTTACGTGTGGAGACCATTCCAATTTGAGTTTTTCCTCTATAATAGTTTTGCATTCTTGCATAAAAAGTTATCTACTATCTAGGTTCAAAGTGTGTGAGAGACAGGAGAGGTTGAACTTTGAATATATTGAGAATTTGGGCTTTGGTGAGAGATTGTGAATGCTGTAAATATAAATCTTAATTGCTAGTAGTGGATTTATTAACGTCTAATGCTCGTGCATATAGACTATAATCCGAACTACATAAATCTGTATGTGCTTTTTATTTTTACATTTTGTTTCTGTTTTCTTTGTTTAATTTGTCAATTGTTTTATTATTCTTAGGTTTTTCAGTATCCTCAACATTATAATGGGTCAAAAGAAAAAAGCTGTCCCATCTTTATCACTATTCAGTCATTTCCCTCAGTCTCTTGACCTGTCATCATCCTTTTGCTCTCCAATAGGCTATGTTCAATTAACATGCTTTAGTTTGGTGATATATTTCATGTAGATTGTTTTTTCTATTGGGTGGTTGCAAAATTTGGTGCTAAATATGAGTTTGAGTCCTCATCCTAAATAAACAAGAGGGGATTATTGGTGGAACATCAACAACCCACTCTGTCTCCAAAAAGAAACAAGTCAAACACTTGGGCCGCCCTATTTTGGCAAAACCCAGCACAACACATCTTTTAGAGAAGAAATGGAAAATCTTCGATTGCCCCTTTTTTTCTTTCATTTCTAAACCAATCCAATCAGCTCTCAGTGGTGCATCTAGATCTGTTTTATCTTTCTTTTTCCTCTTAATGGTGTTTGGGTCTATATATATATCGATCCTAGATCGGTTCTTGTATTTCTCTATGTTCTACGATCGATTGGCCTTTTGTGGCTACGTACTGATCTACTGCATGCATTCCAAATATTTATAAAAGTAAAACAAGGGAGAAACCATGCAACTTAGGACGGAAGATTCTCTATTATATTGCTTGAAGGAGTTGCATAATACTCAAATAAATTTCTCTTCCCAGTGATTTAATCATTCAGGCCCCGAACTCTTATGCTCATAAATTAGCTTACGATGCTTGTAAATATAATATAGTAATGGATCAGTATGTAAATGCATCCTCTCTTTGTAATCCTCCTGATGTTTAATGAAGTTTTTTGTTTTGGCCCAAAAAAAAAAATAAAATCATTCAGGCCCCTTGTTATGAAATATGTCTGCCATGAGCATGACACTGGAGGCTGAGACGTTGATGTTTCATGGCACACAAACTTCAAAAACGGACGGTAAAAGCTTTATCTTTATCCCATATTTGTCTGTCATCCACAATAAGCAAATTCCTGGTTATTGGCATTTGGCAGGCAGCCAGGCAATGTATCTTTGATTTGGCACTTTGGCTCGGCTACTTTCACTTTTCGAGGTTCCAACCTCAATTCCACGTCTCCACCCTAATCTGACTAGTGACCAGTACTAAACCCGCCCCAAAGGAGACTGAATCTGCTGCTCCTCACACAGGGTGCCTCACAACAATCTTATAAGCACATCCCACTATGCATTCGGAATATCTCGATTATTCACGGGAAATGTTTCTGTGAATTCAGTGTGAGGCACCCTGTGTGAGGAGGAGGAGCAGATCCTAATTCGCCCCAAAGTCTTCGTTACCCCGATCTGAAGATCCGATATAGCTCCCCAGTGATACTTTTTTTTTTGGTGAAAAGGACAATATCACATTAAGCTGTTGTTTGATTGAAACATGACGTGTTCAAAAATCACTAGGGTCTCGAGTTTGTCCTACGACGGGTGGTTGCAGGAAATATAATTTCCTCCCAACAGAGTGCATCTCACAACACAATCTGTTGCTTGATTTCGCATCTCAGAACACATTCCAACTGTGTATTGGAAACACCTCCCAATGATAATAATGGAAAATGTTCCCAATGCATGCTGAGGCACTCTATAGGGTGTTGTAGATGCAAACTTCTGTCCCTTAACCACTTAGCCACTAATAAAGCAAAATAAGGACAAAAGGTCACTAAATGTTCCCAGTCCCAGGCACCCATTAAAAAGCAAACCACGCATGGTGAATGCCATTGTTGCCCTACTAGACAATTAGTAGGATGGGCAGCATTATAATAAGGTATTAAATCTTAGCATTTTTTTGAAGGCAATCAGGTCGATTAACATGAAGCTGACGAACGAATTCATTAAGAAATCTGCTCGGTGTTCACTCAGAAGATATAGTTTCAAATAAAAAATCAAGAATAGAGGACCATGCAAAACAATGAGAAATTAATAAAGCTTGCTTGACCAGCTTGTGAGCTGCATGATTTGCCAAACGTGGAGCCCAATGCACCGAGCAATGAGGGAATCTAGAAAGGATGAGTCTGCAATCTTCTATAGTGTGTCTAATCTTCTAAGAGGTGAGAGATCAGAGTTCAACAGACTCTTAATTATGATAAGAGAGTCACCCTGAAGCAAGGCTTAACTCCTGAGCAAACACAAGAGCTAAAAGGGCATCTTGAGCCTCAATCTCCAAAGGATCACCAATCCTCAACTTTACTGATCTGCTAACAAAACTTTCCACAAGAGTCTCTGAGAAGGAACCTAGCTCCTCCAGCTTATGAATTAGTAGCCCTATCAAAGTTCAGCTTAAGAGAATTGAGAGGAGGTTTCTCCCATTTGACTAAGTTCTCCTGAGTAATGCTGGACATAGAAGAATGACGAGAAGTACTTATTGTTGAAGATGTAAACTCTATTTTTGTGATTGTGCTGCAAACACTACTGATAACGGGTTGAATGTTTTGTCTTCCATCACTAACTTAGAACTTGCCTTCCATATGATGTCCAAGTTATAGTACCAAAAGCAACAGTGGAAGATGAAGATTGTGAAACTGTAAACAGGATATTTGAAGAATTGTAGCTAAAATCCGATTAATTTAGGAAGCTATTGCAGTATCTATTTATAAAAACAGGTACAAGGAGATTAAGATAAGTTTTATAGAGATAAGCCTCAATGGCTTGCCATGATAAAATACAAGACTGTTGGGAAGAATGGGGTCACTGTAACTTTGGAGGAGAAGCTCTGAGACGCATCTGATGACACTAACTTTAAAACGTTATTTGTCCCCACTCAGTTTTACTGAGTTTGCTGTTGGGTTACAGGCAAATTTGTTCCCAGGATACAACAGAGCCTTGGGCGAGAATCTACAACCAGCAAAGTTGAAGAGTTTCCAAAGAAACCTTCTGTGAGACTGTAGCAGACCGGACTGAGAGAGAGAGAGAGAGTGAATTTCGAAATTGTGTGTTTTGGAGTCTGATTCATGCTCCTTAAATAATTTGTGAAGAGGTTTGAGGAAAAGGTGGGTGCTGGTTTAGAGAAGGCACCTTGAACAATCACAATTTCAAACATTGTGACTGTTTAAAAAGTAGTTAACAGTTGGTGACTATTAACTTTGAATTGTGCCTCTTGATCACACCCGATCGAATCGTGACCGTTGA
>NW_010729128.1:97778-131207 GCF_000365185.1 Nelumbo nucifera
TATATACGTATATATATATATTATGGTTTTGAAATATTTGCAAAAAGGTTTTAATTCCTGGGATCCATGTGAGTAGAGAGTGCAACACTGTTCCTTGCAGCCAAGGGAGAGGTCCTCTCTTGTCGGGCAGTGTTTCATCATTATGGGCTGAGAGGTTTAGTGTAAGACCATTGAGGGTAATACCTGATGGGCTAATCTTGCATATGTCTACAGTCCTTGGGTTTTCATAAGGTGGCTGGACCTAAGGACCATTTAGTGTAAATGTTGATCCCATTAAGAGTCCATGGTGATAGACTCAGGGTTCACTGTCTCGTACAGTGAATTCAGCCAGGCCTTGTAACAGAGGCTAGGCTGAACCCATGTGGCTGATGTGTAGATCAATGTTTGGGTCCCACACCATACAAAAAGAGCCAACTGGGCAGCAGGTTAAGGAGTAGGTGAGCACTTAAGCTTAATGGGCCTAAAGCCTAATTCGAATTGGGCTTAAATTAGTCAATTAAAAGGAGGCAAGATCTTATTTATAATCTGATTAGGATTAGCTGAAAGGATAAGATAAGTCCTATCCATTTAAGAGTCTAGATCCAAATATCAAATTTGGATCAAGAAACTCTCTCCTATTTAGATTAGGAGGCTAATCCAAAGAAGGCTATAAATAGGGGGTGAATTCCTCAGTTTTAACACACACAACTTACAAAATTCTCTCCTATTCTTACCATCCCTACCCAGTTCGATCTCCTCTTGTGAAATTGATCAAGAAAGGTTCTTGATATTGTTTCTTGGCTAAAGAAACAATCTGAAGTCGTGCTCACCAGCACCTGTTCGATTCTTGCTAAAGAATCCTGGTTCTTGCTGAATAGCCATCTTGTTGATCATGCTTCATCACGCACTGTGTCATCTTCAGTGGAAGCAGGTTTTGGTCTTCTCCTTGGGCGTGAGCACCATTGGGAGTTACGGCTACTTCGTATCAGGTATATCCCTTTCCTCCATTTTGGTTTCAGATTTAGTCTGGTTTTGGGTTCAAGATTGATCCTTAAAAATGTAATTTTCTAAAATAGGGAATGCGATTCCTGGATGGGAGAAAAATAATTTTTTGAAATTTCGCCCAACCTTCCTACAGGGTTCAGCCATCCATATGATGGATCTACCATCCCTTCAATTCCAATCCAAATCTCTATCCTCTATGACCATGCAGGGTGTCCATACATAGAAAAGATAGTCCATTAATTTAAAGTAAGAAGGAGAATTACATATATTTGCCACAATAACTTCAGAAGATGATTTCAACTTCTCATAACCCTCCACTTAAACCTAGAGAAGGAATGAAGTTTTGGAATTGATGAAGAAGTGTGGAGGACTTTTTGCAATCACAGTTTGTTTCAATAATAAAACATATGGCTTAGTTTAGAAGGAGTACAGATACAAATGTGTACAATGCAAATACATACAAAATAATATAAAATACAAGGTTTTGCACTCTACATATTTGTATTTGCACTCCTTCCCAACTATGCCTATATGAGGTTTCTCTTCCCCGAGGAGTCGATGCAAATGTCGATTTGCCAAAGGACTCCCCCTCCCTGGCAATTCTTGGATAGTAGCTTCATGATGTGGGTGGTGGCCTCCAAAAAATAAGAAGATGATTGAATGTAAGAAACGACCAGCCATGTCCATTTCTTAAAGTTCAATCCAGAACCGGGGTGCTGCTAGAGTGCATGGTATGTCCTAAGCTAGGATATTCGCCTATCTTTTACTGCTGCAAATAGGTTTCTCCCGTGGCAACTTTGATCCATCTTCATTCGTATCTGCATCAACTATTTGCACTCTAAAGGATTTCATATTTGGCCGTTGAGAAGTTCTTTGGTGCATTAGAGACATGACATTCAGCAATATTAATTGAAATGGCTAGCTGGAATATTTGGAAAAAAATCACAAGAGAAAGGGGGAAGCTTGCCTGCTTTGGCGAGTATACTTCCGCTGCAAACGGAGGTAAACCCACCTTCCACTGATAAAGGTTGAGTTGAAATGATCACTGGTTCACTTTGTATTTATTAAGGAAAGTCCTCCACATGGTAATTCCACAAGTCTGGCAGTTACCAATGGAAGCTCTCAATCTAATTCAGCAGTTACTAATAAAGGCCCCCTAGCAGTTACCAAAGAAGACTCTCTCACAAGATTAGTAATTGCTAAAGAAGGCTCTCTCTCAAGATTAGCAGTTGCCAATGATGACTCTCATACAAATTTAGAAACAACTAAATTAGGAAGAGAAACAATTTGGAATGGTTGTACATAGGCAACTATTTATTCTCTACTTGTTTCTATTATTATTTTATTCTTTGTGTATATATATTGTACCCATCTCATCCTAGTCAACTAGGCTAAGAAATACAAGAATTTTTTTATTAGTTTTTTTATTGTTTTTTTCTTTTCTCCAAACTTTAACTTGATATCAGAGCCTATGGCATCTAACAGTGCTGATTCGTATGAAGCCATGACCTCTAATTCTTCTAATCTTCAGAACATGACTACCATAGTAGCCATGAACTCCATTCCCAATATTTCTCCCTATCTCACCATCAAGTTGAATGAAGAAAACTTTCTTCTATGGAGAGCTCAACTTCTGCCAGTACTCAAAGCATACAAGCTGATGGGCCTAGTTGATGGATTGGCCAAGGCAGCACCAGAGGAAATCCCAGATCCTAATGATGGTAGTAAGAAAATTCTTAACCCAAATTACTCTTCTTGGGTACAATTGGATCAACTTGTTCTAAGTTGGCTTGTTGCATCTCTGACAAAGGGTGTATTAGCCCAAGTTGTTGGACTGTACAGTGCAGCCGAAGTCTAGAGCGCCCTAGAGAGATCATTTTCCTCTCACTCATGATCTAGGGTGCTACAACTTAGGTGGCAACTACAGAACCTTAAGAGATCATTTTCCTCTCACTCATCATTTTCCTCTCACTCACTACTATTACTAACAAAACAGATGTTGATCAGTTAAGCATCAATGATATTCTTGGTTTGCTTCTTAGTCGTGAATCCTAGCTTGTTCAACATAATATCTCCAGTGAAGCTCCCCATGCCAATATAGCTGCAAATAACAACAACAATAATGGCAAAAGCAACAATAACAATTCTCAATTTTAGAACTACAAAGGAAACAACAATGGTCGTAGCAAAGGCGGGGGGGGGGGGGCGTGGCAATCAGTCTAGACGGGGACAAGGTCAAGGAAGAGGTAATCCCATTATTTGCCAAGTATGTAACAAACCTGATCATGGTGCACTGAAGTGCTATAAATGATACGATCTCTCGTATCAAGGAGAACAAAATAATAACTCTCCAGACCCTGCGGTTGCATTACATAGTAGCATGTCTTCTTATAAAGGGTCAACAACCAATTTTGACCCTACTTGGTACCTTGATAGTGGAGCAACTCATCACATGACTCCAGATGCTGATAACTTATAGAACAAGTCTCAATTCTTGGGTACGAATCAAGTGAAAATTGGTAACGGTGAAGGTTTGACTATTAAGAGAATTGATTCTGCTTCCTTAAATTATGACCAACATTAGTTTAACTTGAAAAATGTTTATCATGTTCCTGCTTTGACAAGGAATTTGATTTCTGTTAGCAAGTTTACAACAGATAATTTAGTGTTTGAATTTCACCCGGATTTCTTTCTATTGAAGGATCGTATGGGGAGAACTTTAATCAAAGGACCTAGTAGAGATGGACTCTATCAGTTTTTGAGAATCAGTGATGATAAAGAAAATTCAGCCGAAGTGCTTAATGGAGAAAGAGCTTCTCTTCAGGATTGGCATCATCGACTTGGAGATGCATCATTGAAAGTTGTTACACTAGTGATTTCTAAATTTGGTTTGCCTTATTCAAGACATGTGAATGATAATTTTGTTTGTGAAGCTTGCCAATTAGGTAAAACCCATCATTTAAATTTGTCAGTTTCTTTTAGTAGTGTTTAGCAGCCTTTGGAATTAGTCTATTCAGATGTATGGGAACCCACCCCAGTTTTGCCTACTAAAGGTTATAGGTATTATGTTTTGTTTATGGATGCATATTCGAAGTTCTCTTGGACTTATCCTCTTGAAAGAAAATCAAATGTTTTTTATGCTTTTCTAAAATTTAAGAGACATGCTAAAAATTTATTTTCTAGTAAAATTAAAATGTTCCAAAGTAATTGGGGAGGAGAATTTTGAAAATTATCTCCCTTCTTGGATAATGAAGGAATTTTGCACCGGGTGAGATGCTCTCATACTCATGAGCAAAATGGAAGTGCTGAATGGAAACATCGACATATTATTGAGTCCACTCTCTCTCTACTAGCGTCCTCCTATCTCCCAAAATCCTTCTAGGTTGAAGCAACAGAAACTACAATGTTTCTCATTAATCAGTTACCTACTCCAATCCTTGGTAATCTCTCACCTTATGAAAAGTTATTTGGTCAACAACCTGATTATTATATTTTACGAAGCTTTGATTGTCTTTGTTATCCTTTTATTCAGCCTTATAACAAGCATAAGCTTTGATTGTCTTTGATTGTCTTTGTTATCATTGCATTTTTATTGGATACAATTCTTCTCATAAAGGGCACAAGTACTATAATCCAGTAATTTCACAAGAAATTATTTCCAGACATGTGATTTTTTATGACAAACAGTTTTCAGGACTCTCTCAAGAAAGTTGTTCTTCTACACCTCTAAATTCGGCACCAATCACCCTACCACCCGTTCCTTCATTCACTAGTGCACAAGAGAATGATAGTCCTCCATATAACTCTCATCCTCCTGAGCAAGGTACAACTACAAGATCTTCTTCTGTTGATACTAATGACTCTACGTCTCATACTGACAATCAGGTAGAGTTGCCACACCAAAGAACATGACTGCTTCAAGACATTCTAGACACCACATCTGTTGTTCCTGCCCTGGCTGCACGGACACATTCTATGATCACTCGTTCCATGACTTTCCAACATGCGGAGATTGCCACAAGGTATCCTCTAGTTGAAGGACTACTGGTAGATGGTTGTCAAAGTGATGTAGAACCATCCTCCTATTCTTAAGCGTCAAAGTCTGCTCAATGGCGTATTGCTATGACATCTGAGTTTCATGCTCTCATATAAAATGGCACATGGAAACCCGTTCCTTATGATCCGTCCATGAATGTTGTTGGCTCTAAATGGATTTACAAGATTAAAAGAAAACTTGATGGGTCTATAGAACGATATAAAGTTAGATTAATTGCTCAGGGTTTCTCTCAAGTTCTTGGCGTCGACTTCATTGACACTTTCAGCCCCGTTGTTAAGCCAGCCACTATCTGCATGGTTTCGTCTTTGACTACCTCACAAGGATGGGTCATTAAATAGTTAGATGTCCACAATGCCTTCTTGAATGGGTTAATTCAAGAAAGTATATATATGAGACAACCACGGGGTTTTGAAGATCATACACATCCGGATTATGTTTGCAAGTTAATAAAACCTCTTTATGGTCTTCTTCAACCTCCTCATGCTTGGTTTTCTTGGCTTAGTAGCAGGCTTCATGATCTTGGTTTCAGAGGTTCCCAGTGTAATCCCTCTCTCTTCATCTATACCAAAGATCATATTTCTCTATATATTTTGGTTTATGTTGATGATATTATTATTATTGGTTCTTCTACTGTTCATGTTTCTCAACTTATTCTTGACTTGTCTCGAAGTTTCTCTCTCAAGGATCTTGGGTCTCTACACTATTTTCTTAGAGTTGAGGCTCTTCAAGACAAGATTGGGTTGCTTCTTTCTCAATGGCGTTATATTTTGGACCTCCTGCAGAAGATCAATCTGGCAACCTCTAAACCTTTGACCACGCTTATGGCACCTACATCCAGATTGTCGAAATTTCAGGGTGAACATCTTCCTGATCCTACTCAATATCGTAGTATTGTTGGAGCCTTATAATATGTCACTTTGGCTCGGCCAGATGTGGCATTTGTTGTAAACAAGGCCTGCCAAATGCTTCAAAATCCAATTGATGATCATTGGACGATGATAAAACACATTTTGCGTTATCTCAAAGGTACAATTGAGTTTGAGATATTCTTTGCATCTAATTCTTCTAGGTATTTAGTTGCCTTTTGAGATATTGATTGGGCCGGTTGCTTTGATGGCCACCAGTTTCACCATTAAGCAAAGTGTACGGGATATAGTTTGAACCAGGGGAGAATTAAGTTCAATGGACACATTAAGTCTGATAAACTTACTCCATCACGTTGTGTCTTTCTAGGATGGATGATATAGGGATGACCAATCTTACTCCCTAAATGCATCGCATGCAATGTTGATATTAAGATAGTCAACAGGTAATCCAACCAAATGAATAAAGAAATATGCATTAGACAAAGCATTGTCTTCATTCTTCAAGAGGTCAATCTGGAATGACTTTTTCAATAACAATGAGATCGTTATCAAACATCCATGGGTCTTTGTATGGGATCTAATCCCTTTCAAAGAAACTGGGGAATCAAACTAAAGAAGAAACATCATTAAATTATAGAAAGGTGATTTTCCATATTTTAACCAATATACTTTTATGATGTTGATTGATCCATGGTGTTTCGAACCGATGACACAATCAAATAGTCTTAGCAACTGGACGAAGCCGCGCACTGAGATCTGCAATCAAGGGAAAGGTTGAGGCCCAAGGAGTTATTCTTCGAGTAGGTATTCTAACGCTCAAGTCAGTAGGGTAAAGAAAGATGTGGCTAGGCCGAGCAGGTTGAAATAGTGTTGATCCGGGCCGAAGAGATAGTGCAAAGAGATATTCAAAGAGTGTTCTTCCAAAAAGTCGCTTACCTCGAGTGAGGAATACCTATGTATAGTTGGGTATCCGTATCCTAAATGGATAGGGGTTTCGGAGTTGTCGAGATGAGGGAGTCTGCTGAGGTTTTCAAGAGGTTTCCTCTTCCGCGACGGAATCTGCTTCCTTGTCCGTATAAGACACTTCTTGAAGGAAGGGGATATGCATCATATGGATGGCCAAACCATGTTGGATGGTGGGGCAAATTTTCAAAAATTTCTTCTTACCCTTCCAGGAATCGCATTCCTAATTTTAGAAAAATCATATTTTTCAAGGATCGTTCTTGCACTAAAACTGAACCATATCTGAAACCAAAAGAAAGGGAGAAGAATACCTGATACGGAATCCACACATGTAGTTTCCAAAGTTGTGGTTCACGCCCAAAGAAGGTACCAAAACCAGCTTCCACTGAAGATGGTGTAGCTTGAATTGAAGCCAGTTCAGCAACATAGTCCTTTAGCAAGAACTACAATCCAATAGCTTGGATCGAGTAAGGGATGTGAGAATGAATTGAATCTAATTTTTGTTGCAAAAATAAGAAACTAAGATTGATCAAGATCAGTCAATAAGTAGAGAACGAACTAGGGTTTGGGTGGCAAGATCAGAAGAAGAGAACTGAGAGCAGAAGTGTGTCTGGAGCAGTTCATCCCCTCCTCCTTTTATAAGCCTTAAAGATTAGCACTCCTAATCCAATTAGGAGGAGTCTTTAATCCAAATCTTTATTTGGATCTGGACTCTTTAAGTGGATAAGAGTTATCCTCTTATCCTAATTGCTTATCCAAATCCATATCCATACCCATATTCACCCAAGTCACATGATTGCTTAAGCTGTCATGCGACATCCTGATTAATCTAATTAATCATGGGCTTTAGGCCCATTAAGTAAGTGGCTCATGTCCCCAATTAGTTGTTGACCAATTTGGCTCTCTTTGTATGGCATGGGACCCCAGCAATAACCTCACATAAGCCCATATGGGTTTGGCCCAACTTCTATGAAAGAGACTGGCCGAATTCACTGATAAGAACAGTGAACCCTTGAGTCCATCAGTATGGGCTCTTAATGGGCCCAATGTTTACACTAAATGGTCCTTGAGTCTAGCCATCCTATCAAGGCCCAAGGATAATGGACTTAAGTGAGATTTAGCCCATCTGGTAAAATAGCCCTAAATGATCTCTTACACTTAACCTCTTAGCCCTTAATGATCAACCACTACCCAACAGGGAAAGACCTCTCCCCTAGCTACAAGGTGCAGTGTTGCACTCTCTACTCGGATGGGTCCTGGAAATTAAAATTTTTTTGCAAACATTTTCCTAAAACATAATGTATATATATTATCATATAAATATATTTTGCAAAATAAATCTCAAACACGGTTGAAATCGACTGTCGACAATTTTGGTTTCCATCAGAGAGAGTGCAATCCCGATCATTCACATTGTCTGACAAAGGGGTTGATCCTATCACTATGATCACCCACTTGAGTGAATTCTCAGAATACCCCAACACACCCAGGTTTTGACCCCCAAAGGATCTCACTGATTAGCATATCAAAGACAGCCCAATCCGACACCCAGTGCAGTACCATAATCGAGTCTAGGGGTTAGGTGTAACTTTCAAGTTTTGCCCACCAGTCTCCAAAGTCTAGGGCATAACTGAAAAATGGTTTGGGTTCAATGTTTCAAACAAACACACATTACATGTGCTTCGGGTCTAACCCTAGCAGTTGAGACAAGCTATCCCAACTTACTTGGCAACACATTAGTGTCAGCCTTGGCAAGATAAACTTTCCCAAGTCTATCCAATGGCTGAGAACATTCTAAACTAACATGAGTCTTATAAGTGTCTAGTTTAAGGGTAATTACATAGAAACACACCAAATATAACCTGAATCAATTATGTACTTTTATTCATTTACAATAAATGCATATGTACATTAATTTGATTAGAGCTTAGGGACACTATCTAATAACTCCCACTTGCACTTAGGTCCAATGGGTCTGCTGCATTCTCCACTTATGCTACTTTGTGAATTTGGACGTCCCCTCTACTAACAATCTCCCATAGATCCAATGTTGTCACACAACAGTGGAATAGGTGATATGGTAGGATTCCAAATTCTATGATGAACAACTTCATCCATTAGGCATACTCATGGCATTGTACTTGGCCTGGGTCGTGGACAATTTTACTTACTACCCAAGACCCCATCGTAAAGATGTAGACTTTCAATCATTTGGGTCTGATTAGAAGTTGGCATCAATATACCCGACAATCTGTAGTGAACTACCATTGAATGCTAGACAAAACTATTTTGTTCTTTGGAGGTGTTTGAGTATGTTCTTTGAAGCAGTTCGATGCTCTTATCCTAGGTTTAATTGGTATCTACGTACTACACCCACTGCCTAAACAATGTCTGGCCGAGTGTATAATATGGCATACATAATGCTCCCTATGGCAGAGGCATAGGGAACCTCTCCCATGCCCTCAATCTCCTCAAGAATCTTGGAAGACATACCCTTGGAGAGAGTGACTTCGTGTTTGAAAGGGGCAAATCCCTTATTGGAGTTCTCCATGTTGTGTCTGTTGACAATCTTGTCAATGTAAGTAGATTGGGATAATTCTATTATCCTTTTCGATCTATCTCTATAGAGTCGAAGTCCCAAGATGTAGGAGGTTTCTCCAAGATCTTTCATGGAGAATTGCTATGAAAGTCATACCTTCACCGTAGTCAACATTCCTACATCATTCCCAATGAGTAGAATGTCATCTATATACAGAACAAGGAACATAACCTTATCTCCCACTGATTTTTTTTCAACACAGTGCTTATTTGGATTCTGCTCAAAGTCAAACTGTTTAATGGTAAAGTCAAATCGGATGTTCTAATTTCTTGAAGCTTGCTTAAGTCCATAAATGGATCGGTTAAGTTTACACACCATGTGTTCTTGACCAACAGCAATAAAACCTTGCGGCTGCTGTATATAGATATCTTCAGTAAGATCTCCATTCAGGAATGCGATTTTGACATTCATATATCAAATCTCATAGTCATAGTGTGTTGCTACACCTATCAGGATCCATATGGATTTAAGCATGTTCACTAGCAAAAAGGTTTCCTCATAATCGATTCTTTCTTTCTGATTGTATCATTTCGCTACAAGACAAACTTTGTAAATCTCAACATTCCCATCGGGGCCCTTCTTCCTCTTGTAGATCCATTTGCAACTAATTGCTTTCACCCCAGGGGGTGGGTCTACGAGAGTCTAGACTCCATTGGTTTCCATTAAGTCCATATTGGCTTTCATGGCATCTGCCCACTTCAAGGAATCTATGTCTAACATAGCTTTTACATAAGTTAGGGGATCTTCCTCAATGATCGTGACTTCCATCAAGTAACTTTCTTGATCATAGCCGTAACGAACTGGAGGTTTAGAAACCCAAGTATATCTTCTAAGTTGGGTATTATCTAGAACCTGTGGGACATCTCACACTACTCCTGAGTTCTCCTTATCAAGAACAATTTCTTGACGATAATCATTCAATATATAATCTTCTTCCAAGAAATAGGCATTTTGACTACAAAACACTTTTTTTCTCTTGGTTCATAGAAAAAGGTATCCTATAGAGCCTTTAGGGTAGCCTACAAATAGGAAACGACTGGTCTTGGATTCCAATTTGTCAGCCTTTGGGGTAGTTCTGAGTGGACGAGAAGTGATCAGACCATATCTAATAGAGTCTAATTTCTCCTCTCTGACACACCGTTTAATTGTGGTGTAGCAGAAGGAGATAATTGTGATACAATTCCATTGTCCTTTAGGTAGTCCCTGAATTCGTTAGAGAGATATTCACCTCCTTGATCTAATGGAAGGGCTTTGGTCTATCCCCCCAACTGTTTCTCGACTTCTTGTCTGAACTCTTTGAACTTTTCAAATGATTCTGACTTATGTCTCATTAGGTACAAATAAGCATATCGAGAGTAATCATTGATGAAAGTTATAAAATAAGTGTGTTGGTTGCATGTCCTAACATTCATGGGACCATATACATCAGTATGTATCAGGTCAAGTATGCCTGTAGATCTTTCAAGTTTTCTCGCAAATGGCCGTTTCGTCATCTTGCCTTGAAGGCAAGGTTCGCAAGTTGGAAGATTTTCTATAGTTAGAAAATCTAAAGAACCATCCTTTACCAATCTTGTGATACGATCTATGTTGATATGGTCAAGTCGGTAATGCTACAAGCACGTGGGATTAACCGTATCACATGTCCTTTTCTTGGGGATAATTTTCGATATAGTTTTGGTTATGTTTGTTTCTAGAGAATGATAGAGGACATAGAGACCATTCTCAAGTTCTCCGTCAGTAAGGAATTTGTTACTCAATTTAACAGTAATTGTATCACTAAATAGAATAGAATAACCATCCTTGCAAAGTTTTGAAACTAAAATCAAATTTCTTCATAGTGAGGGTATATAAAGACAATCTTTAAGTCTCACGCTGCCTTCTCCGAAAACTAAATCTACAGTTCCTATGGCTATAGCTGCAACAGTTGCAGAAGTCCCCAACTAAAGAATCACCTTGCCGTCACTCAGCCTTCTACTTTCTTTGAACCCCTGCAATGTGTTACATGCATGAGTAGAAGCCTTAGAGTCAATACACCAGGATGTAGAAGTGACCAACATATTGGTCTCTATGACAAGAGATTCGAAATTACTTTCTTTTTGTTCTTGGTTTCTAGATATTGAGGACAGTTCCTCTTCTAGTGCCCAGTCTATTTGCAAAAGTGACATGCATCCGGTGCTTTGTCTTTCTTTTGCTTTTTCGGCTTGCCTGCTTTCTTCTAAGGCCTCTTCTTGCCCTTCCTCTTTCTTTTGCCTGATTTGCCACCTTCAATAAGCATAGCTATCGGCTTGTCCTTCTTAATCAGTTCTTTGAAACTCTATAACATATTGCTTAGTTCCTGAAGTTTAACCTTTAGCTTGTTCATGTTATAATTCATGACAAATTGATTAAAGGAGGGAGGCAGAGAGTTTAGGATGGTGTTAGTTTTAGTGTCATCATCAAGCTAGAATCCAAGAGCCTCCAATTCATTAATGTACTCCATCATTTTCATGGTGTGATCATGGACCTATTGGCTCTCGGTCATCTGTGTGATCATCAACAGTTTGAGGACCTTTTGACGGGTAAAACGGTTCTACTTCTCGTACATAGTCTTTAGACTATACAGGATGTCTTTGCTGAATTCAATCTTACCGAATTGCCTCTGGATAGCATTATCTAAAGATGCTATGATGTAACACCAGGCAAGAGAATTTTTCTCCTTCCATTCTTGATATTCCCTTTTACGAGCCTTAGAAGCCTTGTCACCCAAACGTTCTAGAGCAGGGTTCTTAGCAACCTTGTCCAATTTCTTGAATGTCAGAACCAAATTAAGGTTACCGTAGCAGTCAACATAATTTGGTCCCTTAAGTTTGTTATTATCCAACAATTTGGCGAATTGTCCGTGTGCAATTTTTGATAAAAGGCAACAGATATTAGTCCACGACCTAAAATTGGTTCATGTTATCTTACATAAAATGGTCTTTTATCTATGTTCAATTTCCATTTGTTCATCTCTGAGATTTTCCTCCTACCTCAGTGACAGAGACACAGTGCATGTCTTTGAAAATGTGGGAAATCACATAGGTGCATGAAGCCAACTGTTTCAATTGCAAAACCCCACCACTTTTTGTGACGGATCATATCCACCCATCCAATGATCTTTCCCTTTGGCCTCTATCAGACAAGGTTCATTGCCATTTTAGGTTAAACCTTCCTGTCTAGTAAGTGCTGACCCATCATATCGTGGACCCCAAGGTATCATGAAAAAGTCTTCCATTTTAGGATAGGTCTCTCCCACATTGGTCTATGATGCCCCGATCATCTCATGAAGCAATCCAACCAACTGGACCAACAAATGGATAGCCCAATTTTATAGAGCATCCCCACCCACCGATTCAGTCCACCTTCATGCTAATGACAGAAGGCCTTTAAGAATTCATCATATGACATTCCCTATCACTTGTATTTATATTAATCCAGAGGGAACAAGTAAAACAATCCCTAAGTCTGATTTAGGTCATACCAAAGTGACTCCCACTGACTTTCATAAAGTCAGATTCAAATGGGACCAAAACGGGCTAGGCTTCTGCGGGGTTCCTCTTGGGGAGAAACTGATCAGGGGCCCATTGAAAAGGGAGATCATCTAATTATCTGTGGGCATCATGGCAATGATGTGCATTCAGCCACGATATTTGCAGAGAGCCACATACGATTAAATATGGGCCAAGCACTTATGGCCCATGTACGAATCACATTCAGCAAATCACAAGCATTCACATAATTACAAATTGATCCAATCAATTAATAACTTGTAAAATCCTAATTAATTTAAGCTAACACACAATCAACCCATTAAAGGCTCATGAATTATCCAATAATATCATTTAGGTATATGGGTTGAATTACAATTCAGCCCATTTAGTAGTTGGGTTGATGTTGCTTTAACTTAACATAAATTACGTTTTACAAGGGAGGGCTGAATTGTACCATGTGATGGGCCATCAAACCCTTGGCCCATAACTAAATTTGAGCCACCTGAAATGTGACCCATGGGGCTGAGATCAGACCCCATTGGACTATGGGTTCGGTCTAACTAGTTTGGACCAAACTAGGTCAATTCAGCCTAGGGTTTGGTGTCCAAAACATGTTACAATTCTTAAGATTTCGATTTAAAATTATTAACAGTTGAATATTGACAATCAATCATAGGAAAAACACATAATCTAGGGCTGCAAGTGTGATGGTCTGAGTTTGATCCGTATGAACTGCGAACCTGCAAGAGAACTAGTTAATCGCAGACTGCAGATTTTTCTACAAAAAATTTATTTTCCTCTGCACTTTTCAGCTAGTCTTCCAATGTAAAAAAAATAGAAAACCCTAATTTTCTATTAATTACATCAGAATAAATCCTAATACATTTTGTTTAAAAAAAAATCATTTACAAACCAATGATCAAATAAATAAATAGCAGGGTGCATAAATCTTGGCACCAATAAAGAATTCGATCTCCATTACACCAACAGTCCAAAAGATCAAGAAATAATGATATAACAATTCTAAAATTATTGTAGAATAAAATAAAATTGATTTCATATCAAATCGCCCAAAACTAAGAACCAATTTGACAGTTAACTACAAACTACACAAATCGGCTAGAACCGATTTCAGTTTAATTTCAGATTTGATTTAATTTCGGTTCAAGATTGAACCTTTGGCTCTGATACCACTAAAGGAAGGGGAAATCCATCATATGGATAGCCGAATCATGCTAGATGGTAGGGTGAAATTTCAAAATTTTCTTCTTACCCTTCCGGGAATCGCATTCCTAGTTTTAGAAAAATCATATTTTTCAAGAATCATTCTTACACTGAAACGGAACTAGATTTGAAACCAAAAGAAATGGAGAAGAATACCTGATACAGAATCCACACATGTAGTTCACTGAAGATGGTGCAGCTTGAATTGAAGCCGGTTCAGCAATGCAGTCCTTCAACAAGAACTACAAAACAATAGCTTGGATCGAGTAAGGGATGTAAGCACGAATTGAATCTTATTTTTCTTGAAAAAATCATAAACTAAGACTGATCAAGATCAGTCAATAAGTGGAGAACGAACTAGGGTTTAGGTGGCAAGAGCAGAAGAAGAGTACTGAGAATAGAAGTGTGTTTGCAGCAGATCATCCCCTCCTCCTTTTATAAGCCTTAAAGATTATCACTCCTAACCCAAATCTTTATTTGGATCTGGGCTCTTTAAGTGGATAAGAGTTATCCTCTTATCCTAATTGTTGATTCATACCCATATTCACCCAAGTCACATGACTGCTTAAGCTGTCATGCGACATCCTGATTAATCTAATTAATCATGGGCTTTAGACCCATTAAGTAAGTGGCTCACGTCCCCAATTAGTTGCTAGCCAATTTGGCTCTCTTTGTATGGCATGGGACCCCAACAATGACCTCACATAAGCCCATATGGGTTTGGCCCAGCTTCTGTGAAAGAGCCTGGCCGAATTCATTGATAAGTACAATGAATCCTTGAGTCCATCAATATGGGCTCTTAATGGGCCCAACATTTACACTAAATGGTCCTTGAGTCCAGTCATCCTATCAAGGCCCAAGGATAATGGACTTGAGTGAGATTTAACCCATCAGGTAAAACAACCTTAAATGGTCTCTTACACTTAAGCTCTCAGCCCTTAATGATCAACTACTGCCCAACAAGGAAGGGCCTCTCCCCTGGCTGCAAGTTGTAGTGTTGCACTCTCTGCTCGGATAGGTCCTGGGAATTAAAACATTTTTGCAAACATTTTCTTAAAACATATATATTATCATATAAATATATTTTGCAAAATAAATCTCAAACACGGTTGAAATTGACTACTGACAATTTTGGCTTCCATCAGAGAGAGTGCAATCCCAATCATTCACTTTGTCCGATAAAGGAGCTCATCCTGTCACTATGATCACCCACTCAAGTGAATTCTTAGACTACCCCAACATACATAGGTTTTGACCCCCAAAGGATACCATTGATTGGCATATCAAAGACAGCCCAATCCAACACCCAGTGCAATACCATAATCATGTCTAGGGGTTAGGTGTAACTTTCCAGTTTTACCCACCAGTGTCCAAGGTCCAAGGCATAACTAAAAAATGGTTCGGGTTCAGTGTTTCAAACAAACACACACTACATGTGTTTCGGGTCTGACCCTGGTAGCTAAGACAAGCTACCCCAACCTACTTGGCAATACATTAGTGTTAGCCTTAGTAGGATAAACTTCCCTAAATCTATCTAACGGCTAAGAACATTCTAAACTAACACGAGTCTCATAAATGTCTAGGGTAATTACACAGAAATACACCGAATATAACATGAATCAATTATGTACTTTTATTCATTTATAATAAATGCATATGTACATCAATATGATTGGAATTAAATACATACACTGTCTAACACTTCTTAGTCATGATCTTCCGTTACGCATAACATCAACGTGGCTTGAAGAAAGAGGCGATTGCAAAGAGTGCCATGTAGCATCCTTAACCAACTCAACCATTACCCAAACACTTTGAAACCATTGTGATTTATTTATCCATATGTGAAAAACTCTACACACCATTACACCAAGTCCATTGCCAATCGTTTACTGAGGAGACATCGTTATCAATAGCCTTCAAAAGTGAGGAAGACAGGCAAAAGTACTCGAGAAAGTTCTTGAAGAGTCGAGTCCTCCACATAGAGATAACATAGAACAAGATGTATTATACAACACAGAAGGTAATACCAACTAGACCTGTTCATGGGCCGGGTAGCCCGATGGCACGACCTGCACCCCGGTCGGGCTTGGTCATGTAATTAGGCCCGCAGGCCTGACCTCGGGCATAAAACAGTAAGCCTGACTGTGTTTTAGGCCGGGCTCGGGATTTGTCAAAAAAGCCCGGCCCAAATCAGCATTATATATTTTATAAAATATATAATATGTATTTTATATATTATATAAAATATATAAATAATATAATATTTATTAAAATATATATATATAATTTAATATATACATTTTTTATTCTTTTCTTTATAATCTCTCTCTCTCTATTCAGCTGCTAACAGTATGGGCTAAATTTCAGGCTCGGGCCCAGGCCCGGGCTTCGGGCTTTTTATGAGGACCCGAGCCCAGCCCGGCCCGACCCATAAACAGGTCTAATACCAACACTAAGTAGGAGGGAATTCCACGCTTTTCGCATAAATCCTAGCATTGGTTGTTTTTTAGGAAAGCGTGCTTAATTAGTGTCATACTATGTCTTTATTAGTGGAAGAAGGAAACTCATTATTCATTGGACCAATTAAAGAATTTTTTTACTTGAACTGACCTTGTCTCAACTCTCAATCCTCAACAACGGCCAAACGGGCAACGCCGCAAAGCATGTGTTTTGTTCATAGTTTTTAAAACGAACCAGAAACAGAACCGGTCAGGGGACCAGTTTCCGGTTAAGTGGTTCAACTGTCCAAGTTAAATGATTCAACCCGTGATATCGTAAATAAATTAAAAATAATAAAAAATAGCATAAAAGTAAATAAAAAACAGAACAATTCTAAAAAATACAGAAAAAATTAAAAAATTAAAAATTATAGAAAAAATAAAACAGAAAATTGCAAAACAAAAAATCAAATTTTATAGAAGGAACAAAGGCGTTTTGATTATTGTTCTTTTCCTTTCGCCAAGATTTCTCATATTCGTTACTCATTAATCTCTTTTTTTTTCAGTATTTACTCATTGATCTCTCATAATGGATATAACAAGATGTATTATATTTCAACAAATTATGTTGTTTTTTTAAGTGCAGAAGTTAAAAATTGCCAACAAAATTAAAATACGTAAATTAACAGTTAGAGAAAAAATCACCTTTAAGTTGATATCTGATCTGATATTGGTGGGGAACCAACATCCTCTGCAATAGCAGATTTGAAATCTTCAAGTGTCCATGTTGATGCCATATTAATCTGAAAAAAGAATTCACCATCAGACATCTGTGGTAATTGAACATATTAATCTTTTTTCACATATGTGAAAAAAGAATTCATCATCAGATTAAATTTAATTTTATGCTACTTATAGCTGAAATTATAATTACTGTTAAAAATCATTTAGATACAATTTTAAAATATATTATTTTTACAAATAGTAATGTCTTTAAATAAAAAATAATTACTGTTAATTGTTGTATGATGCAATGTTAATTAAGTTTAATTAAATGAAATTATCTGCTAATTATAAAATAATTACTGTAAATTGCTGTATTAATTTTAATTAAATGAATTTTTTTCTAATTATAAAATAATTACTGTAAATTGCTGTATGATGCACTGTTAAATAATAAATGCATTAATTTTATTGTATTTATAGTAATTTTTTAATTTACAGTTAATTATCATAAATATTAAGTGTATCTAATAAAATACTGTTAATTACAATTAAAAATACCATTAACAATTAATACGATGGTATTCGGTCATGTACCACTAAAACCATTAATAATTATCAAAATACTGATTTATACATTTTAACATACCATTAATAATTAATTATCAAGACCCATATCAGTTTTATTCTTTACATAATATTTTGTTACAATTTAATTACCGTTAATTATTTATAATTAAACGCAATTTTATGTTAATTAGTAAACGCCAAAATTAATTAACACCAAAATTATAGAAAAACATGGAAAATTGCAAATAAATAAAAAATACAGGAACTTTTATAGATGGTATAATATATATATATATATATTAAAACTTTCAATTATTCATTATGTTTTTACTAAATTAATTACAAAAATTATTACTTCATTAAATATGTATATATGTTATAATTATATATTATTGTTAATTAATTACTGTTAAATTTAATTAAACGTATTTTTTTGGTAATTAAATTTAACTTTATGCTATTTATAAATACATTTAGTTACCCCGTACTTAGTACGGGTCATTTACTTGTTAAAAAATTAAAATAGAAAATTGGGTCAGTGAAAACAGAAATCCAAACCTAGTCACAACTGTATCCCAAAATCAAAATGGCCAACCCCGGACATCTGCGTTGTTAGTGCAACACTGCAACTTGGTCAGGTCACCCCTTACCCCAGATTGGGTTCTTGGGTTGCCCATGATTGAGGTATCCCTCCAGAAATGGAGGTGTGGGATCATATCTGCGTAACTTCAATCTCTCCATAATAAGACAAGTCAATAAGGTCAAACAAACCGATTTCAAATTAACCTCGCTCTTTCTAGCAAGGGCAATGGGGCAGGTTTGGAGAGGGAGTTATAAATTCTAGACCTTCCCCTTCTCCCCAAATCTCCCAACAACTTACTTCTCCAAAAGTCACAATGGGATGGATTTTCAGAATCCAAACCTTCTTCTTATATGAAAAATGCAAAACCCCATCTAGTTTCCTAATTATTATTATTTTTTATTATATATAAATAATAAATAAATAAAATAATATGAACAAACATCAAAATTTCTAATAATTTATTGAAACCTGTAAAAAATGCATAAACTATACTTTCTCCTTTACATAAGGTTCGAAAACTTATTAAATTCAACATATGGTGCCATATGCCTTACAATAATAGAATCAACATCCAACACATAATGCTTAATTATAAACACCTAGATTATTTCAATAAATTCAATATATGAATTGGGGAAGGTTGAATTTTACCTAATACCATATCTTACCCATTCCTGTAAAATCTCAAAGCCTGTCCCTGCCCCAAAATCCCATTTTTCAAACAAAAAAAAATACCCCATGGAAATGGGTACCCACCAAGTAGGATGGAAATTGCCATTCCTTTTTTTGATAACACGAAATTGCTATCCTTAATTAGATGTATTTGTGTGCCGATGGTTATTTCTTAGTTTTGTTAGACAATTTCAAGAACTCTCATTTAATATAATAGAAGAGTTCATGTTGATATCATGCCCCATTTTTGTTAAAAGAATGAGCTATAAATGAGTTCAACCTTTCTAATAATCTTATGGATTGAGTACCTTCATTATGAGTTTTTGTTTATAAGAATAAAAGTTTTAGGCCCGTTTGGTTGTATGTTTCAAAGTATTTTTTATACTTTTGAAAGTATGGAAGTACAAGAAGCGTGTTTATTTGACATGTTTTTTTATTTTTAAAAAGTATAAAATATAAGTACAAAAAATACAAATTGCATGAAGTCATCTTTTGATACTTCGTGCTTTTTAACTCCCTAACATACTTTGTATTTTCTAAAATGCTTTTACTAATCACACATGTTATATATACACTCTACTACATGGTAAGTGTATAAGAATGACATGTGAAAGCATAGGCACATTAATGTATTCAATGGCATATGACATGCAATACCGTTGATTTACTTTGAGGTGCCACATGGTATCATTTTATGCTACTACATGGCATTCACATATCATTAATTTAGTATTGTTTGGCTCTGTTGGCATTTACAAATGCACCATTTATTGCTTTTAACGTTTATTTGTACAAATTTACTTTAAGCACTTCTTATTTTTATTGTTTGGTTGGGCAGCACTTCAAACGTTTTTACTTTCCACCTCAGATTAATACCCCATAAAAGTATGCCACATAACATTTTGTTTCAAAAAATGTTGGGACATTGGGGGAAACAAGAATTTGACATTTCTCCAAATGCCCTATGTATAAAAATCCAAGTGTTTGTGATTTTTACTGTTTAATGAAATCAAACAACTATTTCATGGACAATAAACATCAACGCCTATGTGGTGCTGATGTAATGGCATTTTTTCAATAAACACCCATGGAACATAAAATCAAAACCTTCCTAACATTTAGATGATGTGTGACATTCATATATGATGTCACGTGGCATATATGAAAATCACATGGCATTTGAACATAATTAATAATAATTGTATGCCATGTGACACCATAAATGAATGCAACATGGCATGCAATATCATTGACTTACTTTCAAATGTCACATGACAACATAGATGGATGCAACATAGTTTGTAATATCATTAACTTACTTTCAAATGTCATGTGGCACCTACGTGTCAATGACCCCATATTCAAAAGGATGCCACGTGTCAATGATCCCATATTCAAATACCCCGTCATATCTACATATTATTGATTTGTATCTACACACGTATAAAATAATTTGTTGTATCTAAATGCTATTATTTACTTTCTCTTTGAAAAAATTCTATCCGAACAGTTTTTGAAGTAAAAGAATGAAATAAAAAATATATTATATTCTTTGTACTTTCGTGAATACAAACAAACAGAGATCTTTTGAAAAAATAAATAAATAATGATTTTAGTTGGATGAGGTAATCACGTGGGTTTTGGGTTAACATGTTGCTTTGTACTTGTTGAACTAGGGTTTTGTATCAAATGAATCTCATATTCCTAGTAGCAGTCCCGGGCTCACCTATTCTTAGGCCGAAGTTACTTGCTATAGTTACACTTTCATCACTTCAACGCCCCATTTGAATGAAGTAACGAAAAGCTTAAGTTTACCTGAAAAGTTTGACGGATTGGTTGGGCTTTCTCTTGGAGTTAAAGGCTATTAAGACCAATAAAGTCTCATCTCTGACCCTAACATCTGCGCAGTTTCATAATTGTCATTTTTTTTTTCCATTCTCCATCCTGAGTTAGACTTGGTGAGTACGTTATTGTGAAAAAGATTATCTAGTGGTAGGTAATAATGTAAAGAAAAAGTCGTGTACAACATATTAGAAAAAGAATGAAATTTTTTGATTTATATGGTGTCATGGTGTGATGGCTTCCTTATATCTAATTTTGATTAGCCAAGTCTGGTTAATGAGTTCACTTGAACTAACATAGCATATAAATAATAAGGTGCTTCAGATGCATAATTAATACTGCTTTTAATAAAACGATTAAAGGCATAAAAGAAAATAACATAATATCTATAATATTATAAAATGGATACTTGCTTTATTTATAATTTCAATTTATAACTTTGTCCTTTTTTTACTTACGTCTATAGTATATGTCCTTGTACTAATAATATATATAATAAATAATTATTTAAAAGAAAACGATTTTAAGCATTTCTATCTTTCCTTACTAATGAGAAATGTTTAAACTTTAAAGCTTAATGAAATGACCCTTGAGCCTGGTAGAGTACCTACCTAACCAAATTTCTTGGTCAGGCCAGCCCAAGAAAGTTTTGCTTGATTGATCCAAATCCAATCCGCAGTTTCACAACCCTAGTTAGCCATCATATGTAAAGGGTTAGGGTTTACTACTCGATAGGTCGTCAACATACCATGGATAAAGTCAAACCGACTTGGATAGTGACATATATCGGACTTTGATCATACTTCCATCCCAGCTGTTTATCCTAACTTGACCATTCCAAGCAGCACTAGTGTGTAAACAAGCTGTAAATAGTGGGTTTTTCCGATATATAGGACAAGGGCCCAATACTAGGGTTGAAGTAAATTCTGGCCCACTTATTGAATTCTTATTTCTTAGTAATTGATCATTGTAATATAATTGCATTACACCCTAACCGTGTACAAATTATAGAAGAAGATGGTGAGTTTTTAATATTACAACCATATACAGTCTATAGAAGATAAGGTGGCCGATAGCAGGCATCCACCACGCTTTGATAGGTGGAATGTCAATTTTTTGTGGAAACAAAGTTGCGAATTCTCTGATTGTTGGTGAATTCAATTTTTTGAAGCGCGATTATTTGGCTATTTGAGCTCGGGTCAAGGCGTTGGTGGGTTTGACAGACTTTTTTTTAGAAATCGGATTTGGTATTCACAAATTTGTGCTCAAACCATTCTCACAGCTATTATTGAGAACATTACTCGAATAAAAAGATAAAATATGGAGATACACAGCTAAAGAGGGTTGTGAGAAGGGTATGAGCACAAATTTGTAAACATCAAACCCGCTCTCCTTTTTGGAGATTGACACTATTTTTAATCTGATTATACAAATACAATTATACAATACATGTGTTCTCGTTTTTTACATTTGGGTTGGAACTTGGAATTGCGTCTAAGCTAAAGTCATGAAGACTTGTTTCAAAACAAAAAAAAAAAAAAAAGAAAAAAAAAAAAAAAACAACTGAAAAGCCGAAAGAAGGCTTTTATAAGCCGCAACTAAATAGCATCTCGTAAGCGGCTCAATCACCACAGAGGCCCTCTGAAGTGAGGTCACGTAGGACCAATAAATACGTACAGCCACAACCCAATCAATATCTCTGCTTTTCAGTACTTATTACTTCTAAAAGGGTGCCCTGAGCCCTTGACCCTATCTTTGCCGGACATTTACACCCTTACCTAAAAGTTAAAATACAAATGCTCAATTGAATTGAATAGGGGTATAAATGCCTGACGCCTAGTTAGAAGAACTTGGCAAAGAGACAGAAACTTGTGTGGAATTACTTAAGCATTCATTTAGATATGGCAATGCGAAGACCAAACAAGATTCATGGAACTGACCTCACATAGCTGATACAAGGCTTAGTTAATATTGATAATGATCAATGCCTAGTAGTCTAATATTAATGTTTTCACACTTTGTATGTTGTATCAAAAGTTAGAACAAGGTATACATAACAAAATTCTAACGTGCATGCATTACTAATAATTTAAAGGGACATCTTTAACCCCATTTAATTCATGGGAATAAGGGCCTAGAATCAGAATTGGAATGTGTTATTCTGATTTTAATTATTTGATTGGATAGAATCAAAATTTTATTCTTATTCTTACTGAAATATTATTTTTTATTTAAGAGAATGATCATTCTCTGTTTCTCAAATCTCAATCGAGAATGAAATTTCATTTTTGTTGATTTTAATTTTTATTTCTATTTTTATTTGAATCAAACAAACAATGAGAATGAACTGTTCCAATTCCAACTCCAAAAAATTTCAATTTTAATTCCGATTCCGATTCCGATTCTAACTGTTAACCAAATGGACCCTCAACTCTTTAATTTAGTCAAACTCCCTTGTGATAATCATTTCGTTTTTTGAAGAAAACTCCAAAACCTATTAATTAACACATTATTTGTTTGTGTAATCTGAGTCAACAAACCATTCAATCAAAGGAAACCCCAAGCCCATCGATTCCGAACCCTAGAAAATAGTCGATAATAAAAAAAAAAAAATAGAAAAGAAAAAACATCAAAGAACTTTGACCTACCCATCTCAATCAATATTCCAATTTAAACAGTCTATTTTTATTTATAGCCATAACGTGTAAAGCAGAGGGCTATGTTATATTTGCTTGGCTATTAAGTCTATTTGCGCCTCAGAGATTGATGAGTGAAGGAAATCCTTTTTCTTGAAAAGCCCCAACTCAACATGCATCCGTGTCGCTACTACAGCCTTCCACCGTTACTCCTACCTTTTTCCTTTCTTTCCCTTTCACACACACTCTCTTTGCTTTCTCTCTCTCTCTGCGACTTGCCTTCTTTTTCTGCAAAATTCTAATTAGGGCGACCGACACTTGTCCTTTAAATTTACACGTGTGACTTCCTGAGCCAATATCTGCATCTTTGTCGATCTGATTTAACCACGTGTGTCTAACACCTACACACGCATTAAACCTTTAAAAATTCCCCCAACTTTTCTAGAACCTGCCTTCGAGACAAGCCACGTGTCCTTGGATGCTTATTCAGCAACGGCAGTTTCACTGCTGTTTCTCGTGACGGTTCATGCACCTAGACAAAACACGCCCCTAGAGTTTCGGATAAGGTCGGCCGCACGATAAGCTCGAACCTTTTCTGCACGTGTCTTTTTAAGAACCGTGATTAACTCCAGACGGGACCACTCCACAGCCATGACCGTACTTATTTTTTCTGCTTATATATAACCTCTGTTAGCTCGAGGCTGAAAGAAGAAAAAAGGAAATTAAAATAATCAATTTGCTTCTTCTCGCTCCTCCCTCCCCCCGTCCGTCTCCCTCTAGCTGCAGAAACAGAGATCAACCCAGCCAGTCGCCGAGGAAAGGAAGAATACCGCCGATGGTGATGTCAGAGAGAGACCCTACTTCCCAGTTAGCGTTGCCGCCGGGCTTCCGGTTTTATCCGACGGATGAGGAGTTATTAGTTCATTACTTATGCCGTAAAGTCGCCGGACATCATTTCTCGTTGGACATTATCGGCGAGATCGATCTTTATAAATTCGATCCGTGGTTCCTTCCCAGTAAGATTTCCACTTCCACATGAACAACTTAGCTGGATTAGGACTATTTTTTTTTTTATCTTGTTCTAAATTGTGAGTTCTAATCTTATAGGTAAAGCCACTTTTGGAGAGAAGGAATGGTACTTCTTCAGTCCAAGAGATCGAAAATATCCAAACGGCTCACGACCAAACAGAGTTGCTGGATCTGGTTACTGGAAAGCCACCGGAACCGATAAAATTATCACGACGGAAGGTCGTAAAGTTGGAATTAAGAAAGCCCTTGTCTTTTACATCGGAAAAGCTCCCAAAGGAACTAAGACTAACTGGATTATGCATGAGTACAGGCTTTCAGAGCCTCAAAGGAAGAACGGAAGCTCTCGGGTAAGACATAAGCCACCAACTTTTCTTCTAAGTTCTAACATGCTTTAGAATCCTACACAGTAGCTGATGATTTTCCTGCTTTCTGTTGTTATTCCAGTTGGATGATTGGGTTCTGTGTCGGATCTACAAGAAGCATTCTAGTGCTGAAAAGTCGGTGCCAGGTACATGGAACAAAGAACAGAGCCATGCCTCGTCTTCATCGTCGTCTTCGCACTTGGACGATGTTCTCGAATCGCTTCCCGAGATTGATGACCAGTTCTTTAACCTACCTCGAATGAACTCTCTAAGAAATTTACAACTTCCAGTTCCAGACGATAAAAGCAATGTTCAGAACATTGGCGCAGGAAAATTTGATTGGGTGAGTTCAGGGATGATGGGTTCTCTGTCCCAACTCGTTTCTAGTAACCCAACACAGAGGCCGGAAACAGAGGTATACGTCCCAACCATGCCTCCACTTCTCCAAGTGGATTCTCCGTCGGAGAAATTTGGAGGGAGTTCCATAGAAGAAGAAGTTGAGAGTGGGCTGAGATCGCAGCGAGTTGACAATTCTAGTTTGTTGCAGCAGCAGCAGCATCAGCAGCATCATCATCCAAGCTCGAACTTATTTGCTCAACAATTACCCGACCCAATTGACCCGTTTGGGTTTAGATACTCTCTGCAGCCGACATCAGGATGCTTCGGATACAGACAATAAGACAAAACAAAGGAATCTCCGAAACCTTTTAAAAAGAGCCCGAAATCGTAATTCCTTTGGCTCTCTCGTGAATCCACCGGGCGCATTTGGGGAATCATTGTGAATTAAAAGCTTGAACTGTAGAAAGTGAGAGAACAGATAAAGAAGGAACAGTGAAAGTGGGTACAAGAGAGAGTTGCAAAAATTAATTTTCATCTACAGTCGTCATTCAATGGATTGTTTTAGAAACATGAAGAGCTGAAAAGCTCGGGTCTCTCATCTTATTCATGGAGATTTTCATTTGTTTTTATTCTTGTAAATAGTTCCTGATTCTTTGGGGCTATTATTGGAATTGGATGAGGAAATCTTTCGCCCCATAATCATTTAATTGGTTAGTGTATAGAATTTCTTGTACACTACTGTCAATTATGGGAAAGAAAGGCTTGAGTTCTTGGGTAGTGATTTTTAATTTTTATGGATTCATTAATACATGTCTTTATTTTATTTCTCATTAACCAATTCATATGCTGGACTATTTTTATTTATAAATGAAAATGGAAGTAATAAGTAACCAGATGAAGTAAATAGAGAGAGGGTGTTGTATTTTGTAATTTAGGCTCATCAGTTTGGAAGGTGTACAAATAAGAGTGCAAAACTTTGTGTTTCACACTGACATATTTGTATTTATACTTTTCTCACACTGAGCTTAAGAAAAACATGTATCATTCTCAAGTGTTACCCTTTCGTTAAAAAGTATTTATGTAATAAACGAGTCATAAATTTGAAATTGAAATTAGGGCTCTTCATAAGGAGACCCAACCGACTTACCCTTTCGTTAAAACGTATTTATGTAATAAATGAGTCATAAATTTGAAATTGAAGTTAGGGCTCTTCATAAGGAGACCCAACCGACTAAACCGATCAACTCGGATCGATCCAATTCGAATTGGTTGGGTTTTTTTAGTACCGGTTGGTTTTGGATTGTAAAAAATTATAAATTGATGGTTCAGGTCGATTTTGGTTTTCATATAAAAATTGAAATCGATTTGAACCGTTGACTCGAACCAATTTAGTAGTTAGTAGTTAGTTCCTAGTTAGTATTTACAATCTCGTCTTTCTAAGACCAATAGGCAATCAATTACGGTGTTTTTTTATTTTACTTAGATTAGAAGGTTTCTTAAAATATATAAATTTTAATTTTCTTTCTCTAATATAGTTTGACTTTCTATTTTCTTGATAAGTTATATTCTAATTTGTTTTACCCTTTACCAGTAAGTATCCTTAGAATTAAAACCGATTCAAACCAATTCAATCTGACTCAAATCGATCAGGTCGATTTTGAAGTATCAATCGTGTTAAACGTATATATGTAGCTGCTAAAGCCATAAATTGCAAGCTGTAGACGTCCGTTGCCAGATGGGATCTATATATGACAATTATACATGGTAATATAGCCTCAAGAAAGGAAGTTGAGGCGTTGAAGATAATTTCTCCTTTAATTTCTCCATCTCTACCATTAACCCAGATGCAATTCGTTTTTTTTTTTTTTTTCTTTTGGTAATTGGATCCAATCCAAAAGGATTATAAAAACTTTGAAAATTCCCAATTTTTCTGGATCTTCCTACAAACCTAGTCCAAGTTTGAGGTTTGTTTGTAGGGCATTAAACAAGAATGCTAATACAAATCTATATTTTTTTATGAATTTCAATGGCGGCTGGCTATTATTTTTATGAATTTCAAACTCGTAACATGTGTTTATCAAAGTCCAATTAATTAATGTCAAGCTGCAGCGTGTTAAATGTGAACAAAAGAGAAGCCGTTAGAACCTTAAAAGCCAAAAAACAAATTCCAACAACTTTTTACCGACCAATCAAAATTTCAAACTGCTTCAAACATACGAGATGATGAGCAGAAAAAGTAAAATGGATGGGGTTGAGTTGGGAAAACTTTGGCCTATGCTGTTTGAGAGAGGTTTTGGGGAATGCCACGTTACCATGAAAGTGGATAAATTAGTAATTATCATTTAATTTATTTTGATAAAAAACAAACACATTAAGAGTCAGCATTAATTATTCTATCAAGACCGAAAAAAACAAATTAAAAATTTCGGTTTTGATTTTAATTTTTAAAATTAAAAATTTGATTAATCAGATTAACTGAATATATATAACATATAATATTTATACATATTATTGACATTCATTTTTAACCGAAATAACCAAAAAGCAAATTAAAAATTTTAGTTTTAATTATTTCAATTTTTTTATTATTCGGTTTCATTCAATTTTAGTTTTAAATTTCGATTTATTCAACTCTCAGCTTTAGATTGAATTGACTTGAATTGGTTTTACAGAATACCGATTAAAGGGCCAAATTACCAATTGAATAGGTAAAGAATGAAGAGTGAAGATGGATCATACCAGACCAGACCACACCACACCACATGGACCAAACGGCTTCAGCACTTTGATGATGGTGAACAAGTAATGAAAAACCTAACATTTGAATCTATCCATGGAGGCATGGACCATGGCCTCGCCGCTAATTGTAAAGCAAGCAAACAAGCAACTGAGCAAGAAGTGGATGGAAAAGGATTAGCATTGACCGTTTTGATTTGAAAGTTTGACCGCTCGTGGCATAAGATGCGGAGATGCAGTGCCCATCACATGCACCCGCACACGCTTTCCACTTTCGCTTTGCGGCGGAACCACACAAACTTTCTTACGCATGCACTTACGCCACTTGGTATTTGGAATCGGATTTGCCGAGCCTGAACGGTTAGCCGATTAGCCGATTAGCCAGCCTCACGCTCAGCTTTCGGCTGCCACATATTCTCTCACCTCAGTTTTAACAATGACGCACCAAACTTGTCCAGATTGAACTTTGAAGCCCCTTTCTTTCAATGATTCTCCAGTCCCAACCCTCTGGAAAAGTAAAAGCCAAGCTCCGATGTGACGTCACGTCATATTAACTTCTTAAGTGACAAAAATACCCTCAAATATGTTACGTGTCTCTCTGTACTTTTTGACACGAACGTAGTGGTAATGGCAGTGGTGGGTGTTCACTACTTTTACTGTTGTTGCGTTGGTACCTGGTACCGTCGTCATCTTCACAGTGAGTAGCTGTCTAGCTGTCGTTTCCTAAGATCCCACAAATAGTAATACAACTGTGATTTGTGAATTGTCGCCGTGTCGACACTTGTCGTTTCCTGCACGTGTCCTCTCAGTGTTATCTTGCTTGCTTCCAGCCAGAGCCTACTTCCCGGATTTTCAGGGCCAGCTCTGACCAACACGTGTTGCCATATAAAGGAATTTGTCGGGACGGATTTGTTATGGGTGGTAGAAAATTAGCAATTATTTAAAATAAATTATGTTACATCTAAATTCATCTCCATGTAATAAAATTAATACTATCTATTAAGTTATATATAAAGTAATCAAATTATTACTATCAAAATTAAAGTTAATAACTTAAATAAATCATTATTTTTTAAATTAAATTTAAACAAATGAGTAGTATCTCAATTAACGATTTACCCTATATTCCAATTTAATTATACATTGATGTTCAAGTAATAATTTACTTACCCTTTATTACAAAATTAACTTAAATTAACTTAGGTTATTGGAGTTGTTTTTGCCTAGGGTCTTTGGTCAAATTGTGCCATGTCACTATATGTATATATAAATATTTATATTTATATTACTTTAAAAAGCACAAATGGCCTAAAAAATATTTTTGGAATTTTTTTAGGATAAAACTTACCCCTCTATATTTAAATTTATTTATAAAAAATGAGGGCAAATAGGGAAATAGGTCATTGATATTAAATGAGTTGAAAAGAGGTAATTTTAAGATATTCAATACATTCAATTCCCTCTCACTAAATACAACATTTAACTTATTAACTTGCATTCATGTTCATTAAATCATATATTTAAGTCATTTTTGCTTCTTCTCATCATTAATTTTTATTAATTAAATTCATACTTAATAAATTAATAATTCCAATAACATAAAAGCTTATACTTTTAAAATTTACCTAGAAAAAATAGTGTTTTCATGATCTAGGTGGTGGTAAGAAATTAAACCATTGTGGGTCAAATGGGTCAATCCATGTTGCCACGATTAAATAATAAAATAAAAAAAATAGAAATTAAAATATTGGAAGCTTTTTTATCATACATATTAAACAATAATAAGTATGATAAATAAGAAATGTCTTTATAATTGATGGAAATGGAATGTAAAGTTTAAAACCAATTGGAAATAAAAATATTTTCATATTATCTCTCATTAAATCCTATATTTAAGATATATTTTTCTCATCATTAATTCTTGTAATTAAATCCACAATATTAATTTTAATTGTATAAATTATAAGAATAAATATTTTGAAAACAAAACCATTTTCTTCCCTCCCAATGGTGGGAAAACAATTCGACCATTTGAAGTCGAATGGATTAATAAATAATGCCATGATTAAATAATAAAATAATTAAAATAAATAAGTATGAAATGAGAAAAGTATTTTTATTAATGATGAAAATGGAATGCCAAATTTAAAATCTACCTAGAAATGAAACGATGTCATAGTCAAAAATAAAAAAAGATGGAGAAAATTTTAGACAACTAATGTTATATATTTATAAAAAATAAAATATTGGGTACATCTCTAATATTATGCATTCATTATATTGAACAAAAAAAAAGTATTATAGATAAGAAATAATTTTATCAATGATAGAAATGTAATACAAAATTAATGTCAGTCTAGGAATCAAACTATTTTTCTTTTTGTGTGGTGGATTAGTGGTTTGGGTTAAATGATATCATAGACAAACAAAAATTAAGTGTGATAAGTAAAAATTATTTTATATATTGTAAATGAAATATATAATTTAAAGGGAAAATTATAGTCAAAGCCATACATTTAAAATTAGGTTGAAGGTTGGTCTACAAACCAACAAACTCTTACAACTGACTCTACATTTCAAATTATAAAAACCCCTGCCATGTCATCGGAAGATTATGTGGTTGTTGCCAACATGAGACTCTTAACCCATGTTGATTACAGCAAAAAGTCTGCCGAAAATAGGTTTTCAGTCTCTCCCGCTCCCTCTGTCTCTCGATCTCCCTCCTCTCTCACTCTCACGGTCATCTCTTGATCTTCTGCTCCCTCACTCTCCCTCTTAATCAATATTTCCTTCTCGTTTAATCTCTATCGTTCCCCCCCAGTCTTTCTCCTGCTCCTTCTCTTGTTCTTTTTTTTTCTTACAAACCTATACAATATTAATCAAACCATATAAAAGAACTAAAAGGACCAACCACTTGTACAATCAAGTTATAAATTTCTATCAAATTGGTGTAAATTTCATAGCCAATAATTTCTTGTGAATTTTTATCAAATTGTTGTAATGATTTTTGAACCATACCAAGTTGGTCTCATGTTCTTCTAAACTATCTGACCAATACCATATAAGTGTATAATAAAATTAAAAAAAATAATGAAAGAGGGAGTGGGAGAGAAACTAAGGGAGGAGAGATCGACTAAGAAAGAGAATGAGAGAGATTGAGGGAGAATGATAGATAGAGAGAGATAATGAGAGAAATTGATAGAGAGAACGTAAATACAAAAACCGAAAACCATTTTTATTTATTTTCAAATCAAACAGTCGTTGAACAGAGAGAGACGATTGTGAGAATGTGAGAGAGAGAGAGAGACTAAAAACCCTTTTGTATCTTCCATTCACCTACCATTAAAGGATAATTTCGGTATAAGCTTTTTGTTATGTCCAACATGGATTAAAAATCCTATGTTGGCAACAGCTACATAAGCCTCCAATGACATGATGGGGTTTTTATAATATAAAATGTAGAGCCGATTGTTAGAGTTTAGTTGGTTTTTGGACGAATCCGTAGGTTGTAGCCTGATTTTAAATGTACAACCAACTCTAACTATAATTTTCCCTAATTTAAAACTAATCCAAAAGCAAAGCTATTTCCTTATATAGATGGTGGGTCAATGGTCCAACTTTTCAAAGAAACCCATGATGTCATAATTGAATAATAAATATTTAAAAAAAAGATAGAACACCAAAAATGAAAATGTATAGAATTTTGTCAAAAACATTTGAGAACATTTCTAATGTTATATATTCATCATATTAAATAAAAATAATTGTTAAAATAAAAGTTATTTTTATTTATGATAGAAATGCAATACGAAATTTAATAATAATAATAATAATAATAATAATTGTTATTTACTACAAAAATTTAAGTTTATTTTTAATCATACTGTTACTTTTTCTTTTAATTTTCAATTTTTATCTTAACTATGATATATTTAAAATTCAAGTAATTAATATGAAGAAAATTTTCTCACATGCAACACATGTGCCTAATTACTAGTGTATAAATATATATGTATAGATATGTAAAACATGTGTTTTATCAATAAAAATGTATAATTAATTTTTAGATGTAATATATGTATATAAATATTATTTTATGTTTAATTTATATATTTTAAAGTTTTATTTGTAAAGTAATGCTAAAAATTGTGATTTGAGGCCCAAAAAAAAGTATTTTTTGCAAAATATGCATTGGCATTGAAAAAGTTAATATATATATATATATATATATATATATATATATATATATATATATATATCATCTCAATCTAACATCAAAGTGAAAAATTATGGCCTCTAGAAGTCTACACATACATTGAGTGTACAACTCATTACCTAGTGGTCGGGTCGAATGGGTCAATAGTTCAACCACCCGAGTTTGACAATTTTTTGCCAAAATAGCAAATTTTACACAAATCAAACCCGAAATCTTGATCGGGTGACAGTTCAAATGGTTTAACCGAGAATTGGGATCTGCTTCTCATAGAGCGTGCCTCACACAAACCTCACAACCACATCCCACCCTATATTGGGAACATCTCCTCATGAATAATAATTACAAGTATGGGAGAAGTTCCTAATGTGCGGCTAGGACATGCTGGTTGCCCACCTCCTTTTTCATGTGGATCAATGAGACGGTTGCCCAAGTTAAATATGTCATGTCAAAGTTCATCCACCGATTACTCTCTCTCTCTCTCCCCATCTAGGGACAACAAATTTGTCCCATTTCCTTAATCTTGAGACTTGTCTCGAATGGAGTGGGAATGGAGATTGGGAAATTTCAATCCTCGTTGGTAGGGATGAGGAGACCCCTCCCTGCCCCATGGGGATCCCCACTTAAAGTTGAATAAATCTATACTATTTATAAAATATGTGAATAGGTGGCCTTGCCTTCTATGATTTTCATTGGACAACAAATGCCCCCTTTCTAAAGTTTGAATTGAAAAACAAGGAAAATCAAAATTGTTATTTTACATTTTCATTTAGTGCTTAATTGATAAAGAGATACAAAAGTATTTTTTTTGTTTAATAATCGGAAAATAAGCTATACTAAAAATATAATTTTATTAAAAGTGTGAATAATGGTGTGAAACTTTTGTTTGACTAAATTACCCCAATTTTTGAATTTGGTCCTTGTATAATTTTAAGAGTGGAAATCTAATTTAAAAAAAAAAACACTTTTCTCATTCAAATCCCTCTCATTAAGGGGGTGTTCTATAGCATAGATGAAAAATTGGGTGGTGTGTTTTCATCCACACCACACTTGTTGTGGTGTGGATGAAAACACACCACCC